>CM029436.1:10004390-10339977 GCA_017140255.1 Eucalyptus paniculata subsp. matutina | reverse complement strand
TCCGGTTCGAATGTATCACCCAAACTTCATGTGTGTGCAGCAAATTGTCACTGATTTTCGCAAATGTTTTCCACTCTCTCTCCTACCTCTTTCTCCTATGCCCTGAAATCCTCTGCCTCCTTCCGGTCCAAATGAATCATCCAAACTTCATGGGTGTAGCAATTTGTCACCAATTGCTCCTTATCATCATCTTCGCCAACTTCTATCGAGCTCTATCGGATCATGCACAGTACGAGGCCTGCATGCCTTGAAACTGCATATATGGGCCAAAAATCGGCTACCCTTTTAGGATTTATGGCGAACAAGAGTCCTATTGAGGTTATCCGAATTTCAAGATTACCTGCAAAGAGACATATCCTGTCCTGACTTTCTCGGACGGGGAATTCACTATCAAGGATATCTTCTATGCAAACAATTGGTTCCTCCTGCTAATGCCCGTGTAACAGTAATCCTGTGATGCTCCACCCCATAATATCAGTCTTGAAAGGACGCCTTTCAATCTCAGTTCCACTAATGCCGATCTGTTCTTCTACTACAATTGCACCTTCTAGCCAACAAGCTTTTACAAATCCAGTGGACTATCCTCGTTTTTCTTTTTCTTTTTTTTTTTGGTTGAAACTGTCCTCGCAACTTCACCCACCATTCTTTTACTTTTTTTCCTGAGGAAGCATTGCAGGAAATGAATTCCTATTCTGTCATCAGCTCCTGCTATTCCGCATTAAGCATTCCTCTTTATATTAATGCCCATTTCACGGGCTTGAAGAAGGATTCCTATTGAACTGGACTGCAGTTAATAGTTAGGTCTTTAGGTCGGTATCTGCTACCATAACATCAAATGGTTAAATAAATTGAGTGAAGATGCTCCGACTTCACCGTAAAATTTTGCAAATGTTGGGCTTAAACTACAAGTTTCTTCTTGGGCTTTTATTATGAACACAGCCAAATGATCATTTGGGTAGTTGAAATATATTATTGATAGAGGTGAACTGCGCACTTTATTAAATCTTTGCACAATCAATGAAAATTTTGTTCATGATGATAGTGGGGAAATAAATACTGAAAATGTTTTTACTGTTATTTAAGAACTGTATCATTTATACGTGATGTGGATAATGTCCTCAAGCTTTTCCAATTTCTTTGCCTTGGCTTAAACTGCGGACTCGCTTACCGCTGCAAACAAAACTCTCCGATCTGTTGTGTCCCAAGACATCTTATGGGAACCTCATATTTTTTATGTTTCTATCTTTCTGCAATAGTTTGCTAGTTATCAATTGGGTGTTCATTCTTGCCTGAACATGAGCTGCCCAATTGTTTTATCTGTGGGACGACTTCTAGTCAAACCTATAGGTCCGCTTAGAGGCTAAAAGAGTCGAGACATGTCCAGAATATACCACCCATTCAATACACAGAAAGTTTTATCTGTGCCCGCCTCTGATACAACATCATCGATCATATTGCAGTGTGTTTGCTACTTCTAAACCAGATAACTTTTTTTTTGCTGTCTTCCTGATAGCTCTAGAATTAAGGATTTGAGCTAATGTCTATACTTGTTAGTCAATCAAGCACAGATCCATTTGCATGTGTTTCCAATTTCTCTGGTAAGATGTCACTAAACGATCCAAACTGGTGAATCTGTAATATTTTCACTCAATCGGGGGGTTTTTTTCTTCCTTGAAACAGAATGATCTATTACCTCATGATGTGCCTGATCTTTATATCTCTTAGACACTTTGAAGTTATCAGTTTGCAATTCGTTGACACATTTTTCACTCTTGATGACTATTGTCTCAGGAAAACAAAGGGTTAGACTGAAAATTGGAATAGGTAATTATTTCAAGACTTTCTCTTCCGCTTCTCTACATTCTCCTCCGCAATTTGTTGCGACTTTTTGGCAGTAATCTTGCATTGTTACTCAATGGAATCAATATTTCCAAAATATCCTAGAAGCCTTGAAGAAGTGAGATTGCTGTTCAAAAATATTCTCCATTTTTTCAGGAATGGCTGCATCAGGAGTTGGAATTGGGATCACCCTTATTATAATGCTTTCCTTTAGGAAGAAACCAGTGATCAGAATTATTATGGCTTTGATAAAGCATAGGAGCGAGCAATTCGATGGCGAAATGAAGATTGAGGGACTTGTCTCTTCGAGAAGATATACCTACAAAGACATCAAGAGGATGACCAACTCTTTCAAAGAAAAGTTAGGCGAGGGTGGCTATGGCTGCGTGTATAAAGGCAAGCTTCGAGATGATCAATTTGTGGCAGTAAAGCTTCTAAAGAAGCTGAAAGGCAATGCTGAAGAATTTTTCAATGAAGTTGCGAGCATAAGTAGGACTTCTCATATCAATGTTGTTAACCTCTTGGGGTTTTGTTTTGAAGGAAGAAAAAGAGCTTTGGTTTATGAGTTCATGCCCAATGGATCACTCGAAAAATTCATATTCAACAGGAGTAACACTTTGGAGGTAGATCGGCAATTGAGTTGGGACACATTGTACCAGATTTCACTCGGCATAGCTCACGGGCTAGAGTACTTGCATAGAGGATGTAATACAAGGATCCTACACTTCGACATAAAGCCTCACAACATTCTTCTTGATGGAAACTATCGTCCCAAGATTTCTGACTTTGGTCTTGCCAAAATATGCCCAAGAGAAGAGAGCATCGTGTCATTGCTTGGTGCCCGAGGCACTGTCGGATACATTGCTCCCGAGCTAATCATAAGGAACATCGGAGGGGTTTCTCACAAATCGGATGTCTACAGTTATGGCATGATGGTTCTAGAGATGATCGGCAAGAGGAAAAACATTGAAGTCACGGTAGATCATACGAGTGAAATATACTTTCCTCATTGGGTCCACCGACGCTTGGAGCTCCGAGAAGAGCTTGGCCTGCATGGGATCACGAATGAGGAGGATGAAGGAATTGCAAAGAAGATTATTGTAATAGGCTTATGGTGCATTCAGATCGATCCGAGAGCTCGACCATCAATGACCGGAGTTGTGGAGATGCTAAAAGGTAGTGTTGAGACCTTACAAATTCCTCCTAGACCATCCTTGTCATCACTCTCAAGATCACCCGAGGCTTGTCAATGTATGCCAGAGAGAAATGACTCGACTTGGCACGATTCAATATCAATTACATCAGACTAACATAGTTTGTAATAGAGTATTTACAGGGGTCAACATATCTACTGCTTCTGACCTGGACCTTCAAGTGCCTTTTAGTAGAGACATCCACGACTTCTTTTAGAGAATATATTTGAGCCCTTCCTTTTGCATATATTCAAAAGAAGCGCCTTCTCATCATGTACGTAATATAATGAAAATACAAGAAGTCAAATTGGTCAAAGATGTCCTTCTCCAACAGAAAAGAAAATCAACATCCACCACCCCAAGAACCAGATTTGATTCGGATTAAAAAAATGCGCATTTAGATTTTGAAAAAAAAAATCAATAAATCCTCAAAATGGATCAGATTTCGTACATGACTTAAATTGGAGACATAATTTATTGCGTCAATGTACGGTGCTGGCAATCCAAATTTCGAAATTCAATGCTTTCATGCATATCATATGTTGTGATGTTTAGACCTTTTTTCTCTAGCAGTTTCTCAGGATTATTGTTTCATAAAGTATTATAATAAAAAATTTTAGAAAATGAAAAGACTACAACCTTATAGCTCTTGATTACGTATTAAATTTTGCTCGCAATGATTTGAGATCATTAATCTCTTAATCGTAGCCACGTATATTGTTGACACCTAATTTTTTCTCAAATAGATACTTAAAAAGAAGAAGAAAAAACCCGCCTTTCCTCCCTTTCTCCGCATGGGCCTGGGCCCCGGCCCCTTCTTTTCCTTCTTCTCTTCCAAGCCCGGCCCTCTCCTCCTCTTTCCCTCTTTTCCTTACGCATTCTACTACGGTGGAGAGGAAGGACGCTGGGTACGAGCAAAGGAGACGACAGAGGCAGAGAAGGCAGGGGGAGCGTTCGACTGGAGTTGGTAGTCGGGGATCATGCCAGCAGAGACAGCCGGGTAGGTTAAACGGAGATGGTAGCGGGGGAGACAGAGAGGGGGATAGGAGACCGGGATAGAGAGAGAGAGAGGAGATTCGAGAGAGGGAAAGAGAGTCCGAGGGAAAGGAACTGAGAGAACGAGTGAGAGTGAGAAGGAATTCTCCGGTCGCTTGGCCACGCCGGAGTCCCGTTCGATGACCTCGGCCGCTATCCTTGTCGTCCCGACTTTGCTTTCCCGATACCCACATATCCGGTAAGTGTCCTTTCGGTCCGAACTTCCCTAGCCCCGAGGATTTTGACTCGGAGACACCAAGGCGACTGGCCATAGTTCAACTCGTCTCGAGCTCGTTGCTATATCTTCAAATAGCCTGTATCTGTTGTTTTCGAGCTTTGTTTGTCGATATTCTCGAGTCCGAATGTGAGTTCGAGTTCTGAAGATAGGTCTAAGTTTTCTTATCCATCTGTGTCCACCATTTGTTCGAAGAAATGCCCGAACTAAAACCTTTCGTTTTAGTCTTGGATTCCTACTTATGCTGATGATTCAAAGATGTTTCTTTTTCTTTTCTCTTTTTTTTTGGGCGGTATAAGGCTTCTAAAGTCCGTGGGATATATTTCAAGTCAAGTTTCATTTCTACCAAGTTTGATTCTCCCCAAGTTCTTGGTTGCCTTTTGTTTTGTGTTTTGGTATGTTCTATGAAGGCTCTTTGCAGTGGTGGCGTGGCCACGAGGGTGGGTTTTAAACGAATGACGATGGGGATTGTTGTTGAAGGGCAGCGGTCCGATAACTGGTGGTATCTTGTGTTGGGGATCTGGGGATATACGCATTTGCGTGATCTCGTCTGATGATGGGCGGACGTCGGTGAGACTTGGCGGAGTCTCGGGCGTGGGCGTGGGCGTGGGCGTGGGAGTGGGAGAGAAGCTGCTGTTCAGGGGATGGGATGAGTCCAACTTGGATTCAAGACGTGGGGGGCCTTGTGTTTGGTTCGGGCTGAATTTTGTTGTTGGGCTTAGGTTAGTTTATTGGGTTTAAGGTTATTTTCATGTCTAAGAAGGAGTTTGTGGATAGGTCAAGTAAGTGAGCTAATTTTGAAGCCGGGCTTATTTCGGACGTGCTGGAAGTTGTTTTAAAGTAATCGTAGTGTAAGTGGGCTTAAGTGTTTTCCTTTGATAAATTTGGACTTGATCTTGGCCCTTTTTCGTATGGGTTTAAGTCATTGAGTCCACTTCTTCAATTAGGCTTTTAGTGTTCATGATCCAAACCCATGAGTCCTTACCCGACCCACATTTGAATTGGGCTGAGGGCCCGGCTTGAGTTACTACATTCAGGATAAAAAATTGCAAAAAGAAACATATTTTTTTTAAAAAAATTCGAATTTTTTTTTATATTTTTATAAAATCAAAAAATATTTAAAAAAATATTTTTTGAATAGTTTTCTCTTAAAATGTGGGTAAATCATCAACAAAAATGGGGCTCAAAATTGAACAAAATCTTAGGGCCTTGCAATGGGGTTATAATATTTCCCTTTTTGAGACAAAGTATCACATGATGACGCACTTTCAATTTATTGATTGTGATTTCCCTTCAACCTAGTTAGGAATGTCATTTTTCTTATTTTTTAATGTTAGATTATTGTTTTCCTTGTAATTTATTTAATACTTTCTTGGTTACTGATTGTTATTTTAATGATTGGCACCGCATTATCATATTATATGTTAGTGGATAAATTTAAAAATCAATCCAGACTATTTGATTGTTGAAATGAACAAGATTAGGTTGAAATAGCACTAATTAGTTAGTTTGTGTAATGAAGTCTTCAACTCTAGTTTCTTTAGTTGCGTAGGAAGTGAGGTACACTCCCATACCTCACTTTATTCCTAACCGACCCCCAATAGGCTAATGGCGACTCCTAATTGCAAAATTCTTAAAAACACCCAAATATCGTACGAGGTATGAGCTTGGGAGAGCTCTTGCCTAATCATGGGCCTTAAGTCCATCCTTTAGGCAATACCCCTTAAACCTATTCCCTCCTCCCGAGGGATAGGTCGTGACATATATAATACGAGCCACCGAGTTATTAGCTTATTGGTTATTAAAAGTGTAAAAGAGAACATAAAAAATGCCAACCCTTGCAACTTTCCGTAGACACTGTATTTTGTAAAATTTAATCATGAAAATTTCGCTACCACAAAACTTACTAATAATAACTGATAGGGTGAGTGGGTCTAGGGTGGGTAAGGTCTAGACCTAGACCCTGTACCCGACCCTGTTATAACCGGTTTTCTTTTTTTGGACCCTGTTCCCGACCCCGTTTGCATTGAACCCTGTTCTCGACCCACCCTATTTTTTTTTGTCTGGGAACAGGGTTGACCCTATTTATATTGGAACCTGTTTTGCATAAAAATTGCTGAATCTTTATATTAACCTTAGAGAAACAAGTCTAGATGAGTTGTCTGCTGAAACAAAAAAAGGCCGAACCAAGCACATCCTTCGACCAAACTCATTGGGAACATGTATAAAATTTGGACCCCCCTTGAAAAAACAACCAAGTATATAATTCGACCATCTCGCATCCCCAGATCCCACAAGGTACATCGAGTTTTTCATATTTCAATAATATACAAGCTAGCAATTTAGCCAATTAACTAGTTGTAGGACAATTTTTGGCTGATCACATATCAACCTTGTCCTTGATGCGCTCGATCTTCTTCTCCTTCTTTTGGCCTTGCGTTCCACGTGGTACAAAATCTCTGACAAAAACCTAAAATTCATATATAAAGAAAAATCAACAAGAATCCATACTCTAGAGAAATACAAAAGTTATGATTTAATAAAGTTTATTTACTTACCACAAAATCGGAGTTTCCACAAAATGAAGTTTATTTTCCAATGATAATGTCCTTGGTAAGACAATCCAAATCTAAAAAAAAAAAAAAAAAGAGGTTAAATAAGGCATTCACTAAATGGATAGTTATGCAATTGAATTACAAGATAGAAAGAAGTATATATAACTTACCCGCCTCAAACTTTTCCGCATTCTCGATGCACTCTTCAACATTAATTGGCACGCGAATAGCTTTAAACTAATCTTGAGTACAAATTAAACATTCCACCACTCTAGGAGTCAAAGAACTTCGAAAACCATCAAGTACACGTCCCGATGTACTAAAAGCCGACTCTGAAGCAACGGTAGTCACGGAAATAGCTTTAACTTACCCGCCTCAAACTTTTCCGCATTCTCGATGCGCTCTTCAACATTAATTGGCACGCGAATAGCTTTAAACCAATCTTGAGTACAAATTAAACCTTCCATCACTCTAGGAGTCAAAGAACTTCGAAAACCATCAAGTACACGTCCCGATGTACTAAAAGCTGACTCTGAAGCAATGGTAGTCACGGAAATAGACAAAACATCTCGAGCCATCAAAGATAAGATTTTACACTTTGACCCAACAGTCTTCCACCACATCAAAAGATCAATATTAAGGATATTTTCACTTTCAGCTTCAAGATACCGGTCAAGCTTAGATTTGTTTTCATCCAACACTCTTTTCTTTGCATGGAGAAAGCTTTTATGCCAAGCATCGATTTCACAATCATTGTCATCAATATCAACATTGGAAGCGCTATTACTGTTACTCACACTTGAATCACCAAATTTTTCTTTACTAGAAGAGCCAATAGAAGATCGCTCATAAGATTTATACAAATTCTCCAAAGCGACCTTCACTTTATCATGCATCTCATCAATTTTTGCTTCATTATCATAGATTTATTCAAAGCAGAACATTACATACTCAACTTCTTTGTAGGATCCAATGCAACTGCAATCAATACCATCATATTAACTTTATCCAAACTCCCATAATACTTGTCAAATTTCTCTTTCATTTTTAAACCCATAGCTTGAAACTTTGGGTCTAAAGAATTCGCCGCATTATTCAAATACTTGTACAACTTAGCTATCTTCTCAAACTAACCATTTGAAGTAACATATGAACTACCCGACATCCTTTTAGTTGTATCATAAAACCGTCTGAAAAATTTAGAAAGAATGATGGCATTTTCCCAATCTTCATCTTCAGGAGGATCATTGTCAATTTCTCTTAAGAAAAATAAATCTTCATCTTCCATTCTTTTAAAAAGCTTTCTTGAATTTTATGGTGGTGTCTAACATCGTGTAAGTGGAGTTCCATCTAGTGGCAACATCAAGATAAACCGAACCATTGTATGTAATTCTCTCACTCTCAATGCAAACTTTGAATGTCTTAGCTCTCGCTAGAGAACTCTTCACATACCTAACTATGTTTCGGATGCGTGCAATAGAATCACGCACCTCATTCAATCCATCTCTTACTATCAAGTTAAGTATATGAGCAGTGCATTTCATATGTAAAGCATCGCCATTCAAAATAAAAAATCATTCTTCTAAATTTTTTTCTTTCAAATAACTAACGGCCACATCATTTGAACTTGCATTATTCACTATTATTGTGGACACCTTCCTTTCTATTCCCC
The DNA here is from genome assembly GCA_017140255.1 of Eucalyptus paniculata subsp. matutina. Lineage (NCBI taxonomy): Eukaryota > Viridiplantae > Streptophyta > Magnoliopsida > Myrtales > Myrtaceae > Eucalyptus > Eucalyptus paniculata. The sequence goes on along the minus strand of CM029436.1, from coordinate 10,331,448 downwards.
AATCACAAATGCATTTACCCACCATTTTACCAATTTCCTTACCCTTGTGACTATGCATCATCACAAAATTGATTATTCTTTTTGCAACTAATTTTCATCAATATAATGTGCAGTAAGACACAAATAGTTCAAGTTTTGAATGGAACTCCACATATCTGTTGTGAGTGCAATCCTAGATTTAAGCTTATCAAAGTAAGCTTTCAAACAAGTCCTTTCACTTATATATAACTTCATACAATCTCTTGCCATTATAAATTGTGAAAGATGATGAAAAAGAGGTTGCAATTCAGTAACAAAATCACGAAAACCAACACGCTCAACCATGGAAAACGGCTACTCATCAATAATAATCATTTGAGCAAGCATATGCTTACAACGTTCTTGATCAGACTTCCATGTCGTTAAGACACTATCAGTAGTAGTATTTTTCCCAACCTCGCCAACCACATCTTTGTCACGTGATGCAAACAACATTTGCTTTTTATTTATACAAGGATACTTTTTGCACTTTATCAAGTGCTTCCACATAGTAGAGGTTCCATGATTAACATTACACACATAATCCATCCCGCAAAGAATGCACTTCACCTTAACTGTTTTCTGTGTTTTCTCATCTATAATTCTCGAAAAATGATCCCAACAATCTGATTGATTAGCTCGCTTTTTACCCGAAGCAGTATGAGAGTTAGGTACCCTCACCTTATTTGTCACGCTTATGGTTGTAGATTCCACTTCATCAGCTCCATGGAATGGCAATTCCATGAGTGGACTCATTTCATTATGTCCCTCTATTTCCATTGATATGTCTTTGTCTTGATCCATTGACTGAAAACTGAAAAAAAAAAATTATATAACATTAGGATTCTACAAAAACATATTAGTTTTCATAGTAAATCCAATCTCTCAACATAACTTTGGAGACATAAAGTAATTTATGGTCTAACATAGTAAATCAAATCTCTCATTAGGTGTGCATTGGAAATGTAGAATGCTGATCTTCTAGCACTATGTAATTCATGGTCTAATATAAGAAATCACTCCATTTTTACTCAACTTCAGTGTTGTGGAAATACAAGTTTCCTATTCTCTCTATCACGAACAAGAATTACAAGCTTCACATAATACTCCCTGTGGAATAACAAAAAGCCTGCCTTGTGTTGATAACTCAATGCTAAAAATAATGGCTAAATCTTCATTGTATAACTAGTAAAGAAAAGAATAACATGTGTTCATGTGATAAAGATTGAAGAACAAGAATCCATCTCGTACGAGGGCGGATGCAAACAACATTGTTCAAGAAAGCAAGTCATCATACGTGGTACCAGTAGACATAGTCCGATATCATTAGACATATGTTGGCTTCTTGCAGTAGAAAAGAGATTAACAAAGCAGGACGCAGGAAAAAAAAATTAACTTCAAGAAAGCAAGTCACCCTCTTCCTTGCTTGCACGCAGGTTGCCCTCTCTGGTTCAAGTCTCACAACCCTTAGTCGCTCCTAACTTGATTGCTTTTGTTCATCTTTTATTTTAAGTCGTTTTATTGCTTATAATATTTCGCTGGAAAAAATGAAAGAAACAACAAAAAAACAGGTTCTCAATAGACATTGGAAGCGAAGAAGGAAAAAATGGTAGGTTCGAAAGTTGGTTCCAAGGCAAATGAGTAGATTTAAGTTTCAAAAATTAGGGATCAATCACTCCTAACTCATATGATCATTTCTCAAAAATAATCACTGGTGGCAGATTGCATATTGGTAAATTGGGCACCATCACACGGGCAATTGTAGAAGCTGCCCCTCAATTTTCCCCAAAACTTATTCCTAGCCAATAGAAAAACGAAAAATGAAGTCACATATCGCTAATTAGTCTTCAACCTCAAATGCTCGTTCGATCGTTTGCTCAACTCCTGACCGATTCTCAAGATTCGTCCCACCGAGAAAAAACACCACCAGACTCACAATACAAGAACGATCCGATGCATCAATATCTTCTTAAAATACCAGAATGAATCAAAAGAGCAAACAGCGACGGCACCGGGGTGGGGGTAAGTGGAACTAATTAGCCGGCAGCTCACAATGAAGAGTAAAAATTGTGCTTACCAGCGACGGCGCTAGTGTGGGGGACGGGGACTTGCCAAACAGCTTGGCGGGGAGGAGGACGCTGTCGACGGTGAAGATTGCGACGAGGGTGGAGTTGAGCACTGTGCTGGCCACTCGTGAGGAGTCGACCCTGGTGATGAGCGCGACGGAGTCGCCGGTGGTCTTCACGGTGAAATCGTACTTCCCGGCGCCGTGCTCGGATGGATTGCGGAGGTGAGAGGTTAAGCGCGATGAGCGTTAGAGTAAAGATAGAAACAACTAGGGTTTTGGTCTTTTGAAATTTTAGGGCCCAAAAACAGTTCTCAAACTGGTTCTCGACCTGGTCCGGTCGATTCGGTTCCTGGGTGGGTATTCCCTCGGAACCGGTTCCCGGACTGGTTCAAACAGGGTTTGAACTTTGGGAATAGGTTCCCAAACCGGTTTCAACCGGAACCAGTTCCCGACCTTGTTTTCCAGGTGGGCCGAATCGGGAATCGGATTGACCCGGTTCGGCTGCACATCTCTAATAACTGAGATTTAAGACACTTAAACATAGGTGTTTACTAACACCATGACAGCATTGGGTCATAGGCTACATTAAAAGGAGTTGCAACTCCAATGTGGGACAAAATCCCAAGGAAATATGCAACATAAATTATTTAATTTTTTTTTGGTAGCACTAAAATTTGTATAATGGATGAAATGATGAAAAATGAACAATCTTTTGCGTTGCTTAGTAAGTATTGTGGGATAATTACCTAGTCAATCCCAAATTTATTATCTAAATGCTCATTCTGTCATACATTTATCAATTTTATCAATGTAGTCCTAAACATTTACTCGAAATTTCAAAGTAGTTCTTCCGAAAAACTGACATTGAAAATTGTTAGTATGGTGTCCAATCATTGCCGATCGTACTATATGTGGATCATCACATCAACGATTTCCGACATCAATTGGTCGAAAAAACTACGTAGAAATATCTCGTCAAACTTATAATTATATTAATAAATTTGAGAAATTTAGGATTGAATTGACACTCATATAATAGGTATAAAATTGAATTGATACTTTTTTCTTAAAATTTTTGTAACAGGAACTTTATTCCTAAGTGTAATTTAGAGGTTCCTTTGACTTAGATGGTTCAAGGTTTGTTCCTAACAATTGGGTAGATCATCATCAATTTCAACACGTCAACACGTAGGTGGGCCCTCCAATGTAATTGTTATTAAGAGGTCCCTTTGACTAGGAAGTATCATGGTTGGTTCCTCAAGACTTTCTAGTGCAGATCTTCCGTGTAGGACAATGATGCAATTACATTGGGTGCTTGAATAATGGACGCATGGGACCAATTTCTGCCTCGCTTGGCATTTGCTTCGAAGTCAATGAACTAGCGCACGACAGTTACCGGAGCTTGGACCAATTCAAACTAACTCCATTTGATTTGTCGTCTATCCTGCTCTGCCTCCTTCCATTCCAAATGAATCTCTAGAGCTTCAACTACGAGCTAGTTGTTGTTTGTTGGGCCTTGTCATTGTCTTCACCATCTTAGGGCTTGCATGGTAACGTTTCTATTTGTCTTGATTGCTACTCTTTTTGTTCCTCGGAACAAAAAAAGAAAAAAAATCTGTTTGGTAACGCTAACTTGTTTTTCTATTCCCTAGAATAGAAAATGGGTTAGGAAATACATTTGGAATAGAAACAAGAAGAAAAAAAAAAGTAACTTCATGTTCCTAGGAACAATTTCTAGAAATAATTTTTTTTTCCTTTTCTATTTTTCTTTTGTTCTTCTTTCTTGTTGTGGCCATTGTCGGCTGCTTGCCAACCGTTGGCCATCTCCTACTACCCGTGGCCACCGTCGATAGTCGATCGCCAACGACGGTTGTCGCCGCTTGTAGCCCACCGGCCGACAATTGCCAACGTTTGCCGGCAGCTTGTCGTCGCCAATCGCCGCACGACCGCCGCCTATCGCTGCATGACTGCCGACTATCGCCGCCGATCGCCACTGTAGGATCGCCACCCACAGCTCACCGACCACCGCCCTTTCCTGCGGCCGGTGGGCTATGGGTGGAAATCCTGCGACGGCGGTCAGCAGTCATGCGGCAATCGTGCAACGATCATGCGACAATTGTGCGGTGGTCGTGTGGCAATTGTGCAGCGATCATGTGACAGTTGTGCGGTGGTCGTGCGATGGTTGTGCGATGGTCGTGGGGCAGTCGTGTAGCGATCGTGCGGCCATCGTGCAACGGTAGGCGACGATCGGTGGTCCATGAGTAAGAAGAAAAAAAAATCAATACAAATTTTTTTAAATTTTTACCAAACGCATTTCTATTCTTTTTATATTCCAAGAATAGAGATTTTGCACAATTACCAAATACCTTATTTTACTTAGAAATTATTTTTTTTTTTGGTAAAAGGTAAGAAATATTTTACTTAGAAATTGTTCCCAAAGTAGAAATAGAAAAAAATATTTCTGAAAAAAAAAAAATTAGTTCCTCGAAATAGAAATGTTATCATGCGCACCCTTAGTCTATCAGGCTATATCCGAAGATGCGCAGTACGAGGCCTGCACACCTCGGAACTGTGGATATGGCTCGGATGTCAGCTACCCTTTGACAAGATGCTCCTCATTCTTATAGCTGCAATGATAGTAAAGGCCTGGGGGATTTAGTTTTCTGCTTTTGCTTCTTGACTGAGATTTCATATCTACTGCTTTGCTTGATCTTTCATTTCTATATGCGGAGAGAAGGTGTAAATTAGAACTTCACCTCAACCTTCTCTGCCTTGATTTTTTGATCTTGAGGTTGCCATCTGCGTCCCACAAGATCCAATTGTTTTAATGTATTGAGTGAAGATGCGGCAAATTCACGGTAAAATTTGGATATGTCAGATTAAAGCAACTTGACTTTCTTTGCGGAATTTTGTTGTGCTCGCAACCAAATAGAAAAAAGCTTCCGCCTCCATTTGTTGATGCCAAAATCTGACCATGTGTGCAGTTCAAAAAACTAACATTGATAGATTTGAAGTCTGCATATAAAACAGTTTTTTCAAGGTGGATCCAAGCATGAGCATATGCTTCCATTCAAGATATACGCATGATCTATCACACTATAGGAAGCACTCTTTTACTAGTTTCATCGCAACTTCATTTAGGGTTTATTTGATAAGCATTTGTGTCCTGGCATGGAAACGTGGCATTTAAGGGACAAAAGCCTTAATAGGTAATCTGTTGAATTGTGTTTTTTGTTGTCTATTTTCTATAAAGATTCGCAACTTAGAAGCCTCAATAAAGTGATGAAGTGAGATTGTTGTTATGAAATGTTCCATGTTTTTTCAAGAATAGCAGCATTAGGAGCTGGAATTGGCATCACCCTTCTTTTAATGATTTTCTTAAAGAAGAAACCATTAATTAGAAGAATTATGGCTTTGATCAAGCAAAGGAGTGAACGTTTCCATGGCGAAATGAAAATCGAGGGATTGGTCTCTTCGAGTAGATACACCTACAATGACATTAAGAGGATGACCATCTCTTTTGAAGAAAATTTAGGCTAGGGAGGCTATGGTTATGTGTACAAAGGCAAGCTTGAAAATGGTCAGCTTGTGGCAGTCAAGCTTCTAAAGAAGCTTAAAGGCAATGTTGAAGAATTTTTCAATGAAGTTGCGAGCATAAGCAGGATTTCTCATGTCAATATCCTCAACCTCCTGGGATTCCATTTTGAAGGAAGCAAAAGAGCTTTTTATGAGTTCATGCCCAATGGATCCCTCAAAAAGTCTATATTTAACAAGAGTAACATACTAGAGTTAGATCAACTATTCAGCTGGGACACATTGTAACTGATTTCCCTTCGCATAGCTCACGGGCTAGAGTACTTGCATAGAGGTTGCAACACGAGGATCTTGCACTTTAACATAAAGCCTCACAATATTATTCTTGACGTAAACTATTGTCCTAGGATTTCCAACTTTGGTCTTCCTATGAAATGACTAAGACAAGAGAGCATTGTGTCAATGTTAGCTGCTCGGGGTACCCCCTGACACATTGCTCCGGAGCTGTTCATGAGGAATATCAGAGGGGTTTCTTACAAATTGGATGTCTATAGCTATAGGATGAAAAAAATTGAAGTCGCAGTAGATCCTACAAGCAAAACGTACTTCCCTCATTGGGTCCACCAACGCCTGCGACGACGATCAGTGGTCACGGGGCAATCATGCCGCGGTCGTGCAATGGTCATGCGGCGGTGGTGCGGCAATCGTGCGGTGTCGTGTGGCAATCGGCGGTTTGTGAGTAAAAAGAAAAAGAAAATCAAAACAATTTTTTAAAAAAATTTTTACCAAACGCATTTATATTCTTTTTATATTCCAAGAATATAAATTTTGTATAATTACAAAACAGTTTATTTTACTAAAAAATCATTCCCGAAGTAGAAATAGAAAAAAACTCTTTTTGAAAAAAAATAGTTCCCTGGAATAGAAACGTTGCCATGTGCACCCTTAGTCTATCAGGTTATATCTAAAGATGCGCAATATGAGGCCTGTGCACCTCAGAACTGCAGATATGGCCCGGACATCAGCTACCCTTTCGGGATTTCGAGCAAGTAGGACACCTATTGTGGCTATCCAAATTTCAAGCTCATTTGCGTAGGGATATTCTCAGTCCTGAATTTCTCGGTCAATGCGTTCATCATCAAGGAAATCTTCTATGCGAACCATTCTATCCTCCTGGTTGATGCTCTCGTGTACCATGACACTTGTGGTGCTCCACTGCGTAATATCAGCCTCGAAAGCACGCCTTTCATTCTCAGTTCCATTAATGCCGATTTCTTCTTCTACTATAGCTGCACCTCACCGCCGCCAGATTTTACATATCTAGCACACTGTGCTAGCAACTCCACCCACCACTCTTTTGCTTATTTTCCCGAGGAAGTATCGCAGGAAATATATTTGTATTCTGCCGTCAGCACCTGCGACTCTGCAGTTAGTGTACCTATTTATGTTAATGAAATTATTGATAGCTTGGCAACTGTAAATTACAGTGAGATTATGGAGATGGGGTTGCTTTTGAACTAGACTGCATTTAATTGCAGTGACTGTGATGGAAGTGAGAGATGGCGTGGATTCGAGAACGATGATTTGTTTGCTTTTGCCAAGATGGTCCTCATCCTCAAAGCTGCAATGATGGTAAATGGATGGGGGAGTTTTTCTGTTTTTGCTACTTGACTAAGTCTTCATATCTACTATTTTGCTTGATGGTAAATGTGGCGGTTGTGCGACGGTCGTGCGGTGGTTATGCAGCCGTCATGCGGCTGTCGTGTGGTGGTGGGTGACGATCGGTGGTCCGTGAGTAAAAAGAAAAACAAGTCAAAACAAATTTTTTTAAATTTTTACCAAATGCATTTCTATTTTTTTTTTTTTTTTATATTCCAAGAATATAAATTTTGTATAATTACCAAATGCCCTATTTTACTTAGAAATTGTTCCTGGAGTAGAAATAGAAAAAAATTGTTTTTGAAAAGAAATAATTCCTCAGAATAGAAACATTGCCATACACACCCTTAGTCTATTAGGCTATATCTGAAGATGCGTAGTACGGGGCCTGCGCACCTCGGAACTGCGGATATGGCCCGGACATCAGCTACCCTTTCTGGATTTCGGGCAAGTAGGACTCCTATTGTGGCTATCCGAATTTCAAGCTCACTTGTGTAGGGATATTCCCAGTCCTAAATTTCTCGGTGAGTGAGTTCATCATCAAGGAAATCTTCTACGTGAACCATTCTATCCTCCTGGTTGATGCCCTCATGTACCATGACACTTGTGGCGCTCCACCGCGTAACATTAGCCTCGAAAGCACGCCTTTCATTCTTAGTTCCATTAATGCCGATTTCTTCTTCTACTATAACTGCACCTCACTGCCGCCAGATTTTACATATCTAGTAGACTGTGCTAGCAACTCCACCCACTACACTTTTGCTTACTTTCCCAAGGAAGTATCATAGGAAATATATTTGTATTCTGCCGTTAGCACCTGTGACTTTGCAGTTAATGTACCTGTTTATGTTAATGCAAATATCAATAGCTTGGTGACTATGAATTACAGTGAGATTATGGAGATGGGGTTGCTTTTGAAATAGACCGCATTTAATTGCAGCGATTGCGACGGATGTGAGGGATGATGTGGATTCGAGAACGATGATTTGTTTGCTTTTGCCAAGATGATCCTCATCCTCAAAGCTGCAATGATGGTAAGTGTATGGGGGAGTTTTTTTCTGTTTTTGCTTCTTGACAAAGTCTTCATATCTATTGTTTTGCTTGATCTTCATTTCGACATGCGGAGGTTGGTATCTGCGTTGCACAAGATCCAATGGTTAAAAGGTATTGAGTGAAGCTGGAGCTACACCAAATTCACAGTAAAAATTTCAAATGTTGGACCAAAATAACTTGCTTTTCTCTATGGGATTTTCTTGTGCACATGACCAAACAAGAAAGAAAGAAAGAAGGAAGGAAGGAAAGAAAGAAAGCTTCCCTCTATTCTAGTAGTGCTAAATTCTGATGAGGTGTTCAATTGAAATAGGTAACATTGATAGATTTGAACTATACATATAATGAACTCTATCGTGCTATAGGTTTTTATCGTGACATGACCTTATCTATAATTAGCATAAGCACTATAATGAGTGTGGATCCAAGCATGGGCCATACATGCTTCGATTTGATACCTATGCATGCTTCAGACCACTTTCTGCCTCGCTTGGGATTGGCTTCGAAGTTGAAGAACTACACACAATAGTAATAGGAGTTAGGACCAATTCAAACCAACTACATTTGATTTTTCTGCAAATGCTTTTCGAACTCTCTCCTACCTCTTTCTCCTATCCTCTGCAATCCTCTGCCTCCTTTTGGTCCAAATGAATCACCAAAAATTCACGTGAGTAGCTACTTGTCACCAATTGGTCATTAACATCATCTTCACCAACTTAGTCTATCTAGCTTTATCGGATGATGCACAACACGAGGCTTGTATGCCTCAGAATTGCAGATATCAGCCGAACATCAGCTACCCTTTCAGGATTTCGTGTGAACAAGAGGCCTATAGTGGCAATCCGAATTTCGAGATTACTTGCAAAGAGATATACACTATCCTGAGTTTCTTGGATGGGGGATTTAATATCAAGGATATCTTATATGCGCACAATTCATTCCTCCTGTTGAATGCCCCCATGTGCCAGGAATCGAATGATGCTCCTGCGCGTAATATCAGCCTCGAAAGATGGGCTTTCGATCTCAGTTCCACTCATGCCAATTTCTTCTTCTACTATAATTGCATCCTCATAGCCAACAAGTTTTTACATATTTAGTTAATTGTGCTAGCAATTCCACCCACCATTCTTTTGCTTTTTCTTCCAAGGAAGCATTGCAGGAAATGGATTACTATTCTGCTTTCAGCTCTTGCTACTCTACAGTTAACATACCTATATATGTAAATGCCAATTTCGACTACAATTAATGCAGCAAGTGTTTTGTTTGCCTTTGCCAAGATGCTCCTCATTCTTATAGCTGCAATGATGGTAAGTGCCTGGGGGATTCAGTTTTCTGCTTTTGCTTCTTGACTGAGATTTCATATTTACTGCTTTGCTTAATCTTTCATTTCTATATGCGGAGAGAAGGTGGTGTAAATTAGAACTTCACCTCAACCTTCTCTGCCTTGATTGTTTGGTCGTGAGGTTGCCATCTGTGTCCCACAAGATCCAATTGTTTTAATTTATTGAGTGAAGATGCGGCAAATTCACGGTAAAATTTGGATATGTCAGATTAAAGCGACTTGACTTTCTTTGCGGAATTTTGTTGTGCTCGCAACCAAACAGAAAAAAGCTTCCGCCACCATTAGTGATGCCAAAATCTGACCACGTGTGCAGTTCAAAAAACTAACATTGATAGATTTGAACTTTGCATATAAAACAGTTTTTCCAGGGTGGATCCAAGCATGAGCACACGCTTCCATTCAAGATATACGCATGATCTATCGCACTATAGGAATCACTCTTTTACTAGTTTCATCGCAACTTCATTCATGGTTTATTTGATAAGCATTTGTGTCCTGGCATGGAAACGTGGCATTTAAGGGACAAAAGCCTTAATAGGTAATCCGTTAAATTGTGTTTTTCATTGTCCATTTTCTATAAAGATTCGCAACTTAGAAGCCTCAATAAAGTGATGAAGTGAGATTGTTGTTCTGAAATGTTCCATGTTTTTTCAAGAATAGCAGCATCGGGAGCTGGAATTGGGATCACCCTTATTTTAATGCTTTTCTTAAAGAAGAAACCATTGATAAGAAGAATTATGGCTTTGATCAAGCAAAGGAGTGAACATTTCGATGGCGAAATGAAAATTGAGGGACTTGTCTCTTCGAGACGATACACCTACAAAGACATTAAGAGGATGACCATCTCTTTTGAAGAAAAATTAGGCCAGGGAGGCTATGGTTATGTGTACAAAGGCAAGCTTGAAAATGGTCAACCTCCTGGGATTCCATTTCGAAGGAAGCAAAAGAGCTTTGGTTTATGAGTTCATGCCCAATGGATTCCTCAAAAAGTCTATATTTAACAAGAGTAACACACTAGAGTTAGATCAACTATTCACCTGGGACACATTGTACCTGATTTCCCTTCGCATAGCTCACGGGCTAGAGTACTTGCATAGAGGTTGCAACACGAGGATCTTGCACTTTGACATACAGCCTCACAATATTCTTCTTGATGCAAACTATTGTCCTAAGATTTCCAACTTTGGTCTTCCTAAGATATGCCCAAAACAAGAGAGCATTGTGTCAATGTTAGGTGCTCGAGGTACCCCCGGACACATTGCTCTGGAGCTGTTCATGAGGAATATCGGAGGGGTTTCTCACAAATTGGATGTCTATAGCTACAGGAGGAAAAAAATTGAAGTAGTAGTAGATCATACAAGCAAAACATACTTCCCTCATTGGGTCCACCAACACCTGGAGCTTCGAAAAGAGCTTGGGCTACACAAGATCACAAATGAAGAGGACGAAGTAGTCACTAAGAAGATTATTGTAATTGGCTTATGGTGTATTAAGATTGATCTAAAAGCTCAACCATGTATGACCCAAGTTGTGGAGATGCTAAAAGGAAGTGATGATGCCTTGCAAATTCCTCCCAAACCATTCTTGTCAGTACTCTCAAGATCACTCGCAGCTTATCCATGTGAAAGTTCATCTCTACAAGAGAGTAATGACTCAAGTTGGGGTTATTCAATATCAATTATACGAGACCTACATAGTTTGTAACAGACTATTTGAAAAGAAACAAGAACTACGGAACTAATGATTATTGAGCTGCTCATAAATTTGTGATCAAATGTCTAGGTTAAATTTCTACAAGTATGGAGCAAAAAAAAAAAAAAAAAAAGGAAAAGAAGTGAAAAGTGCATTGTTGAAACATAAATTTTCAAATATGGGTCTCCATTGCATTTGATCAAAATTAGGGATCTAATTTATCACATAAGTTGATCCCCTACCTCAAGAAATTTTGACCCCGTAAAATTTAGTATTCACATTGCTTGGTACATCTCATCATGATTAGGCACATTATGATTTCAGAATTTTCACTATGGTGTGGATAATCCAATTCACAGATAACAACTAAAAATAAAAAATGGAAAGATAAATATAATAAGTTAAAATAAATATAACAAATAAGAAAAATTTAATAATAAAAAAAAGGTAAACAAGGCTCATGGATCATTTTATACTTCTTTTTTTTCTTTTGGTCAGTGATCATTTTATACTTCACAAACACATTAAATGTGTAATACCAATTAAACACGAAGAACGGCCCTCATTTTGAAGCCCATCTAGTGCCCGGCCCATGAGAGAGGCCCTTAATTTCGGCCCACGAGAGAGTTTTGGTGGCCGCCCACATGCTCTCAAATGGAGGAGCATGCATTGGCCCCTCTCCCTCCAACGTATATGAGATGTTCCATGGTCACATGTGGCTGTCCATGAGGTCTTGTTTGGTCCCGTTTACCTCAAAAAATGATCTGACTTTGATTTATTAGTGACATGTGATAGACTTAGTAGCTGACAACAGGTTTTAATCATTTATAAGCAAAATTATTGACAACTTAAAAAATCGATAACTTGAAGAATGAACAACTTGATGAATTGACCAATTGAAGGAATTGACAAAAACTTGAGTCAAAAATCTCGGATGCAACCGTCAATGTAGTAGAATAAAACAACTGTCAAGATAGCATAGTAAAAAAATCATTAGATCGTTTAGATTGTGTTGTCAATGTAACCGTTCGATAACTATTTATAATCTCTACTTGTAACCTCCGTTGGTAACGGTTGATAGTAAGTTTTAAATAGCCGCACCCTACTCTTCGAAGACCCTCACTTTGCACCCAAACAAATAAACATGTTATCTTTCCATTGCTACATTGTAGTTATAGATTTTAGATTCACGTCTTTAATTATATTCCAGCGTGTTTCTTAGCTGTAGATTCCAAATTCACATTGTCGATTAAATTTCGACGTTTATCTTTGTTGTTGTCTTTGGGTGCCTCGTCATCAATTAAATCTTGGCATTGAATCTTTATGTTCTTAGGCTTTGTCATCTATTAAATTCTAGCAAAGTTTGCATACTCTTGGTTTAGTTTGAAGCAAAGTTATTAGTTTTTTTGTGTACCTATGAATATTTCCTATTTGGAATAGCCACAAAACCTATCTTCTTAATAAAAAAACCAAAGAACAACTTACGGTGAAATGTATCTTGTCACAGAGTCGAATTTCGATATAACATTTGTTTGGCACGTCCTATGGGACAACTTGTGGTTCACTTTAGGGAAATTCAATGTCAAGAACAATGAATCATCGAGAGCTTGACAATGCCGTAGGTAACAATCCCATTGGTAGTGACAGGCTGTGCATCTCAAATCTTCAACCATTAGCTGAGAGGCACAAGAAGGCCGACGCAAGGTGGCAGACCTTTCTCCATGTCTCACTAAAGAACAATTAAAAAAAGTTGCGCCAAATCATCATATGTCGGCCACCATGAAGAGATTGTTCGAAGAGTAGGAAAACAATATAGCCAATTATATTGTGAGTCACATATAAGATGGGATCAAGCCAATCATCATCAATGCCATGAATGATATTTTCTTGAGGTTAGCATCGTTCAATCAACTACCATTATCTAATCCAATGGTAATAAGGTACTTTCACAGTTTGTCATTATTTATTAATGCCAACAATGTTAGTCAGAGTAGTCAATCCTTATAAGAATAATGTAAAGGCCTGAATCTTCTAATCAAGGTTACAATGATGAGAATAATCAGGCTGATGTTGGTCGAATAATCGAATTAATGACAATAATTTGGCAAATCAAACTGGTCAACAGACTAGTCATTTGCCAAATGTTGAAGATGTAAGGCTAGTTCCACCCAATATAAATATTCCTATTAGGTATTAACGTTTACAATCCGGCAAGACCAACGTTTCTGCCTAGTAGGCAAAACTGCCATCTATATCCAAAGTTGAACAAAACACTGTTTGTCGGAGAAGTTTGACGACAATTGGGATTAGACAGGGGTGTTATTATACCTATTTTCAAGAAACCACATTTCTAAATGAGTCAATAACCAGCATTTTCCTAGAGGTTTGAAATCTCTGAATTCTCCATGTTTAATAACTAAGATGACCAACCAACCATTGAACGCATTAGTTGATTTATAGGCTAGTGCATAGAAGGAGGGACAAACGAGTTCTTAAGACTTGGAGATTATTTCCTTTATCTTTGTCAAAAAATGCTTTGATCCGGTATACTGATTTACCACCTAATTAATGTGTAATTGGATAGAGATGAAGGAACAATTCCATTATCAATTTTATAAAACGATATTTGATATGTTGATTGCTGACTTGGCCACCCTTTATCAATACAATAATGAGTCAATTGATCAATTTGTCGCTTGATCTAATAAAATTTGAATAGACGTCTTATTTAACTCTCAGAGAAATGATTCACAAAAGAGCGCCAATTAAGTCATTTACTAATCCGAAGCAGCGTGGTTCCGCCTTGCCCCAAATCGTTTGTTTGCCCTAATCGTTTTTGAACCCTCAACTGTTGGCCCAATCATTTCTTTGCTGCGAATGAAAGGTTATGCCCTAAATCGTAGACTTGGAGTTCTCTTTTTCGTTTATTGCAAGTCCGTGCCCTTCCTCTTCTCTTCACATGTCGGTCTTCTTGTGTTGGGGGAGGAGACGATCCAAAACTGCATTAGATCCCTTCATGCAACTCGTCTCATGGGAGCCTTCGCGGCATTGAGCAATATTAATGGTGTTAGGATTTGGCACACAAACACAAAAACATAGAGAGTAAAAATGAGAAAGAGCAATTCGAAATACAAGGTTTTTACCCTGATTCATCCTTAAACTAGGGTTATATCCAGCAAAGAATTTAACAAGTGGGACTCCTGTGTCTTCCTGTCGGTAGAGAGTATAAATTATACTCCAACAGATGGTGGAGAGGACGATAGGGACAATCTCGAAGCCACTCACCTCCTCACAGGTATCGCATCTCTGCACTTGTGCCGATGTTTGCGCCTTTCAATTTTAATTCAACCTAGGGTGTTGATTTGGTATAACGTTCAAGTCCTTTTCTGTGGATTGCTGTAATTTGCGTTCTTCCTTCTAGTTCTCTTCTTCGTCTGAAGGAAAAAGACTTTCCAATCCAGATTGCCATCGACGGAGCCTATAGGCATCGTGGGGTATATACAATTTTCGTTTTCTTTATGTCGGGTTAATTGTTAGTCATTTTCATGTAATTTTTGAGGAGTTTCATGATGATCTTTTGTGGCCCAAATGGAACCGTTTAGGGGCATTACATGTCCGGTCATGTTTCCTTCACTTTTCCATAAGTTGGTGGCCAATTTAGTTCAATTTCCAACATTGTGTTCAGTTTTAGGGGCATCACATGTAGTCTCGATTTATATTTAACTTATTGTTATTATGTGGGAAAAATCAACAATAAAAAAAAATAGAGTTGCATTTATTTATTTTTTTGGTTGAAGAGTTGCATTTAGTTAAGAATCACATTTTTAGGACTTGGTTAATTCATGCTTACCCTAGTTTTTATTTGGTTCAAAAAATTATTTTTTTTCAGTTCATCTAGTCTAGGAAATCGAATTCAATAGCTAGGTCAATGTCATGTTTAATTTTATGCATTACTCACGGGGTCCTTCCCTGTGCTTAATAATAAGGCCATAAATTCCTAATATGGCTCGTGTTTATCCTTTATCGTACTTTATCTTACGTTGACGTTATTATGTTTTGTTTGACTTTGTTTTGTTTAAATTTGATTGTATAAACGCGCTTTGCTTGATTATATAGAGTGGCACATTTCAACTTTTTAGGAAAATATAAAAGTAAAAGATTAAAAATATTGCATGATACATTATTTTTAGCAAAAATTGAAAAAAAAAAAAGAGAGAGAGAGAGGAAAAGATACTAATTTAGGGCGTTCAATAAGTATTTGGTGTAATTAAGTCTACAACCTGAATCTTTGGTTGTAAAACAAACTCCCTCATATTACTAGATCTTTAATCTACACATAATAGATTACTGGAAACTTTGAAGAAAAGCAATTTGCATAGTAAGCACCACCTCGAGAGGAAATATTTGTCCCCACTTGGTTACTTGACAAACCCCTCGAAAATTAAGCCCCTTTGGAATGTCACAACATGCATTATTTCATATTATCTGTAGAGTTTGTCATTTATCCATATAGGATTTAGATTGTGCAATGTTAATCATATGTTAAAATACAATTTACTCAATAATTTTCATTCATGTGAGTCCAATTCACATGATCCCTTGAATCGGATTAGTCTATGAGCAAGAAAATTGGTAAGAAAGATGCAAATAATAATTCATACAAAGAAAAAGGAACCAAGGAAGTTAAAAACTAAGGGTAAACTATTGTTGTACACACTACACTGATTTGTAGGTGACACAAACATATGTTGAATGACTACAGCAAAACCCAGTCGTAGCAGTGACACTACAACTTGGCAGCAACGTAATCTTTCCCTAGAAACTAGAGATGCGGAGTCTGCCCTCTTTTACATGATGCAACTTGATATTCATGCATCTAGATTTTAACCAGCATAAACTCAAGCCTTAGTTGAACATGTTGAAACATAACACACAAGTTTCCTTCTCGATGATGACAACAACTTATTTAATGATGCTAATTTCCAAAAGTAAATGATCATCATAATAGACATTAGATAGACACATATGGTCTATGGTCTTACGGTTTATAAACTTGGGGGTGATCAAGTCAAAGAGTGAGACCTGAGTAAAGCAAACCTCGACTTTGAACCACATGTGAAGAGACCTAGTTGATATATTTCTATGGGCCAAGGAGAAAGAACAAAAATACTTAGATGGAACTAAAAGTCTTAAGTTTCATCACATGCGGTTTTCTTTTTTTTAACTTCTTTTGTGTGTTATTTTCCTTCATAAAGCACCCGATTGTATCATCATCTCTCTCTTTTTTTCTTGATTTTTTTATGAGAAGGATGTTGTGACTTTTACCAAATTCAATGAATCGTGAAACTCTCTTTTGATATACATACAATTTGCTTGTATGTTGTTTTTCGCATGCATGGTAGTTAGTTTATATCCATAAAATCTTGTTTGGTCCCATTCACACCAAAAAAATGATCAACTTTTTTTTTATATTAATTAATACCATGAAAAATATCAAATTGATGCAGTTAACAAAATTACCCAAAATTAATTTTTTGACTATCAATAATCTCAAACCAGTACACATGTAATAAATTTACCACAAAAAATCCGCAACTAGTACATTTGTGATAAATTTACCTTTCATTACTTTTTGTCATAATTTAATAATATCACCAAAAACATAAATCGGTACACCTGTGACAAATATAGGGTAAAACCCAAAATTAGTACACTCGTTAATTTGTCATCTGTCATTAAACTTAACAATTTGACGATAAAATATAATAGGAACTAACAAAAGACAAATTTACCACAAGTTTACTAGTTTGAGAGTTTTTATGGTACTAACTAATTATTTATTATTGACATATGATAGAATTAGTCAACAATAATAAAGTTTGGTCATTTATTAAAAAAAAAATTATTGACAACTTGAAAATTCAATAACATGAAGAATGAACGGCTTGATGAGTCAATGGCTTGGAGAAATCAACAAAAAGTAGAGTCGATAATCTCATATGCAACCATCAAAGAAGTATCCATCCACATAGTGGAATAAAGCAGCTATCAAGATAGTATAGTTAAATAAATCATTCGATAACTATTTATAACCTCTATATGTGATCTTCATTTGGTAATTGTTTATAGTAAGCTTTAAATAGCTACATTGTACTCGTTAGAACCCTCCCCCATAGACAAACAAACAAACAAACAAACAAACATGTTATCTTTCAATTGCTACATTGTAGTTGTAGTTTCCAAATTTGCATTGTTGATTAAATTCTAACTTGTTTCTTAGTTGTAGATTATAGATTCACATTGTCAATTAAATTTTGACGTGCATCTTTGCTGTTGTCTCTAGGTGCCTCATCATCAAATAAATTTTGGCATTACATCTTTACGTTCTTGGACTTTGTTGTCCATTAAATTCCAGTAAAGTTTGTGTACTTTTGGTTTAGTTTGAAGGAAGGTAATCAGTTTTATCACGTACCTGTGATATTTCCTATCTAGAAACTAGACCGGTCCCTATGAGAACCACCGATTTTGGGTGGGTTCAGCTCAGTTTTGGGCAATTCAGGCAGTTGCTGGTTCTTTGCACACCCCCAACTCATGGGGTCCTTCTTGGGGCTTAATAATGAGGCCATAAATTCCTAATGCAGCTCATATTTATCCATTATCGTACGTTATTTTACATTAACGTTATTATGTTTTGGTTGACTATTGTTTTCTTTAAATTTGATTGTATGAACACCCTTTTTTTTTTTTTTTTGGTATTATATAGAGCTGCACATTTCATTTTCTAGGAAAAATAAAAGTAAAAGCTAAAAAAGATTGCATGATATGTTATTTTTACAAAAAAAAAAATAATAATAATAAAAAGGAAAAAAGGAAAAGATACTAATTTAGGGCGTGCGATAAGTATTTAGCGTGACTTAGCCTTTTAGCTTGAATCTTTGATTGTAAAACAAACTCTCTCATATTGCTAGATCTTTAATCCACACATAATAGATCGCTAACGACTTTGCAGAAAAACCAATTTACATAGTAAAAATGAATAAATCAATGATTCTATCGGTAAGCCTAGAATAGCCCTTTCCAAGCATAAGCGATACCTGGAGGGGAACTATTTGTGCCCACTTAGTTACTTGATAAACCCCTTGAAAATTAAGCCCCTTTGGAACGTCACAACATGCATTATTTCATATCATCAATAGCATCTATCCTTTATCCATGGAGGCTTTAAATTGTGCAATATTAATGGCATGTTAAACACAATTTACTGAATAAATTTCATTCATGTGAGTCCAACTCACAAGATCTTGACTCAGATTAGTATGTGGGAGAAATAAAATCCCTAAGAGAAGAAGCAAAAATAATTCATACAAAGAAAAAGGACTCAAGGAAGTCAAATAATGAAGAGCGAACTATTGTCATGCAAGCAACGTCAATTTGTAGGTGGCCTAAATATATGATGGGTGCATATTGCAACACCCGGTCGTAGATTAACACTGCTACCCAGTAACGGCGTAATCTTTCACTAGAAAATAGAGGCATGGAGTCTACCCTCTTTGACATGATTCAACTTGATAGACATACATTTAGATTTTTACTGGCATGAACTTGGGCCTTAAGTTGAACATGGTCCCCTTTGGAACGTCATGACATGTATTATTTCATATTATCGGTAGAGTTTGTAATTTATCCATATAGGCTTTGAATTGTGCAATATTAATGACATGTTAAACACAATATACTGAATGAGCTTTATTCATGTGAGTCCAATTCACATGATCTCTTGACTTAGATTGGTACGTGCAAGAAAGAAAATTGGTAAGAGAAGAAGCAAAAATAATTCATACAAAGAAAAAGGAACCAAGGAAGTTAAACAATTAAGAGCGAACTATCGTTGTGCAGGCAATGGATGACATAAACATATAAACATGTGATGAATGCTTACTACAACACCAGATTGTACCATTAATACTGCAACTGGGCAACAACGTAGTCTTTCTCTAGAAAATAGAGACGTGGAGTCTTCCCTCTTTGACATGATGCAGCTCGATGTACGTACATATAAACTCGGGCCTTAAGTTGAACATGATTGTGAAAGCTAGTATGAGCACTTAGAGGGGGGTGAATAGGTGCAGAAACAATTTTGTGAGATAAGTGCAGCACAAATCAACAATGGATTATGAAAAGAAAATTCCTTTCTTTTCAAATAAACAAGTTACGATCAAAGTAAAAGAGTGTAGGGAAGAGAATTTGAACACGGAGTTTATAGTGGTTCGGTTTAATTCAAGCCTACGTGAACTCTTCCACACTGACAGCCCATCAGCAGAATTTCACTATGAACAAAAGAGTTGTTACAGTAAAGCTCTCCCTTGATATTACAGTGTAAAGACTCTACTACACTTCCTCAAGGTCTCTCAAAGATATAGACTCTCTTTTGCGTACAAGATTTCACTCAACAAATGAATTGACTAAGAATAAGGAGCTTCAGACTTTGGAATTCTTCTATCGCCCACACACTCAAACAACTGGAACGTCTTCCTTATATACTCCTTTATGCCATCATACCTGTTGGCACTTACCAAAAGAATTCTTCCAATCTACCATTTGGACAGAATAAATTAGAAAGATCTTCGAGCTATTTAAGGAACATGACGACAGCTCATCAATCCTGCTCGACCATACAATTAGGATCTTGGTTTCCATAAGTAGAACCTTCCAAGTATACTTTGCCAATCAATGGATCCATAATCCCTAAATCAATCTTGATTTGAATAATGAATTCCGACATTTTATATCCAGCCTAGAGATCTTCTCCAGTCGATAAAGTCAAATCCTTAACGAAATATCCAGTTCTAGATAAGTCTTCTTCGACGGTCTAGAAACTGTCAATGCGGATAGACTTTGAGTCGAGTCTGGCAATCGGAGGTCTTCATACTTTGATGAAAGAGTCTGCAAGTCTTCAGACTAGACTGATGGAAACGTTTTGTCAGCTTCAAAACATTCAAGGAAGTTTTCTCCAACAATCTCCCCCTTTTTGATGGTGACAAAACTTTCCTGCAGATTTGAATAACTTTGACCTGCAAAATATTACTCAAGCGAATATGGATATCTCATATAGATAAATAGCTTAATAACACTAGAATCTGCATCCATAGAAGGTAGATTAGTTCTATAAATAAGCGAAGCCATGAGATATCAAGATATCAATAGTACTTGAGATAAACAAGCATTTGAACAGTTAAACCCAAATCCAGTCCAAATCCAAAACAGCCAAACACAAAAGTCAAGTCAAACATAATCAACACAAAAAGTTCAAATCACATATATTAAAAAGTTCAAATCAAATCTGTACCACATCTCTCCCCCTTTTTGTCATCATTAAAAATGTAGAGATGAAAAGAGAATGATATTAAGATTGCTTGGGAACACGAACAAGCTGGAAATCTCACATTGACTGGACAATCCCTTCCAGCTTTTTCAAGTCCTCCTTCAGTTGCGCCACATCTCACCCTTAGCATTTGCTTCAACTTGAAGAGTAAGGGCTTGAATTTGATCATTCAAGGAAATTGAAGAAGCCTGACCTGCAGTTTGCAAGTTCTGTACTTCGCATCCCAGAGCATATATTTGACCCCGCATCTCTAAGAGAACATCAAGAATTCTGCGAAAATCTGCTGAATTATCAGTCTGAGTACTGGCTTTTGCACGATCAACGGTGTAAAGGCAGTCGATAGTAAATCAGCATGGTCACGCAGACTAGGCGATGAAACATCATGTCCCTCTTCAGGAAATTGAGAGGCATAGATGTCCTCTGGATCTGCTGGAGAGCGGCTTACTCCTTCACTGATAGCAGGGTATGAGGGCATTCCTCTTTTCTCAGGATCTCCCCCTGTTTCCATGCCTTCAGGTGGAGAAGAGTGTTCCTCATACTCTGCTTCCACTTGATCTCCTCTCTCCTCTTCTTCTTCTTCAATTCTTTCCTCATCTTCATCTCCTTCTTCTGCTTGTCTTCCCAATACCTCCAAATTTTCTCTTTCTCCAGTCCTCTGTTCTATCTCATCTGTGTCTTTTTCTTGTCTCTCTGTTGATTCTGGAACAGAATGACTCAAGTTCTTCAATGCCATTGCAGAAATGGTGATATCATCCTCATCCTCTTCATCATCAATGATGAGAGCTCTTCTTTTCTTGGATGGAGCAACCATAGGCTCCTTTCCTTTTCTCTTTGCAGCTGAAGAGACTTGATGAGTCTTAATAGGGGTTTTCTCCTTGAATTTCTCCAACGCCTTGTTGAGTTCCTTCAGAAGCATTTTAGAGACCATTTTCAGTCCCACCACCATTTGATTGCACATTCGAACACAAAAAATTCGGGGAGGCTGAATGTTCAAATGTCTGAATAACTTAGTCACAAGTTGACCTTTGTCCTTTACCACTGCCCTGTACATGTGGAGCATAATAGTATGTGGAAGAGAGAACTTTTTCCCTGCATTGATGGCATACATCAGTTTTTCCTTTGAGTTTGAAACGCCGGTCTTTGAAGTAGATTTTGGTCTGAGGCAATTAATCACAATCTTGTGAAGCAGAATGTTGGATGCATTCATCCTCAAATAGAAAATCTTTCCCTCTGTCCTTCTATCCTTAACAAGCTCCAACGTTGCATGAGCAATAGACACACTAATGGGTTGATATCTTCATCTTTCAACCCTAATCACATTAGCCAATGTATTCATGTCAACCACATAGTCCTAATCTCGAACACTAAAAGAGAATTTATTGGCATCCAGGAAACTAAGATTCGAATAGAAATAAGCAGTAAGTTCAGTATAGGCTTCTATACTTTCAGAACAAAACTATTCGAGTTGAAGAAGACTGAATTTTTCCCGCAAATTAACATTCACAGAGTCAAGAAAATCAAAATCCACACTTCTAGGGTTTATCACCCCACGCTTCAGCAACTTAGAGTACAATTGCTTATGTTCCTCCAATCGAAACAAGTCTATCCTTTTGCTTCGGATTTTTGCCGTAACACCCATTCTCGGTCTGAACCGACTATACAACCTATCATCGTCATTCCCATCTAGCTGACTCAGCCGTCCAACACGTGGATCGCTTGGGATATTTGCGAATGCCTCTTCCGCCGACCCAGCAGGGGCAATTCCCAATCGTTCCATTGTGCGTAAAAAGAAAGTTTCATTTCTATACCCTTTGTCTTTCAAAAATTCATCAATGTAGTTCAAAGGAGTACCGCCCCTCTTCAAAGCACAATAAAGCTTGTAGGTAAAAGAGGGCTTAAGAGTTCTTACGGGTTCTGCATCTTCAATGATTTCTTCCTCTTCTTGATGTACAATATCCTGAGGTCTAGATGGAGGAGATGGACGCTGCTAAGAATGTTGTGTGCTCTGTTGTTGATTAGGAGATTCTTCTTCCTCGGTGAGATCAAAGTGCGTAGGCCTCTCACGCATTTGCTGTGGTCCCCTGTTCGCGATCCTCGAAGACTTTCTTTGGGAAGACATTTTTCACAGTTTTTGAGAGATTCCAAGCTTGTTTTCCCAAGAAAGATGACAACTTTTCGAAGATTAAACAAGAGAAGAAGACATAAATGGAAGATCGGTGCTCTCTTAGGGTTTTTGTGAGTAAAACGAAGAGGAACCGACAGTATATAAGGCAAATAAAAGAGGCATACGAAACATTGTAAAAAAGAAAGTATAGAGATGGCTTTTAAAAATAACTGCCTTTTCAAAAATTAGATAACTGTCATTAAAAAAAATTACTCCTTTTCCGAAAAAGAAAGATTGTAATAATTTTGGAAATTAAAAATAACAACAATCAATAATGGGTTGATGATCGTACCTTTCCGAGATTTGATTCGTGAGATAATTTTCTAAAATAAAAATAACTTACAGTCGCGAATCTTGATCGTCTGAGTCTGAATGTCTTTAGACTTTCAGTCCTGGGTTTGAACTTCCTCAGACTTTAAGATATTGAGTCTGGAACGAATAGCTTCAAATTGATTTTTCTCCAAAGGCTTTGTAAAAATATCCTCCAGTTGATTCTTTCAGTCAATAAA
This sequence comes from Eucalyptus paniculata subsp. matutina, assembly GCA_017140255.1. Classification (NCBI taxonomy): domain Eukaryota; kingdom Viridiplantae; phylum Streptophyta; class Magnoliopsida; order Myrtales; family Myrtaceae; genus Eucalyptus; species Eucalyptus paniculata. Next base: position 10,308,030 of record CM029436.1, on the reverse strand, counting down.
CTGAATCGAAACTTCTTCATTTTGAACATGATCTCTAATGAAGTGATGTCGAATCTCTATATGCTTTGCTCTTGAGTGAAGAATTGGATTCTTGGTAAGATTGATTGCGCTGGTGTTGTCACACTTGATTTCAGTGCATGAATCTTCAATTCCAAAGTCTTTTAACTGTTGTTTTATCCACAAGATTTGTGAACAACAACTTCCAAGAGCTACATATTCTGCTTCTACTATAAAAAGAGCTACTGTACTTTGCTTCCTTGAAAACCAAGACACTGTCCTGCTTCCAAGTAGTTGACAGGTACCCGAGGTGCTCTTTCTATCAACTTTGCATCCGGTTAGGTTTGCGTCTGAGTATCCAAGAAGAGTAAAGTCTCCTTCTTTAGGATACCAAAGACCCAAAGTTGAAGTTGAGGCAATATATTTGATAATACGTTTTGCAGCACTTAAATGAGATTCTCTACGGTCTGATTGAAACCTGGCACAAATGCAAACACTAAACAAAATGTCAGGTCTAGAAGCAGTAAGATAAAGGAGTGAACCAATGATACTCATGTATAGCTTCTGGTCAACTTTCTTTCCTCCTTTATCTTTGTCCAGCTTCAAGGAACTTGACATTGGTACATCAGTCTTTTTGCAGTTCTCCAATCAAAACTTTTTGACAAGATCTTTGGCATATTTTTCTTGATGAATAAAGGTTCATTCCTTTAGTTGTTTTACTTGGTGTGGCATCCCAAAATTCGAGTCACCCGCTAGAGGAATTAAAGCCTATAATTAGGTAATGAAAATTTCCTATATTTTATGTTTTAGCCATTAGTTTTCTTAAGGCTATGTGTTATTGTGCTTGTGTTTATGAGATTTTAAATTTGATAGATTAATGATAATAATCTATGCTTGGCCATGCACTTTATAAATTAAATTTCTATAAATAAAATGTCACAAGACTTTGGCCATGTGGAATTTAAAATTTAAAATTTATAGAAGAAATTATAAAAAGGGAAAATTTAAATTTTTATTAGGATGGGCCTTAGGCCCATTGGCCGAAGCCTTGATGGGCCAAGCTAGTCGGCCCAATTAGGCCCACGAAAGGGGGCTGTCGACCAGCCCAAGAGGAGGCCCAAGAGTGGCCGGCCCAAGCCCAAAAGCCCAAGCCCATTGTGCATGTATTGAGACAAGTGGCACAAAGGAGGATGGCATGCATTGGTTAATTGAAAGGCAAACAATGATTACTAATGATGAGGTTTAGGGGAAATAAAAGGGAAGAGAGAGAGAGAGGTGGCCGGTTGCTTCATTCGGCCAAGAGAGGGATCGTGCGAGAGAGAGGGAGAGTGGCCGAGAGGGAGGAGAAGGTGAGGAGGAGCCGCCGTCCATCCGCCGTGTTCGCCGCCGTGTGCCGCCGTTCGTGTGGTCTAGAGGCAAGTTGGGGTCCTTTGCTGCTCTTGTATGTGTGTGTGTTTCATGTATGTTTGGTATAGTGTCGAATTTGAGTGATTGGAAGGGGGAAACCAAAGCTTGGATGGCTTGTTCTTGAGTGGTGTTGCTGTTTTCGCTTGAACAGTTTGAGTCAGAATGTTGTGTGAGCTTGCATGCATGTTTAGAGTTCGATTTTGACCTTGATCTCTTCATGAAAGTTGTAGGGGACATCTTAAAATACAACATACTAAACTTTGGTGGAAAATGATGGAGATTTGAGGGGTCAAACTCTCATCTTACGGAGATGTCAGATCTGGAATGTTTTTGCATGAATCCGCTCGAGTCAGAATGTTGTGTGAGCTTGCATGCATGTTTAGAGTTCGATTTTGACCTTGATCTCTTCATGAAAGTTGTAGCTAACATCTTAAAATACAACATACTAAAATTTTTTGAAAATGATGGAGATTTAAGGGGTTAAACTCTCATTCTACGGAGACCTCAGATCTGGAACGATTTCACTGACATCTTGTTGGATTTGTGGTTGCATGTTGAGTTGTGCTAAGAATATCTCTTCGATTTCTTCATGAAAGTTGTAGGGGACATCTTAAACTACAACATACTCAAATTTGAAGCAAAATGAACAAGTATAACCTCATAAATCGACTAGATCTTGAAGACGGTAATTCTGGAGATGTATTACAGGACACCCGAGACTTCATGGACCTAAATGACGACTATAATCTGGTTATTTGACTTAGAACATATCTAAATTTAAGAGGAAACGAAGAAGAAAAGGTAGGTGAAAACTCAGTATTTCGGAGAAGCATGTACTGGACGATTCGGTGTTGGACCCAGAAGCTTCATGTGACTGTAGAAAATAATCTAGAAAGAATCTGACTTGGAAGTCTTCATGAAAGATGTACGTATATGTCTTGGCTATAACTTGGTAAAAGTTCGTAATTTTTGGAGGTCGTATGGATATTTTAATCGAATTTTTTTGGAGACTGTGCATTCTAGTTTCATCCGAAAATTTCATGCTATTTTGTGTGAATTATGAATTTGTGTGGAATTATCATTGGCCGTGTATTTTGCATGAAATCATTATCCTATTGTATTATTTATTACTTGCCTTAATTTTATGATTTTTGAGATTATATAAATAATTAAATTTAATATTTTTGAAAATGGCACAAACTAGAATTTAAGTAAATGTAAAAAGGGCATGATAAATGGATTATTTTAATTGGCATAAATTTCATGAATTTTATTTTATAAACAATCGCATCATGTAGCATGTACAATAAGGTCTTGATGTATGCATGACAATGGATTGAGATACATGTGTGAATTCAATGCTGAATATGACTTGTTTGCCATCACATCATATGCCATGCTAAATTAAGACCGAAATTAGTGAACATGGATAATGAAAAATGAGGAGATTGTTGTGGTGGATGATAATGCCCTGGGAGTATTAGGATGCCCAGGATGGGGGGTGTCGGAAGTTGGATTGTATTGAGATTCAAGGCCAGAAGGTCCTCGGGAGTGTTGAGATGCTCAGAAAGTGGGGGTGCCGGAAGCCTCGTCGGAAGTCTTTGCCCGAGAGGATGCCTCGTGACGCTAGTTGGGGTGCGAGATGCCCAGCTAGGGAGTGTAAATGCCGGAAGCCCTGTTGGAGGTCTTTGCCTGAGGGGAATGCCTCATAATGTCAGTTGGGATGCGAGATGCTCGGAATGTGGGGGGCCGAATGCCCGGTGGCCTGGAATGGCTAAATGCCGGAGGTTTTTCTCGCATGGGATGTGAGTGTAAAATATGAGATGAAATTGATGATCTGAGGAAGGGTGATGTGGTGATCAAATTGAAAGTTAAAAGTGGAAATTAAACCATGCATGATATGATATGACATGATGATGATCACCCATGGCATGATGACATGCATGATATGATATGACATAATGATGATCACCCATGGCACGATGATATGCATGATATGATGATGATATATGATATGGCATGATGACATGCATATATGTGTGATATGATGATGTCATGATGATGATGACATGTGCATAATATGATGATGACATGTGTGATAAGATGATGTCATGATGATGAGGATGACATGTATATGGTATGATGGTGTCATGTATATGATGATGATGATATGTGTGTGATAAAATAATGTCATGATAACGATGATATGAGTATGACATGATGATACACATGTATGTGTTATGATTGTGGTGATGATGCATGATGATATACGCATGGCTTCGAGGTAAGTAATGCCTACAATGCATATATGACTTGTATGATGCATTGAGTGGTTATTGGATTCCTTTACCTGCTAAGTGGTTGTACTCACCTCTTTTTGGGGACTAACTTTTCAGATTAGCAGCATGCCGCTTCCTACCGTTACGCGGGGCGTATTTTACGGCATACCTTCGGACGTAGAGGTCGAGTGCGAGGAGTTTGACTGTCTTTCTGCTCCTGGTCTTATGTATATTCAAGTGCGCTGTCTAGTTATGTACGACGTGGGCCTGGCTGGGGGCCCTATTGTCCAGGAGTTCATATCTGTCCATGTTCGACGCGACAGAGTGATGCGTGGGATGCTGCCGCCGCCACCGCCACCGCCTGATGCACCGAGATGGGTGTGAGGGCCGTGCGTGACGAGTAGGAGCTGGATCTTTTTGGATAGTTAGCCGACACTGATGATGGGGATTGTGCACACGAGTTGTAGTGGGTCGAGGGTTCTTTTTGGGGTTTTAGGCCGGACGTAGCTGAGTCCCGGCTTTTCCTTTTGATGTACCGACCCACAAGAAGTCCCATCTTAAAAATATATGTAAATAAGTGTCGTGGCTTGTCTTTAATCATAATGATTAGTGGTGTGTATTTGTATCATGGTTGCTGGAAGGAGAGATGGTGATGTTTTATTTTGCTTCCGCTGATGAGTCGCACTGGGACCGTTTTATAAAAAAAGAAAATGTGTCTACTAATTACAACGCCTCTTCTAAGAAGAAAGGTAATAAGGTGTAACATTGGCGCTTGTGGCAACCTACGAAGGGTTTGGGGTGCCACACTTGGAGCCCGAGAAAGAAGGTTAATTCATACATCATGCTCATTTCAAATTCATCATACATAGACTTAGAGAATTTCTTGCATAGACTTTCATTAGAATATCCAAAAATAATATCATCAACATAAATTTGAACAAGTAGAAAACTTTTGCTTTCTCTTTTGATAAACAATGTAGTGTTTACTTACCTTTACCAAAAAACAGTGTAGTGTTTACTTTACATTTAACAAAGCCATTTTGAATTAAAAACTTACTTAGCCTCTCGTACCAAGCTCGAGGTGCTTGCTTTAAACTGTATAAAGCATTTTTCAGTCTAAATATAGAGTATGGTTTCCTTAGGTCTTCAAAACCAGGTGGTTGTTCCACATAGACTTCCTCTTGGATAACTCCATTTAGGAAAGCACTTTTGACATCCATTTGGAATAACCTGAAATTCTTATGACAAGCAAAAGCAAGTAATAATCTAATTGCTTCTAACCTTACTACCGGTGCGTAAGTCTCATCATAGTCTATTCCTTCTTCTTGCGGATATCCCTTGGCCACGAGTCTTGCTTTGTTTCTTACGACCTTTCCTTTCTCGTTCATCTTGTTCCTTAAAACCCATTTAGCTCCAATAATAGATTTACCTTTCGGTTTAGGAGTCAATTCCCAGACATCATTGATACTGAATTGCCTGAGTTCTTCTTGCGTAGCTTCAATCCAGTTTTCATCAATTAAAGCTTCTTCTATGCTTTTGGGTTCTATTTCAGAAATAAGAGCCATAGCACTAGACTCTTCGCACTTTTTGGATCTTGTACGGATTCCTTCATTAATATTACCAATGATGAGATCTTTGGGATGACTGGACTTATGCTTCCAGTTATTGGTTGCTTTGTCAGACTGTTGATTTTTTTCCATATTTGAATATTCGACGATCATTTGTTGCTGATCTTCTAAAGTCTGAGCTGATTTAGACTTTGTAGAATTTAGAGTATGTTCAAATTCTTCAAGTTGAGTATGAATCAATTCATTTTGCATAGAATCTTGGAATTTGACATTCATTGATTCCTCCACAGATTGAGTCTTCTTGTTGTAGACTCGTAAGCTTTGCTTGTGGTTGAATATCTAAGGAAGATGCATTCGTTTGATTTTTCCTCAAACTTGCCAACTCGATCATTTGCATTTTTCAATATAAAACATTTACACCCAAACACATGAAAATATAAAACAATTGGCTCATTTTCTTTGAATAATTCGTAGGGATTTTTCTCCATAATAGGCCTTAGAAAAACTCTATTAATAATATAACATGCTGTAGAAATTGCTTCAGCCCAAAAACGTGAAGAGATGTCGCTTCTAATTAAAAGAGTTCTAGCCATTTCCCTGGTTTATCTATTCTTTCTTTCCACGACTCCATTTTGCTCGGAGTATATGGAGAAGAGAACACATGCTGAAAACCAGATTCATCACAAAATCTTCTAAAGTCTTGATTTTCGAATTCGCCTCCATGGTCAGTTCGTATACTTGAAATAACATACCATTTTTCATTTTGGACCTTTTTAGCAAACTTTTTAAAATAAGAAAATGTGTCAGACTTACTTACTAGGAAATATACCCAAGTGAATCGTGAGTAGTCATCTACAATTATTAGACAGTATTTCTTACCTCCAATGCTCTGAGTTCTGGTTGGTCCAAAGAGATCCATATGCAGAAGCTGCAGTACATGGTTAGTGGAAACTTGATTTATTGGTTTAAATGAGTTTCTTACCTGTTTTCCCAACACGCATGGTGTGCATAGATTAGTCTTTTGGTATGCCAGATTGGGTAGACCACGAACAAGCTTTTTTGCTGAAATTTTGGCTATTTGTTTTATGTTGATGTGCCCAAGTTTTCTGTGCCATAAGCTTGCTTCTTCTTGAATTGAAATTAGACATTGGGTTTCATCTGGTTTGACATCCAAGAGTAGATATTTTCATGTCTTCAACCCGTGAAAGACTGAGAGGAGTCTTTACTAGTTCCTGAACATATTCCTTCTTGAAAGTTGATTTTGAAACTGGTGTCGCACAGCTGACTAATACTTAGCAAATTGTAGTTGAGTCCTTCCACCAAGGAAACATTACTGATCGTGAGGCTTCCAATCTTTACTGTTCCGAATCCCACAAATTTTCCTTTGTTGTTTCCTCCAAATGAAATTTTTCCACTATTAACTTGAACAAGTTTTATGAAGCAATTTGAATCTCCTGTCATATGCCTTGAGCATCCACTATCCAAGTACCATTTAACATTTTTCTTGATAGTGACCTCGATTTCACTATCTGAATCTAAGTTGGTCTCGGAGTCTGAATCTGAGTCTGATTGTGCCATGAGACAAATGTTGGCATAATCATCATCACTTTCTTCACATTCTGTATCACTCCAAGTTTCTACTTTGAGTGCCTTTCGATATTTCTCAGCTTTTCCTTTCTTTTTCTTCAGGAGGGGACAGTTGGGTCTGATGTGTCTATTTTTTTACATTCAAAGCAATGGATTTCTTACTTTTAGGATTTTTATCTTCGTTGATTCGCTCCACTTCATAAGACTGAAGAGTCCTAACCAATTCATCAACCGAAGGTGGCATAATTCTTTGTGTCTTCCTTATTGAGGTCTTTATGTGATTCCAGTCCTTGGAGAGTCCACACAGAAGCTTGTTTATTTTCATGGGATCAGAACTTGGTTGCCCTTGATTTTCAAGGCCATTCACGATTTCTGTAAAACGACTAAACATGTCAGTGATAGATTCTTCAGATTTCATTTTGAATGCTTCATATTGACTGAGCAGAATGTTGATTCTGGTTTCTTTCACTTAATCAGTCCCTTCATAGGTGATGTGTAATCTATCCCAGACTTCTTTAGCTGTAGCACAAGAAGATATTATGTTATATTCAGTAGGTGATAATGCACAATATAAAGAATAAATTGCTTTTGCATCAAGAGCTTGTTTTTTGGTTATCTCTTCTTAAGTCATTTCGCTAGACTCAACAGCTTCTTTTCCTCTTTCTGAGACAGGTGTAGCTTTAGGAATGATTCCTCTATCTACCATATCCCATTCCAGAGGATCCTTTGATCTTAGAAATGCATTCATCTTGTTTTTCCATATGTTGTATTTTTTTTTCATCGAAGTAAGGAGGTCTGGTCTTGCTTTGCCCTTAACCAGTCCTGGAGCCAACATACTAGCAATAAATCTTTAACTCTGAAGTAAAACACTTCAAATCAAGTGAGCACACAAGCTTTGATACAAATTGTGAAAGCTAGTATGAGCACCTAGAGGGGGTGAATAGGTGCAGAAACAATTTTGTGAGATAAGTGCAGCACAAATCAACAATGGATTATGAAAAGAAAATTCTTTTTTTTTCAAATAAACAAATTACGATCAAAGTAAAAGAGTGTAGGGAAGAGAATTTGAACACAGAGTTTATAGTGGTTCGGCTTAATTCAAGCCTACGTCCACTCTTCCACACTGACAGCCCACCGGCTGAATTTCACTATGAACAAAAGAGTTGTTACAGTAAAGCTCTCCCTTGATTTCACAGTGTAGAGACTCTACTACATTTTCTCAAGGTCTCTCAAAGATATAGACTCTCTTTTGCGTGCAAGATTTCGCTCAACAAATGAATTGACTAAGAACAAGGAGCTTTAGACTTTGGAATTCTTCTATCGCGCACACACTCAAACAACTGGAACGTCTTCCTTATATACTCCTTTATGCCATCATACCCGTTGGCACTTACCAAAGGAATTCTTCCAATCTACCCGTTGGATAGAATCAATTAGAAAGATCTTCGAGCTATTTAAGGAATATGACGATAGCCCATCAATCCTACTCGCCAATACAATCAGGATCTTGGTTTTCATAAGTAGAACTTTCCAAGTATACTTTGCCAATTAATGGATTCATAATCCCCGAATCAATCTTGATTTGAATGATGGATTCCGACATACTATATCCAGCCTAGAGATCTTCTCCAGTCAATAAAGTCAAATCCTTAACGAAACATCCAGTTCTGGATAAGTCTTCTTCGACGGTCTAGAAACTGTCAATGCGGATAGACTTTGAGTCTTGAGTCTGGCAATTTGGAGATCTTTAGACTAGACTGATGGAAACGTTTTGTCAGCTTCAAAACATTCAAGGAAGTTTTCTCCAACAATGATGAAACATAACACACAAATTTCCTTTTGGATGATGACAGCAACTTATTCAATGATACTAATTTCCAAAAGTAAATAATCATCATAATAGACATGAGATAGACACATAGTTTTAGAGTTTTATAAACTTGTGGGTGATCAAGTCAAAGAGTGAGACCTGAGTAAAGCAAACCTTGACACCAAAACCATTTGTGAAGAGACCCAGTTGATCTATTTCTATGGGCCAAAGAGAAAAAAACAAAAATCTTAGGTGGAACTAAAAGTCCTAAGATTCATCACACATGGTTTCTACATCGTCAAATCAAGCTACATCTCAACAACCATTCTCTCAAGTTGAAATTTGTTTTATTTTATTTTTCTTCTTTTGACTTTTTTTGTGTGTGATTTTCTTTTCTTTTTTTTGGTAAAGATTGTGTGTGATTTTCTTTCATATCCATAAAACACGTGATTGTGTCATCATCTCTCTCTTTTTTTCCTTAATTTTTTTTTTATGAAAAGGATGCGATGATTTTCACTAAATCTAACGAATCCGGAAACTTTCTCTTAAGGAGTCATGGAAAGAAATTTGTCTTGTTCATCAGAGTGGGAAAGAAGGAAGTGTTCAACGTGCTCATATGTCCATAATATCCTCGTTGAAAAACACATATCTTATTTAAGACCAAAGGACCTAGTAAATCAATTCAAAAAAAGATGATTGGACAAAATTAGAAATAATCGGTTTTAGTCCAATTCGATTCGAAAGTGGAACCGAAAACTAGACCGAGAGGATCGGTCGCTGGACCAATTGGTCATAAAACCGGGATCCAGACCATACCGGTCCGGTCCGATTTAGGGAACCGGTGAAATTTTAAAGAAGAGAGTGACATCTGAAAAAAAAAAAAAAAAAAAAAAAGGAAAAAGAGTGCAACCTGGTCGCCACTTCCAGTCCCAGCTGCCTAATGTCTCTCTATTACATTTATTTTACTTCCTAACAAGTCTCTATCACATCAAAGATATTTACTTTTATTCATTCTATCTCCTCTCTCTCTCTCTCTAAGTCACCGTGACTCAGGTCCCTCCTGTCCCATCTCCATCTCTCTCTTCTCTACGCAAAACCCACTTTCCTTTCTCCTTCCCCAAAAACCACCATGACGAGTCCTCCATTTTAGAGAGACGATGATGATGTAAGAATTATTGTGACCCACATGATATGATTTATTATATGATTTAATAATTATTGAAATGCTATAAAATAAATAATTATTGGTTACGAGAAGTTGCGACTCTAATAAAATGAAAGGATATATCGCTTTGATGGAAGGCACCTTTTCAACAAACGTATAAATAGAGTCCGGTCCTCTCTCCACCCACAATGAACAACAATAACCTAAAGGAATTGGGTATTCTCTCATCCATCGATTGAATACATTAAAGTATAATGGGTTAAGGGAAAGAAATTGGATCTCTTCTTTTGGTTCGAGATTGTTTGGGTTTTCTACAACGATCATCGTCAAGTGTAGCGCTATGGATAAAGGTACGTCATCTATTTGTGAAAATCATGAAGATTAAAGATCCTTGATTTGTTATGAATTTCCGCATTAAGAATTATATGTATAATCTAACAGTTGGTATCAGAGCATTTGGTTTATGATCTCATGATTTTTCCGTTTAAAGAAATATTATAATTAATGTTTGATGATTCGTTAAATGATTTTGTTCGTATTATTTATTGTTGTTAAAATGTTTTCGGATGATTATGGATAAAGAAAATCCGAATGATGGAACGTTCTTCATGGACGAAAATGGCGAAGAAAAGTTACTATGCGCGAGTGGAAAAGGAAGAAAAATGGAAAAATTCGGAATTTTGAGGGCAAGTAAGAAACTCGCCGGTTCCGAGTAAAATCCGGCAACCCACCGCTTGATTTCGGACCCACACCGTTGCACTGCCATGAGGAACATTAGCCATAAGTTTTTCCAGTATATTGGTGTTCACCAGAGGCTAATCAAGCGGCGGAAGCCACGGTCGTGGAGGTTTTGTGTTCTGAAAATTTTGGTTTGATTTGGGGCCAATTTCTTGGTCATTTTCGCCGAAACTTAAACCCATGTGGTCATGCCGGCATACTCCAGAAAACCCATTATTTTATTTGTGTTTGGGATGGGGCTACCGGAGAAGAAACGGGTGGCGAAACCGCGGCGGAACGGCAAAAAACCGGCGAAAAAATTGCATCTGTGCTCGAGGAAGAAGGCGCGTGGGCCTCACTCGCGTGCTGCAATTTCAAGCACGTGGACCCACGCGCCACGCGCTCTCACCCACACTCAACCACTGTGCACGTGGACCCCACGCGCACGGCAGTTGCCGGGCACGTGCAACGCACGTGCCTGCGAGTTGGACGTGCGTGTGCGCAGCACGTGCCCGAGGCAAATGCAAGCGAGCACCCGCTTGATGTACCACAGCGCCATTTTTAATTTAGTTTATTTTAATTTAATTTAATTTAATTTTTTCTACCCCTGTTTAATTTATAATTACGATTCTGCCATTGCTGATTATTTACCATTTTGCCCCTCGATATTAAATTTATGGTTCTACCCTTATGGAATTATGATTTTATGATTTTGCCCTTATGCTTTGATAAATTTTTGTCCTTGTGTGCAAATTTGGTAAATATTTGTATTTGACAATATTAAAAATTCATATTATGAATGGTTTGTTAGTCACCAAAGTGGCCGAATCTTGAAGTCTTTTGAATTTTTGATATTGTAAATTATTTTATTCAATTACCCATGATTAATTGATGCTATATATGAAATTGATATGTTTTATATCATTATTGGAGTTATGGGTATATTGAAGTTCATTTATTATGTGAACTTAGGGATTAACCCAAAGGTTAATTATTTTCTTATAATTCATGAACATGATGGTTGATAATTAATATGACTTGTTAAATTTGTTTGTATATCCAAACATAGCAAATAAATTTTAATAAGATATATTTATAATTATCAAATAAAAGTTATTAGCATCATTATGGTATATACATATTTGTATATCATAAGATCGCTCAAAGGAGAACTATGATGTACATGTGTCGTTTAGTTTGAATCTGATTAGGTGATATTCTCAAAGCATTAATGTATGAGTATTTTCTTGTATATTTGCAGTATATGTATCTGTTTCACTTCATTCGCATGCCTCATATGTTCCCTTCATTCGCACGCCTCATATGTTCCCTTATTCAATGGTATAAATTTTCCCGATTGGAGTGAACAAGTCTAGTTTCACTTAGGTGTCCTGGATCTTGATTTAGCGCTTCAAGCTAAGAAACCAGCTATTATTACTGATGAAAGTAGTGATGGTGAAAAGTCTTTCCATAAAACTTGGGAAATATTGAACAGACTGAGCTTAATGTTTATGCGAATGACATTTGTAAACAACTTAAAGACTTCTTTTCCCAAGACTAACAATGCTAAGGAATTTATGAAATTTTTGGAAGAGCGTTCTCAAACTACTGATAAGTTACTTACTGGTACATTGATGAGCACACTAACCACCATGAAATATAATGGTTCGCGTACCATGCATGAGCATATACTTGAGATGACGAATTTAGCAGCAAAATTAAGGACTTTAGAAATGAATGTGGATGAGTACTTTTTAATACAATATATACTTAATTCATTGCCTCATGAGCAATATGGGCCATTTCAAATGAATTACAACACTATAAAGGATAAGTAGAATGTAAATGAATTGGCTAGTATGCTAGTTTAAGAGGAAACGAGGATAAAGAATCAAAAGGCTCATTCCGTTCATCTCTCAAGTCATCAAGAAGTTCGAAAGAATTTCAAGAGGAAAGGTGGAAGGAGCAAGAAGAAATGACTACATGTTCTAAATGACTCTTCAAAGGCTTCTCAAATCCACAAGAAGGAACGCAATCTTATTAAGTGTCATTTTTGCAATAAAATTGGACACTTGAAGAATGATTGTCTGAAATGTAAGGCTTGGTTCGAAAATAAAGGTAAGACTTGTGCTTTAGTATGTTTTGAATCAAACTTTACTGAAATTCCTCATAATACTTGATGGATTGATTCTGGTGCCACCACTCATGTATCAAATACAATGCATGGATTTCTTATGATCCAAACTATAAAGCCAAATGAAAGTTACGTGATTATGGGGAACAGAAACAAAGCTCCAGTTGAAGGCATTGGCACTTACCGTTTGATCTTAGATATCGAGCATTATTTGGATTTGTTTCGAACCCTTTATGTACCTATATTTTCTTGCAATTTAGTTTCTTTGCCAAGACTTGATGTAGCAGGATTTTATTGTAAGTCTGAATCTGAATCTTTCAGTCTATTTAAGAGTGATACTTTTATTGGAACTTGAACTTTATGTGATGGTCTCTACAAATTTAGACTTGATAATACTTTTGTTGAGACATTAATGACCTTGCATCATAATGTTGGCACTAAACGAAGTTTGGTGAATGAAAATTCTGCTTACTTGTGGCATAAACGTTTGGGTCATATATCCAAGGAAAGAATGCAAAGATTAGTGAAGAATGAAATTTTTCCAAATTTGGATTTTACTGACCTTGGAGTGTGTATTGATTGTATTAAAGGTAAACAAACAAAACACACTAATAAATGTGCCACAAGAAGCACAGGGCTTCTTGAAATTATACATACTGACATATGTGGTCCTTTCGATGTTCCATCTTTTAGTAAGAAAAGTTATTTCATAACCTTTATTGATGATTTTTCACGTTATGGGTACATTTATCTATTGCATGATAAGTCTCAATCAGTGAATGCACTTGAAGTGTATATTAAAGAGGTTGAGAGGCAATTAGATAGAAAAGTGAAAATATTAAGATTGGATAGAGGTGGTGAATATTATAGAAAGTATGATGAATCGGGATAATGTCCAGGTCCATTTGCTAAATTCCTTGAAAGACATGACATTTGTGCTCAATACACAATGCCAGGTACACCACAACAAAATGGTGTAGCAAAAAGGCATAACCGTACTTTAATGGAAATGGTTAAGAGTATGATGAGTCATTCATCTTTACTCTTGTCTTTGTGGATATATGCTTTAAAGACTTTTATGTACTTATTAAACAGGGTTCCTAGTAAGGCAGTTCCAAAGACTCCCTTTGAATTGTGGACAGGAAGGAAACCTAGTTTACGACACCTGCATGTTTGGGGTTGTCAAGCAGAAGTAACAATTTACAATCCACATGAAAGGAAATTGGATTCAAGAACGACTAGTGGTTATTTCAATGGTTATGCAGAGAAATCCAAAGGGTATCAATTTTATTGTCCTAATCATAGTACAATAATTGTTGAATCTAGAAATGCTAGGTTCATTGAGAATGGTGACATTAGTGGGAGTGAAAGAATGCGTGATGCTTGCATTCAAGAAGTAAGGGTAGAAGTTTTTATACCCAAAGCTTATAAAGTTGTTCCTGATATTGTAGTACAATCTAACAATAATCGAGAATAATAAATTAATGAACAAACACTCCATAATGGAGATGTCAACATTGAACCTCCAATAGCTGAGTCACAAGAAATAGCATTAAGAAGATCTCAAAGAGAAAGGAGGTCGGCTATTTCTGATGACTATATGGTTTATTTGCAAGAGTCAGAAATTGACTTAGGAATTGGAAATAATCTAGATTCATTTTCCCAAGCCATGGAATATGAAGATTCTAATAAATGGTTTAATGCCATGGAAGAAGAGTTAAAATCCATGCGTTAAAATCAAGTTTGGGATATAGTTGAATTGCCTAAAGGATGTAAGAAGGTCGGGTGTAAATGGGTCTTTAAGACCAAGCGCAACTCAAAAGGCAATATTGAATGACATAAAGCCAGACTTGTTACAAAGGGTTTTGCTCAAAAAGAAGGCATTGACTATAAAGAGATATTTTCACTAGTCTCTAAGAATGACTCACTTAGAATCATTATGGCTTTGATGCTTATTATGACGTGGAGTTACACCAAATGGATATAAAAATTCCTTTCTTAATGGGAAATTAGAGGAAGAGATTTATATGAACCAACCCGAAGGCTTTTCAATTAAAAGAAATGAACATATGGTATATAAATTAAAGAAGTCAATATATGGACTTAAACAAGCTTCCCAACAATGGTATCTTAAGTTTAACGATAACATAATTTCATTTGGATTTAAGGAAAACACCGTTGATCGGTGTATATATATGAAGATTAGTGGGAGTAAGTTTATTTTTTTAGTTCAGTATGTTGATGATATTTTGCTTGCTATTAATGATCTTGGTTTGTTACATGAAACCAAAAAGTTTCTCTCTAAGAATTTTGAAATGAAGGATATGGGAGAGGCAACATATGTGATAGGAATATAAATATTCCGTGATAGATCACAAGGATTATTAGGATTATCTCAGAAATCATACATTGAGAAAATTTTAGAGAAATTTAATATGAGTAAATGTTTAACAAAAATAGTTCCAATTTAGAAAGGTGATAAATTTAGTCTTATGCAATGTCCGAAAAATGAATTGGAACGAGAACAAATGAAAAATATTCCTTATGCATTTGTTGTGGGGAGCTTAATGTATGCACAAACTTGTACCAGACCAGAGATTAGTTTTGCTGTCGAAATGCTGGGTAGGTATCAAAGTAATTCTGGAATGGATCATTGAAAAGCTGCAAAGAAAGTTCTTAGATACTTGTAAGGAACAAAGAATTATATGCTCACTTATAAAAGATCCGATCATCTCGAGGTGATTGGATATTCAGATTCAGACTTAGCCGGATGTGCTGATACAAGAAAATCAACATTTGGTTACTTGTTTCTTCTAGCTGGAGGGGCAATTTCATGGAAGAGTGCGAAGCAGTCAGTTATTACTGCATCCACTATGGAAGCGGAATTTGTGGCATGCTTTGAGGCCACAATTCATAGATTATGGCTGTGGAATTTTATTTCAAGGCTTGTGATTGTCGACAGTATTGCCAAGCCGCTGAAAATTTATTGTGATAACTCTGCAGCAGTTTTCTTCTCTAAGAACGACAAGTATTCTAAAGGTGCTAAGCATATGGAGATCAAATACTTGTCTGTCAAATAAAAAGTTCAGAAACAAAGAGTGTCAATTGAGCACATTAGCACCAATCTTATAATAGCAGATCCATTAACAAAAGAACTGTCGCCCAAAACATTTAATGAGCATGTTGAAAAGATGGACGTTATTATATGTCATTAATGTTTGTATTATGATTGTATTAAGTTTTATGTATTTGACACTTTGAGCTCACTTACGTGTTTATGATATTTCCTATTTTCTATTTAGTATACATTATGAAAATAGATGAATGTTAAACAGGATAGTTTCTAAAGAAACATTATCGTTGGACTATTACTATACTTCTCATTTATGGATCATGTTAAGTAAAATGCTATAGTTGTAGTACATAGAAGGGATTATGTCGATCATGTTAAATAAAGTGCTATAGGTGTAGTACATAGAAGGGACTATGTCGATTAATGACATACGACCGCTGTGACTTGCATTAGTTTTCTTTACTTAATTGTGATTATTATGTGATTGCTAAATTAATGAAATTTTATAGCATAATGTTATTGTGCACATTATAGTTTTTATTAAACCATGAAAAGAAAATCATATGGGTCAAGTGGGAGAATGTAAGAATTATTGTGACCTACATGATATGATTTATTATATGGTTGAATAATTATTGAAATGCTATAAAATAAATAATTATTGGTTACGAGAAGTTGTGACTCTAATAAAATGAAATGATATATCGCTTTGATGGAAGGCACATTTTCAACGTACGTATAAATAGAGTCCAGTTCTCTCTCCACCCACAATGAACAACAATAACTAAAGGAATTGGGTATTCTTTCATCCATCGATTGAATACATTAAAGTATAGTGGGTTAAGGGAGAGAAATTAGATTTCTTCTTTTGGTTCAAGATTGTTTGGGTTTTCTACAACGATCATCGTCAAGTGTAGCGCTATAGATAAAGGTACGTCATCTATTTGTGAAAATCATGAAGATAAAAAATCCTTGATTTGTTATGAATTTCCCCATTAAGAATTATATGTATAATCTAACAGACGACACCTCCAATTCGCTCCGAGCTCGCTCTTGAGCCCTCATGGATCCTCGCCTCTGTGGTGTCTCCCCACTCCTATCTCCTCTGCATTGCCCCACCGCCCCCTCGCAACTCCATGGGGGTCAGATAAGCTCCAACTCCATCCTCGTCGCTCTCCTCGACTCGGCTCCCACCACACCAAGCTTGTCGAGAAGGCCCTCCTCCTCCAAACGTTGGATGACACTATCCTCCGCCATATAGAGAGGGAAAGAGGTGTGAGAGCCGAGAGGGAAGATCAAGCATTAGGGGTCGCTGTTCTCTGAATATTTTTAAGAAATAACAAAAAGAAAAATAAGAGTCGGTCCGGTCCGATCCGGACGGTTCCAAGGATGAAACCGGGAACCGGACCGAAAATCACCGGTTCCATTTTTATGGAACCGGGAACCGGACCAGCCCCTCCGGAAACGGCCTAGAACCGGGCGGTCCGGTCCGGTCCAGTCCGGTCTAGGCGATCTTCGTGGCTCACCCATAGGCAAAATTGAGAGAAACTAGTCTAGATGACAGTTTAGTCGTTTAGTTCTAAGGCTGCAATCCCTTCTTTTTTCTAGTCTAGGCGATGGTCCTGCATCTGTCTGGAACGCTGCTAACTATGTTCTCGAGGTCCTTATTGAAGTGTCCTCGATTGAATTGTCAAGGAGATTGGCCAAGCTCGTTGAGTATTGAGGGCCGCGTGTACGAATTGTAAAATGGGTAATAATAGTCCAAGTCGTCACGCGCCTTGTTCTTCTTATTTGCTTCTCAGCTTTTGTCTCAATGCGCCAAAGTCATGGTCTTTCGGGAGGCCAAATCAAGTGGCTCTCATTGGTGCATTGGGTTCAAATCATTCTTAAAGCAGCATCGGTCTTATCCTGTCCATCCTCTTCATTTACATTTACCCTTCTCCTTGTTTTGCTTCAATACCATCTCCCTTCGAATGGATCTTACATTGTCGTGCTCCTCTCTGTCCTTGTTAATCATCTTCTCCTTCTATATTCACTACCTGGTGCCAACTTGCGGCGAATTCCAACAGTTCCGAGAGTGCGCTTCTTTTGTTTGCGGAGATCAAGAAATCAGCTATCCTTTCAGGCATGTTAGGCAACCAAGCTACTGTGGGTATCCAGGCTACGAGCTTGACTGTGATAGAGATAACCTGACCATTCTTTCCATGAAGTCCCTGGAATATCAGGTGATCCACATGGATAGGAGCACGCAGATCCTTAAGGTGGTGAGGATGGATTTATTGAAAGATATATGTCTTGGAACACATGTCGACACCACCTTAAACTTCAGTCTCTTCAACTACACTTCCAATTACCTCACTTCTACCTTATTCTACAATTGCAACTCATCGTCAACCCTTTCACCTCATCGGTTCTCTTGTCCCGCATCTAGAGATGGCTACTTTGCTCTCGATGCGAACCTTGAAAACCTGCTACGCAAGCGATGCAACCTCAGTGTCTTCGTCCCAATTGTACCAATTGAAGCTCCAAGTCCACCACCAACATTGATGGGCAGCAGTAGTGCTACCAGTAGTAGTGCTACTATTAGAGCGGTCCTGGAAAAAGGCTTTGAGATCACCTGGATTGTCAACACATCGCAGTGCGAAAATTGCAAACAAATCAGGGGGAAGATGCGGGTATAACAGGACAAGGCAAGAATTCAATTGTTTCTGCCCTGATGGAGTCAATTCAACGACTCACGGTATGTATGCTTACTCTCGCCTAGTGTGTGGTTCTCAATTAGCCAATGTTCTTCCACAGGAGGGATTGCTGGGTTTGCTTGTTAATTGGACAACAATCCACTCATGCCCCTAAAAGCTTGACAATCTCATTTTGCTAGGCATACCCTTCCCTCTAATATTATGAAGTGCAGTCATCTCATCTGCGCTGCAATATGATCATGTTACAAATTAGACTCCAAGTCCTAAAACTTTTATCACTGCATTCTCGACAAACTTCATTGTCTTAACTGTTGGATCATTAGGTCGGTATCTCCGAACCCACTAGATCCAATGGTTTAAATGCAGCTAGTGAAGATGCTCTGAGCTTACTGTAAAATTCCATCATGGAAAAGTATTTTAAATCGGAATGCGTTAGCCTATAAGTCAAGTAACGAAAAATTTAGGTTTGACTTGTTTTACTTCTCATGACACCAACTCCTGACCCCTCAAAAGGGCTAGACTTTTTCACAGTGAGAACCTAGAAAAAGGTTTTCACCTTTCGATTTCAACAGCATGGGAAGAAATCCGGAGGAAATTGCTCGGCATGTTTCCACGCCACATCTTCCCCCATCACCTTCTCCCCTAGACCTAGTTTTAACAATTGATAGCCATCTTTTTTCATTTCCCTCCTCCACGAAATATCAGGAGACCGAAACTGGTCTCGGTCAAACTCGTCGCTTAGAAAAGTTTCCTATATTATACTAGGGAAGAATTAACCGCATCCATCCTTTTCACACTTCAGTCCGGAAAAAGGTGAATAAAAAGGAACTTCTCCATCCTCAGCATGCCTCTTTGAACTCTAAAGTCTAAATAAACCCTCCTTCCACATGATATTCTCCATCCATGAGAGCATGAACTCACTCAAATCGGTGACTCATCCACTCCCCTTCACACTCCATCCTTGTCTTTGTCCTCATCTTCCTCATTATTCCACCAGTTCTTTTATGCAATGGAGACGATGATGTCCACCATACCGACTGCCACCCTCTTTTAATTGCGGTACCATCGAAACTATAACTTATCTTTTCTAGGGAGGTGGCCGACCCCCAATTTTGTGGAACTCCAGGGTTCAAGGTCGAGTGCTATGAGGATGAATTTGTCACGCTCCAAACCTCAAATGCATGTCCATCCCTCAGTGGTCGATAAAATTTGCGACGTCTCAGGATGCGTCGCCGACCCTTTCATTTTATTGCACATACGGAAGCGAAGGGTGCGTTTGGTAACGTTTCTGTTCAAAAACTGTTCCAGGGAACAGAAATAGAAAAAACTATTTCTATTCCGGGGAACAATTTTTTACCAGAAAGACGCGTTTGGTAAACTTGTTCCGGGAATAAAAAATAAATAGAAACACGTTTGCTAAATTTATATTCTTTTTTTGTTTCTTTTAATTTTTAAATATTTTATTTTATTTTTCCTTTTTTCTTTCTTTTTCTTTTTTTCTTCTTTTGGCTGGTCACAAGCCTTTAGCGACCAGCCGATGAGGGCCGACAGCCTCGCCCAGCCACGGCGAGGCTTACCGTGGTTGGGCAAGGCGGGGCCGAGCGTCGCTGGCGCGGTTGAGGCGAGGCTGAGCATTACCAGCGCGGGCGAGGCTCGGCCTCACCTTGGCTGGGCGAGCTTGGCCTCGCCTAGATTCAGCGAGGCCGAGCGTCGTCGGCCCCTGGCGAGGCTTGGCCTCACCGGATCTGGGCGACACTTGGCCTCGCCGGATCTGGGTGACGCTCCAATGAGGTCGCCGACCCTCAACGGCGTTGCCGGCCCTCGACGGCCAATCGCCGGCCATGGCCGAGGCCGGCGACCGGCCAAAGAAAAAAGAAGAAGAAAAGAAGAAGAAAAGAGAAGAGAGAGAATTGTTTCTTCAAAAGTGTTTCGTAACAAAAAACAACTTTTTTTTGTTTCTTATTTCCGTTCTTTTTTTGTTATGGGAACAAAATATAGATTTTGAACAAAAACGCAAGCACGCGTTTACGTTCTTTTTGTTCCCGGGAACAAAAAAACAAAAAATCTGTTCTTAAACTGGAAAAAAAAAAAAAAAATGAAAACATGCACGCCGAATAAACCTATCCCCTAACAGCAAACAGCATGGGATAGAAAAATAGAAAAATAGATTTACAAACAAAACACACTTTTATATATATATTGGGTTTATATACAAAAGTTTATCTCCAAAATATGTCTCGAATCCCCTCAGTTTGGCTCCAAATCCTCCACTTTACGGTCCTGAAAAGAATTGAGCCCACAATGGGGTGAGATATAAATCTCAGCGAGTTCACACTCTAAACCCCAATTAGGAAAGTAATACGTTTAGAGGTGTCCTAACCACACAACCACAACTATAAAGACTCACTTTGCCTTAGTTCCTTCCTACATGTCAGCACAATTCATATCACAGACATGAGCAGTAATCAAACTCAATCAGTTGGAACGCCCCATTTCATATTTCACATAGCCACAGGAGTCTTGATTATAAGACTAAATCGTTGTAACACGTCTCATACCATGCCACACAATTTTATCTCATAATCCAACACGTTTAATTCAATTAATCATGCGTTCCTAATTTTGATATCGGCCTAATGGGCACGGCCTACTCAATGCTTGACGGTCTTTTGGCATAGCCAGGCGTCGTCTCACCCCATTGAGCACGGCTACGTCTACCTTAAGACAGCTTTCCACATAGGAGCATCGATCCAGCTTCTACTGTGACCAGTATCCGTTGTCCAAGGCTTTCCACATAGGAGCATCGATCCAGCTTCTACTGCAACCAGTATCCATTGTCCAAGACTTTCCACATAGGAGCATCGTTCACTCGACGCACATTGGGTGACGGGTTCTCTTAACCATCACATGCACATCCAATCCCAGACAAGGACATCATGCATTGCACTCAAATGCCTCATTTAAAATGATGTGGTTGGCCTATTTTTTTCTTTTTTTTTGGTAACTCAAGGAACCCCGTAAGCCAATAGCTAGCGAGCAAACCTTGGAGGACCGACTGCAGGATCCACCACCACAGTACTCCAAGTAAGAATTCCTAACGATGCCTCTGGGATTCAAACTCCTCCCATTCGTGAGGGGGAGCAAGCCCGAGCTAGCTGCGCCGTTGAGGGTGGTGGTGCTTGGCCTATTTTCTTCATACTAAAAACACCAGTGAAAATAGTCGTGTATGGATACACGATCAGGTCAAACCAGAAAGATCGATATCATTCCTTTGAAAAATTACACTATTTAATATAGTATCAAAAAACATTTTTGGTGTCAAAATTCGACACCCGATATTTTCTGATTAAATACTGAAATCTCATATTTTTGGAATAATTATTCGAAAATTACCACTCAAATTGCACAAAGTAGTACTCAATTGCATAATTCAACCACCCCATGACAATCAACATGAAATTTCGGTCACCAAATATCCCGGTATAATTTCCGGAATATAAATAAATAATTTATAAAAATAATTAAATAATGCAAATTAAATCAATAAATGCATACTTAGGCTAAAAATTGCTAATCTAATAACCTATTGAACTAATTAAATCATCCTAACCATTCTAACTACAATGCCTCATAATAAACTATCTAACTACAATTTTTAACCATCTAATTCACTAATTTAACTAACCTAAACTAACTAAACAAGCTAATAATTACACTAATCTAATCTTAATTTAATCTAAACATCCCTTAAGCATCATTAACATCATAATAAGAGTTTAGTGCATAAACTCACCGGTTTAGCGCGAAAACTAGTTCACGGTGACGGCAGTGCAACGACGACGAGAACCCGAGTATACCATGACTCGAACAGAGTGCAACCGGCAGCTGTGATGGCCTCGCCAACTCACGGCCAAGAGGAGGGGTTCGACTCAGCTTGGGTTGAGCTACGGCTTGGGCTGGTGATCGGTGAAATGGACAGTAAAGCTAGACGCTGGGCTGGAACAGGGGTGTGAAATGGAGACGAAGGCGCTGGGATTACGTGAGCTGAAGATGTGGTCTGCTGGGCTCGTGGGTTGACTTTTGTAAGTGCTAATATGAACACCTATAGGGGTAAATAGGTGTGAAGAGAAATTTTCGCAAAATATAGTAAAATATTTTGATTTTGAAATAGAGTTTGAAGAACAACAGACTTTGAGCGAGTTTAGACTTTAGCAGTTAAATAGAACTACGAACAAAATAAAGGAGTTCTTGGAGAGGTCCTGAGTTCGACTCGCTGCGTCGTCTGTCTTGCGAGAAAGGAACCCACGACTTATCTGGGGCAGCAAGGGTGGTGGTGACTCTACTGCTCCTTCAGGTTTTACTCCGCCGTGAAGCGGTGCATGGAGGTTCCCTAGGTACAAAAAAAAAAAAAACAAACAAACAAACAAAATAAAGGAGTTCAGGAAAGAGAATAAGAACATAAAATTTATAGTAATTCGGCTTAGATCAAGCTTACGTCCACTCTCCCACGCTGATAGCCTTTTGGTTGGTTTCCACTATGAAACAAAAAAGAATTTACAATCTTGCAATCTCGACTTCACAGTGAAGAGTCTCTACTTGTCTCTCATGAAGTCACACTATAAGTCTCTATCTTTTGAGTACAACTTTGAGCTCAGGGTAAGAAGTAACAAGAGAATAGAAAGTTTTAGATTTTAGAATTTCTCTTTCATGCACTCTGTCGAACAACTGGAGAGCGCTCCTTAAATACTCCTTAATGCCTTCTCGACCGTTAGCACTTTTCAAAGGAATTCTTCCAATCAACCCATTGGACAGAATCAATCAAGGAGATCTCGAGCCGTTTGAAGATTGTGATGAAAGCCCGTCAATCATGTTCGCCCATACAATTAGGATATTGGTTTTCATAAATAGATTATTTCCAAAATTACTTGCCTTTCAAAAAGATTCGATGTATCTAAATTGATTCCAATAAAGATATCCAATCTCGTAGGTGATATATTCATCTAGAATGCCATATAAAACCTGTATGAATCGAACTCTTGAAGTAAGAAAGATAATCTTGCATTTGGATATGTCTTCATTCTTCAATAGCGTTCAATCTAGAATTTGTCAGAGTAGGCAGAGTTCTGATGTCGAACAAACTTTGACACTAAAGTCTGACAGTTTTCAGACTCTGACACAAAAGTTTGGAAATCTTAAGAATAGACTTTGAATAAATTTTGTCAACTTCGAAACATCAAATGAATTTTTTCTAACACCATGTGCCTTGTTCTCCTCCTTTTCCTCTCAGCTTTTGTCTCACCGCACCAAAGTCTTGGTCTTTTAGGAGGCCAAGCCGAGAGGTTCTCGTTAGTGCATTGGGTTAAGTCATTCATTCCAAAGCCAGCATTATTATTTGTCCCTCCGCATTCTCTTCCTTTATCCCGCTATTCCAAGAGTGTGCTCCTTCTAAATGCAGAGGTCAAGAAATCAGCTATCCTTTCGGGCATAATAAGCGACCGAGATATTGTGGGCATCAAGACTACGAGCTTGACTGCGACGGAGATAAACTAACCCTGTCCATGGAGTTCTGAAATATCGAGTGATCTACATGAATACCAGCACACAGATCCTTGTGGTGGCGAGATTGGATTTATCAGAAGATATATGTCTTGAAACATATAATGAAACCACTATAGACTTGAATCTCTTCAACTACGCCTCCAATAACCTCAATTCCACCTTACTCTTCGATTGCAACTCATGGCCAAACCCTCCATGGCCGACCTCTCCGCCTTATCAGTTCTCTTGTCCCAAGTCTCAAGATGGCTACTTTGTTCCCACGGTCGACCTTCCAAAGCAACCGCTCAACACTTGCGGTTCCATTATTCATGTCCCGATTTCAAAAAAGTGAACCTCTAGGTTTTCCACCACCTTCAATAGACGGCAACAATAATCCTACTATTAGTGAGATCCTCAACAAAGGCTTTGAGATCACCTGGATTCTCAACACCTCACAGTGCGAAAGTTGCAATAATTTTGGGGGAAGATGCGGGTATGGCTGGGCAGGGCATGAATTCAATTGTTTTTGCCTGACGGAGTCTATTCAATGACTTGCGGCCCACACGGTATGTATGCTTACTCTCCCCTAACTTGTGGATTTTAATTAGTTAATGTTCTTCCGTGGGAGGGATTGCTGGGTTTGATTTTTATTTGGAAAAACGACCCTCTCATGCCCTTTAAAGCCTGACAATGCCCTTCTCTTAGATATGAGTGCAGTCATCTCATTCTCGCTATGACGTAATCATATCACAATTTAGACTCCCAACTCCTAAAATTTTATCACCTCATTCTCAGAGACCTTCCTTGCCTTAACTGTTAGATCATTAGGTTGGTATCTACAAACCCGCAAGATCCAACGGTGTAAATACAACAAGCAAACATGCTCCAAGTTTAGTGTAATATTTCATATCATGGACCCGTAATTTAAATTGGAATGCATTTACCCGTTGAGTCAATTAACCTAAAATTTAAGTTTGACTTGTTCTTTACTTTCCACAACATGAACTCTTGACCCCTCAAATGGGCTAGGCTTTTTCCACAGTGACAAACTTGAAAAAAGGTTTCACTTTTCAATTTCAACTACATAGAAAGTACTCCGGAGAAAATTGCTTCGCATGTTTCTTGGCCGTTGTCTTCCTCATCACTTCCACCCTCAGACACCAGTTTCAACATTCGATAGCCATCCCTTTGATTTCCCTCCTCCACGAAATTTCAGAAGACTGAAACTGATCTCGGTCAAAGTCGACAATCAGAACAGTTTTATATATTATACTGAGGAAGATTTAACGACATTCATCTCTCACACACTTCAGTCCAGAGAAAGTGAATACAAAAATAATTTCTCCATCCTTAGCTTGCCACTCTAAACTCTAAACCTTGTTTCACTATTGTCGCGACCTCTTTTTTTCGGCGCCCGCATTCGGGTACGAGCGCCTAAGGAGGCTAATGGCTCAGCTGAATTTATTAAGCCCGGACTCTCCCAAGTCCACCAATTCACGACTTTAATAGTCTGAGTTTTTAACCTGTAAATCAATTTTTAAAATGGAGTCGCCACTAATCGATTTGGGGTGGGTTGATTAGAAACCCAAGCGAAGTATTGGGAGAAATGCTCACTCCTGCGCAACCAGAGAAATTAGGATCGGAGACTTGATTACACTAGTTAATCACTACTGCCCTTTCGGTACCTAATCTTGTTTAAACCCTAAGGCTTTTTGGATGTTCGAGGGATTTTCCATGCATTTTTGGGAGGAAAAACATTTTTTGAGTCTTTTTCTAATTTTTTGGACATAAAATGGATTTTTCTTGGAATTTTTTTGGAAAAATACAAGTCTTTTTGGCTTTTTTCTGAATTTTTTGGCTTTCTTTTTATGAATTTTTGGCTTTTTTTGGAAAATATGGAATATTTTTTATTTTTTTGATTTTTTGGAAAATAAAACATTTTTCAACATTTTTTTAAATATTTTTCGATTTTCTGGAAATTAAAACATTTTTTAATATTTTTTCAAAAATAAATTAATTTTGATTTTTTAAAATAAATTATTTATTTATTTAAAATATTATTTAAAATAAAACTTAAAAAGCCGACCCGAGTCGGATCCGTGGGTTGGGTCCGAACTGGGATGGTAACTCGAACGCGGGCCTGACTCGAATTTTTTTTGTCTTTTTTCTTTTAAGAAAAACCTAAAAGCCCAAACCCACTTTGACCCTTTTTCATTAAAAGAAACTCAGCCCAAAGACTACTCGGCCCACTCGCATAACCCGGCCCAGGCGGAACCCTACCCGATTACTGCGAAACTGGGTCGGATGGACCCGCGAGTTGACCCGGTTCCCGACCTCCTTTCTCCTTCGCTCGCTCGCGGCGCTGGTGAGGGGGAGAAGCGTCACTGGCGACGATAGCAACGACAGCAGCCACAACGACGGCGGCGATGGGCTAGATGGCGACGACACGACCGAAGGTGGTGACAAAACGGTTACGGCGAGGATGAATGAGGACGGGTCTGTGTCGGTGTGGTCAGTGGCGGCACGGTTCAAAAAAGAGGGCAAATGCGACGGCGACGATGCAAGCGAGCACGGCCTTTACCTGTTCGCAACGAGGGCACGGTAAGGCAGCTGTGGGGACGTCTTCGTCGTGTGGTGAGCAGCAACGGCGATCTGGTGCAGTGGCGACGTCGGGGTGGTCGGGAGCATTTGGTTTAGCATAGGAATGGCGTCGGGCAGCATTGACGACAGCTCCTTTCTCCTCGAATCTAACCTTCCCTCCTCTGATTCCTCTCTCGCTCAGCCCCTTCACCCGCTCGGATCCCTCTCCCTCGGGCTCACTTGCCGCCGGCCTCCCCCGAAGTCTCTCGGAGGGAGGTCGTTCGAGCTTCGCCACCCAATCTCTCGCGTGCTCGCTTGTTGATTCTCCCTGAAGTCTCTCAAGGAAAGATCTCCGAGTTCGCTGTCTCCTTCGACGGAGGTGGTGCCTCGCTATTTATAAGCGAGGGGGCAACCGGTCGACAGGGCTTCGACCGCCGGTCTTCGCACGTCAAACGAATGCCCGCGGCCAAACCTGCGTCCCGTCCTCGCTCCTCCAACAAAGCGTGCTCGGCATTGAAGGAAGCCATTAATGGCGCCTGAGATCTGTCATCTCCGGCCGACGTCGACCTACCCTCCTCGGCCATAGGTTGTCTTTGAGCGCGTGAGTTGCAGAGACGTAGGGGGAAGAAGGAAGAAGAAGAGGAGAAGAGAGAGGGCCTGGGCTGGGGGAAAAAGCTGGGCCCTAGGCCTACGTGGGAAAGAAAAAGAAGAGGGGGCTAGGCGCGAAGGCCCAGCCCCGATGGGCTGCTTCTATCTCTTTTTTTTTTTATTTGCTTTTTTGTTGTTTTTGTTATTTGTTTTGTTTATTATCTGAAAAAAAAGAAAAATACATAAATAAAGAAACTAAAGCCAAATTAATAACCTAATTAAAATTTTAGGTGTCAACAGCTGCCCCTCTTTGAAAGTAAGTTCGCAGAGGTTGCATTCAAAGATAAACCTGATACCTAAATTTTGTCTATACATATGCAATAGATTATATGATATTTAGGACCTAGTGTCCTATGCAGAAAATGAGCAATATGACATTGCATATACTAAGACATATAAGAAGATACATGTAGTTACTTATCGGGAGTGAGTGAGATAGGGTGTGAACCCCGAGTTTTGGCAAGTATCAAGGCGTCATCTTACCTGTTGCATGAGGAGATTGCTTTTCCAAGACCCGAACCATTCTTCGGTCGCCTATTGGAGCAATAGGTTATTTGTCTAGGACCCGAACCTTTCTTCGGTCGCCTTGACGGGGAATTGCCTTCCCAGGACCCGAACCTTTCTTCGGTCGCCTGTTAGAGTAATAAGTGAGTTTGTCTAGGACCCGAACCTTTCTTCGGTCACCTTGACGGGGAATTGCTTTTCTAGGACCTAAATCTTTCTTCGGTCGCCTATTAGAGCAATAAGTTGTTTGTCTTGGACCCGAACCTTTCTTCAGTCGCCTATTAGAGCAATAAGTTGGTTTGTCTAGGACCCGAACCTTTCGTCGATCGCCTTGACAGGGAATTGCTTTTCCAGGACCCAAACCTTTCTTCGGTCACCTTGACGGGGAATTGCTTTTCCAAGACCCGAACCTTTCTTCGATCGCCTGTGAGAGCAATAAGTTGTTTGTCTATGACCCGAACATTTCTTCGGTCGCCTTGACGGGAGATGCGCTAACCTTTCTCAGGGCATTATACTTGGATGATCACAAGTACAAACTCTTGGGAGATACCTGGATGATCACAAGTATCAAAGGGGTACTTGAATGATCACAAGTACAAACTTTTGGAGGATACCTGGATGATCACAAGTATCGAAGGGGTACCTGGACGATCACAGGTACAAACTCTTGAGGGATACCTGGATGATCACAAGTATCGAAGGGGTACCTGGACGATCACAGGTACAAACTCTTGGAGATACCTGGATGATCACAAGTATCGAAAGGGGTACCTGGACGATCACAGGTACAAACTCTTTGGGGATACCTGGATGATCACAAGTATCGAAGGGGTACTGGACGATCACAGTACAAACTCATGGAGATACCCGGATGATCACAAGTATCGAAGAATACTGGACGATCACAGTACAAACTCTTGGAGATACCCGGATGATCACAAGTATCAAAGGGGTACCTGGACGATCACAGGTACAAACTCTTTGGGGATACCTGGATGATCACAAGTATCGAAAGGGTACCTAGACGATCACAGGTACAAACTCTTGGGGGATACCTGGATGATCACAAGTATCGAAGGGGTACCTAGACGATCACAGGTACAAACTCTTGGAGATACCTGGATGATCACAAGTATCAAAGGGGTACCTGGACGATCACAAGTACAAACTCTTTAAGGATACCTGGATGATCACAAGTATTGAAGGGGTACCTGGATGATCACAGGTACAAACTCTTGGGGGATGCCTGGATGATCACAAGTATCGAAGGGGTACCTGGATGATCACAGGTATAAACTCTTTAGAGATACCTGGATGATCATAAGTATCGATACTCTGGGACAACCCGTACAGGTGGAGTGTCGATAAGAGGGAGTACCCGGCAAGTGGTGAGTACTCAAAGACAAGGGGATACTTAGACTGTTGCAAGCATCCAAACTCAGGGGATAACTTGAATAGGTCAAGTGTCAAGAAGAGAGTACCTGGACAATGGTAGGTACTTAAAGACAAATGGAGACAAAAATATGCTTACCTGGCAATATCTCTGATCTCTGAGAGTATGTCTGCTATTTGCACAATATGCACACATGATTGTATGTGTTGTAAATTCATGAGTTCAAATGAGATTCATGCATGATAAATTTTGTCAATTTTGCATCATCTGATTTCCACTAGAGAAGATTTTGAAAGACAACCTTCATTTAGAATGTAGATGTCTTGAGCATGCCAGATGAGGGACTTTCAGTTTGAAAGGACTTTTCACTCACTCTCTTGGAAAATGCTATCCTGACCATTAATGCAAGATTTATAAGGACCACACTATCTCACTGTCATCATGTCAGCAGGGGTCTGAGTATTCTCACAAACGGTACGACTTTACCAGTGTGAGAGGTCTTTGTTGAAATTGTGATGAAGTCTTGGTTAGCAGCTCACCAAAGGGGACCATCAAGGTCAAGGAAGTGCCACACGATCATCTCCGGGTTTGCAAGTCAAGAATCCTGTGAAAAGAGATAGAGTAATCTTGCTCGTACTTCTTCGAGCGATATTTATAGACATATGAAATCCTACGTTAATTGAAGTGCCCCTATTCTGAAGAGACTTTTTACAATAAGATGCAATGTAGGCTTGACTCATGTGTAAAAGGGTGAGAGCTGGTGATCGCCTTGGCATTTGTCACTGGTCTTTCTTCTCACGGTCCGATGAAGGTTCTATGGACCACAGCAGCAATTTCTCTTGGCTACATTTTTGGCTGGGGGCATTGGCCTTACTTTTACCAAGCACACTGCTTTTTCATGCCCCTATTTTTATTCCAGTACTTCATTTATGAGCATTGACCTTGCTTTTACCAAGTACACTGCTTTTTTATGCCCATGTTTTTTTTTTTCATTCTTGTTACTTGAGAGCTGATCTTGACAAGTTCAAGCAAACGCCTTTGTTAGACTATTGATTCTTCATCTTTTGCCGGCACTTCTGATTATGCTGCTCAAATGGCAGTAGCTTATGCTTTGCCTCCACGTGAGGGTGAATTTACAGACTCAATTGAGTTATACAATAGATACAAGTGCGTAAAGAAATAATTGCTCTTCATAACTCTAGGGCATTTAAATTAATGCGAATGTTCATATGCAATAAAGACACCCAAAGATTGATGCAAGTGCGAGCAAGAAAATTTCTATCTCTCTTCTCACCTTGTGATGCTGCTTCGCCTCCGATTTGCCCCAGTGTGGGGTGGTTCTTGACAGGGATAGGACATAAATTTCATTAGTGTATGGGGCTCAATGGGGTGAGCGATGGAATGCCTCTCACTATTTTGGTTATCATACCATTCGCGAGAGAACTCTTTACCCTGCAGCCATGGAATCTTCTGCACTCATCTCATAAGTGTATAGATGGGGGGGACTGTGTGTAGGATATAGCTTGCCTGTCATCATTCTGACGCGCCTCATCCAGCATGCTCAATCAATCTTGTATTCTTCACTTAGCTGTCTATTCTAATAATCCTCAGTGGAATCAGTGACTTAGAAAGACAAAATCATCATGCAAAATTCATTTGGAAGTGACATGCAACTTTTTGAATATGATGGAGTTTGAACTCTTCAAAACAAGTGAATGGTTTCGACTCAAAAAAGACCCTATTGACAACTTTAAGAGTTAACATAATGGTGTTTCCAAATATGTTAAATTTTGAACATCAAAAGGGTTATTCGCAAATGGGTGTCGATAGTTGTCCCTATTGATTAGGGATATGACACATGAATGATCAGTCGGGGTTGGGAATCTGATTGGGCATCTCTGCTTTTGCCCCTGCAGAAGAGAAGATGTACAAGTAGATCAATTAGTCTGACCAAAATCAAATGTGAGTTGAAGCCTGAAGATTTTCTGTCATTTGCTTTGGCAATACTTGAGACGCCATTTTGCTTGGGAGAGTTTGTCATGCCTCTCATTGATCTGTTGTCTTTGTTTTTTACAGTCGGGTGATCCTACAAAAGATAGGAAAGAATGTGTCAATCACGATTTTTCACAGGAGTTTAAACAACTGGGAGCGATACAACATTACCCTTCACTGCTTTGCAGATGATTGGATGGAACTGAAATGTGAGTGGGACATGAAGTCCTATGTCTTTTGCTTCGTTAGATCACCTGCTTTCTCGTAATTTGCAAGCGCAAGAGAAGCAAAATTTTTTTTTATTATTTTTTCTACTAAGCGGCTAATTGCTGCGTCGGGGATTTGAACCCCCGACTTCGGACCATTTCGCTTCTTCCCGGATACCACTTGGCTAAAGGCGCCGACGGTGTTCGTAGGGCGCTGTTTTTTTTTTTTTTCATTTAACCAACTCGGTTCCTGGACGTCACGTCCTTTCATACCAAGTTAGGTAAATCGATATGGGTCATTTGATTTGTCCAAATTAATCATTAAGCTTGCTTCTTGAATCCTATGCTTCCTGTCAATAGGAGAAAATATGTCAAAAGTGAGTTTAGATACTAGGAGTATTGGAAACGATACCAAATTACTCTTCCCCAGAGTTTATATTTGCTGACTCCTAGGGATATTTGAATGTCAATGACGACATTTTGTTTTCGACACAGTTCAATGTCTCTTTTGATTGGCCCTCCTCATTTGTGGCCCTGTGTACATGATTGATGATTTGCAACGCCTTCCTTCTGTGGAATTCTGTCTTTGACCATATGACCATTAGCAGCATTGAGTAAAGTCATGTACTTCAAGCTTCTATGGAATCTGATATGGACAATCAAAACCTCTAATTTCTCTGATGGCAATTACTTCTTGCGAGAGCCTGCGTCTAGAACAAAAACTGAAGCTTCCAGATTCTAAGATTGTTGACTGGGACAGAAGGTTCCTTCTAACCAGACCGGTTCTTGAATGACGCGTCCTTTACACCGAGTTGGGCGAAATTGACATGGATTACTCTTACGAGTCTGCCTGGGTAATGTCGATTTGCTCAAGTTATGCCATCAAATTTGCTATTTGATTTTCAACACTTCTTTAAATGCTGGTGATTATCATTCATTTTTCTTCATCGAGTCAACCAAACACACGTTTTTTATGATGGTGGAAATACACCACTCATATATAAAGGTGCATAGGCATTTTCATTCTAATAGAGAAGTGCTTGGCAATGCCAGACAATGAACATCTTTCAAGGGTAGTACTTTTTCACAGCATCGGAATTAACTGGTTTAGAGAATTCTCGCCCATCCATCTCAGTTAGGATCAAGGCTCTTCCGAGGAGTATCTTCTTTATTACATAAGGACCCTTGTAATTTGGGGCGAACTTGCCTTCGGGCTCTGGAAAGATTGGCAGTGTCTTTCTCAAGACTAGCTCGTTTACCTCAAAGTGCTTGGGTCGCACCTTTTGGTTGAGCGATCGAGCTACCCTCTGCTGTCACTGACCATGACAGAGGGCTTTCAGTTGTTTTTCGTCGATCATATTCAGTTGCTCAAGCCTTTTTTGTGTCCATTCTTCCTTGGACAATCCTGCTTGGGATAAAATTCGCAGGTAAGGGATTTCTACTTCCACGGGCAAAACCGCCTCCATGCCGTAAACTAGGGAAAAAGGCGTTGCCCCAATGGAAGTTCGAATTGAAGTTCGATATGCTGTTAGTGCAAAGGGTAACCTCTCATGCCAGTCGCGGTAGTTTTCAGCTGTCTTGGATAGGATTCTCTTGATGTTCTTGTTGGCGGCTTCCACGGCTCCATTCATTTGTGGACGATAAGGGGATGAGTTCAGATGTTGGATTTTGAACTCAGAAAACAATTGATCAATCAACTTGTTGTTCAGGTTTGACCCATTGTCAGTGACGATAGCTTCCGGTACGCCATAAGGGGCGATTATGTCACGTTTGATGAACTTCATAACGTTTCATGCAGTTACGCTTGCATAGGATGCGGCCTCGATCCATTTTGAGAAGTAATCGATTGCGACCAAAATGAACCGGTGCCCGTTTGATGCCTTTGGATTGATTGGGCCAATTACATCGGTGCCCCACATTGAAAATGGCCACGGCTCAGATAACTGATGCAATTAAGTTGGAGGGACATTTATCTTGTCCCCGTGAATCTGACAATGATGACAGCTTCGCACATGCTGGGCACAATCGCCCTCTAAGGGGAGCCAATAATAACCCAATCTCATTATTTTCTTGGCCAACATACGTCCATTCATGTGAGGGCCACATACTCCCTCATGTATTTCTTGCATTATTTGTGCGGCTTCATTTGCATCCACACACCTTAACAGGACTAAGTCATATGATCTTTTGTACAAATTTTCACCGCTGACGAAGAACCTCGAAGCCATTTTCATTAGATATTTTTTATCCGAGGGAGTGCTTTCTTTAGGAAATTCCTGCTTCTGGACGTATTTCATGATATCATAATACCAGGGTTTCCCGTCGGGTTCTTCAGTTATAGTCATGCAAT
Organism: Eucalyptus paniculata subsp. matutina; assembly: GCA_017140255.1. Taxonomy (NCBI): domain Eukaryota; kingdom Viridiplantae; phylum Streptophyta; class Magnoliopsida; order Myrtales; family Myrtaceae; genus Eucalyptus; species Eucalyptus paniculata. The sequence continues at coordinate 10,274,383 of CM029436.1, read as the reverse complement.
GAGCTTGTCTTGCCAGGACTTCAATCTTCAGATGCTCCACTTCTAACCCTTCTGTTACTTGTAACATAGATGATAACGTTGCTAGCGCATCAGCGAACTGATTATGAATTCTAGGTAGGTATTCAAACGAGACGTCCTAGAATTCTCCCACCAATTCTTCCAAGTATTCGTGATAAGGTACAAGTTTGGCGTCTCTTGTCTTCCACTCGCCCACAGTCTGGAGAATAATTAAGGCAGAGTCACCGAACACTTTTAGTTTTGTTATTTCCATTCCAATAGCCGCCTGCAGGCCGAAGATGCATGCTTCATATTCGGCTATATTGTTGGTGCATGGAAATATCAATTTTGCAGCCACAGGATAATGCTGCCCATTTGGGGATATCAAGACCGCCCCGGTGCCGGAACCTGACAAATTTACAGCTCCGTCAAAGAACATAGTTGTTCCAGCAATCACCCAACCTTTAACTGATTTTTGCGACATCACTTGGATGTCAAATTCTGAGATCAGGATTTGCCATTTGGCCAATTTTCCCACCAAGGCCAGGCGACCGTGCAAATACTTGATCGAATCACTCTCAGTTACAAGGAATGTTTGGTAATGCAAGGTATACTACCGGAGTCTGTGCAACACCCATATCAACGCAGTGCATGTTTTTTCTGATTTGGAGTAGTTTTGCTCTGACGTGGTGAACTTTTTACTCAAATAGTAAATGGCTCGCTCCTTCCCATCATGGGGGCCCTTCTGTGCCAACATTGCACCTAGGGATTCACTGTTGATGGTAAGGTAGAGAGTCAAAGGGTGTCCTGGAGTCGAGGGTACTAAAACCGGGGGTTTCATCAGGTACTGCTTTAGATTTTCGAACGCCAGCAGGCAGTCATCATCCCATTTCATTTGTGCATCCTTCCTAAGAAGCTTAAAGAAAGGTTTTGCAGTTTCAGAAAGTTGGGAAATGAATCGTGCAATGTAATTTAATCTTCCCAAGAGGCTCCGGACTTCTTTTACAGTCGAGGGAGGAGGCATCTCAAATATCGCCTTGGTTTTTGACGAGTCTACTTCTATCCCTTCACAGCTCACAATGAACCCAAGTAATTTGCTAGAAGTTGCCCCGAACACACATTTTGTCTGGTTCAAGCGCAACTTGAACTGGCGAAGCCGATCGAATAATTTCTCTAGGGTCTTCACATGGTCTTCTCCATGTCTAGTTTTGGCGATCATGTCATCGACATATACTTCAATTTCTTTGTGCATCATGTCATGGAAAAGGGTGACCATGGCACGTTGGTAAGTTGCTCCTACATTTTTCAGGCCAAAAGGCATGACCTTGTAGTGGAAGGTTCCCCACGGAGTGATAAATGCCGTTTTTTCTTTGTCTTCTTCTTTCATCCTTATTTGGTTGTATCCTGAGAATCCATCCATGAAAGAGAAAATTTTGAATCCAGCAGTACTATCCACAAGAACGTCTATGTGGGGTAGCGGGAAATCATCTTTTGGACTTGCTTTGTTCAAGTCGCGGTAGTCAACACAAACCTGAATTCGACCATCCTTCTTCTTTACTGGTACAATGTTTGCTACCCAACTGGGGTATCGTGAGACTTCGAGGAAACCTACTTCGAGGAGCTTCATTACCTCTTCTTCAATCTTTTTTGACAATTCCGGCTTGGTTCTTCTTAGTCGCTGCTTCTTGGGGGCTACATCAGGGTTGGTTGGCAAGCTATGCTCTACGATCATTGGATCGAGGCCTGGCATATCAGCATATGACCATGCGAATACATCTTGATACCTCTTTAGGAGGGCAATTAAGCTTGCAGCTTCTTCTTTAGGAAGGTTCACACCGATCTTTATCTCCCTTAGACCTTCTGTGCTGCCTAAATTGACAATGACGGTGTCTTTAGTAGTAGGGGGCCTTGCTTCTTCGTGGCACTCCCAATTCCGTTGAATTTTGTCGGAATCATCAAAATCATCATCTGAGTCATCAGAATTGCTATCATGGCTACTTACGGTGTTGGTTTGGACCGTTCCCATACCCTTGCCCGCCGCTGGATTATTCTTTTATCATAGAGTAGATAGGCTAAGGAAACAAATAAGGTTAACAGCATGCATGCTTTTTTTTTTTTTTTTTTTGAAAATGTGATGAATTGTTCTTTAAGACGAGGAAGCATGAGGAAACCCGGGCCTCAGATTTCTTCTTTCATTTTGTGGCTGGATATCATCAATGGGTCGGTTTGGTGTGTCTCCTCATGCCCTCAAAATGTTTTCAACTTTATTTAATAGTAGGCAAATTTACATTTTGGAAGAGTGATTTCAAAAGTTAGTTCCTTAAGTGGAACTGATGTTGAAAACAAAACAAGCCAGACTTAAGAAATATGTACAAGATCCCACGTAGGGGAATATGCAAGGGAATTAAAAAGGGTTCTACTCGAGCGGGCCTGCACCCATTTCCCCTAACGGTTCTTCGTTGATAGCGCCCACGAAGAAGTCTTCATACCAATCACCAGTCACGCCTCCTTGTGCTCCTAGCTTTGTGAATTTCAGATCGTCCATGCCTCCCCATCCATCAGGGACGATGTTCTGATGATGGTCATAGAAACCTTGGGGAATTGAATAGTTGACATAATAATCGAATTTACCACTTGGTTGGCCCAAAGTATCCATGATTGTCTTTCCTCTATGCGCTTCCTTAGCATGCTTAGGGAGCACGGTATGAGTGCTAGGTACCACGAGGAGGTCATCTTTACCATAACATAGCCACAAAGAACAGAACGTGAATACCCCAGCATCCAAAAGATCCTGAATCTTGTCTCTCAAGATGGTACAGTCATCTAACGAGTGTCCTACTTCACCCGAATGATAGTCACAGTACTTGGATGGATCATAATCAAGCAAGTACTCGGGAGTAGGACGCCTCAGTTTCCTAGAGATTATTCCTTGCTCTAGGAGGATAGGGAAAATAGTGACCATCGATTTAGGAAGAGGCGAATATGACCGCGTGTTTCTTGAGGACTGTGGTAGTTGAGCTCCTTGCCAGATTGTGTCAGTAGGGTCTTCTTCACTTACTTCGGCTACTAGTTCCTCATTGTGACGAGAGCATAATGTACGGGCAGCTTGAACAAAATTTTCTGTCAAGTGGTATATGTTATCGCGTAGTTCATCAACTTGACGTTGAAGCTAGGCGAACGAGAAGTTATCGCCTGTTTCTTCTAGCTGTTCCTCCTCAATAGCACCTACGAAAAGGTCCCCAAACATGGTGGTCACGTCATCTAGCCCTTCTTTCTTTGTAAGTACGGGCTGAGTTATGCTCTTCTGACCCATGCCCAAGTAAATGGGAAACTTCATGCTTTCATGGTTGAATTGTTTTGGAACGTTGATTATTTCTTCTTCCTCATGCATCATCTTCGCAAGGCCTGGGAAGGTTTCCTCAAGGCGAGGGTATACAAGGCCGGTCTTCTTTTTTGCTTTTCCTTCACAGTATTGCTCCTGATATCCTAAACCGATGGTGTGAGGTCTCCTCAAGGCTTTGATAGGCTCGCGGATGCCTTGGTTTCCCCTGCCGAGCCCTTGACCCGGGATAAAATCGTATCCAGTCATGATTTTCCCTACCATGATCGCAGTGCTTGATATTTCGAGGACAAGGGGTGGAGTCCCTCGAGTTTCGTGTATAGTAGACACAAGCTCGAACGATTGATAGCTAGATTCATTTTTGTCACCAGGTTCAACATAAGGGATGGCTGTCTCATGGTAGATGCAATGATCTTCTTCTCCGCGGATCGTGATCAGTTTTCCTCCAATCACGAACTTTACATATTGGTGGAGGCTTGAAGGTATTGCTCCAACGACGTGGATCCATGGGCGGCCTAAGAGGAAATTGAACGCAGTGGGGATATCCATCACTTGGAACAAAATTTTGAATATGGTTGGGCCTATTTGAACGTCAAGCTCGATCTCTCCTACTGTTTCCTTCTTTGTTCCATCGAATGCTCGAACGGAAGTCTTGGGTGTCTGGATTCGTGATGTCTCTATTTTAAGACGACAGAGTGTTGCTAGTGGACATATGTTAAGAGCATATCCATTGTCAATCAATACTCGAGCGACATGAGATGCGTTGCACTTGACTGATATGTAGAGGCCTTTGGTGTGTCCTCTACCCTCCTCGAGGATCTCTTCATCAAAAAATGCCATTTGATCTTTTAGAAGGATGGTATTGACAAACTCCTCAAGTTTGTCATGTTCATTCGTTTCAGGGACATGTACTTCACTTAGTACCTTCATGAGGGATTTCTAGTGCTTGACAGATGTCTGAAGTAATTCCAGCAAAGAGATCTGTGCTGGTGATTTCCGTAATTGTTCCTCCACGTTGTACTCGCTGGCTTTAACTACGGCCAAAAACTCCTTGGCTTCTTCGTTAGTGACGGGCTTGACAGGCAGTGTATTGGCCTGAGCATAGGTTCGCCCAGATCTCATGACTAAGCCAACATCGAGGTTGTAAGACCACGGTACTGCATTGTTGCCTTCATATTTGTAGGGCTTGGGGATCTCAATGACTATAGCTGCTTCTGCTGTCGATGCTTGAACTATGGCTCATTTCCCTTCAAAGACGCCCTCAAGTGGGGTGGAATCTTTCTTCTCTCTCTTTTCGTTTAGTGTGGCAAATTCTTCATCCCAATTGATGATGACTTGCGATATAGTAGAGACCATGCTGGTCTGGCCAGCGTACACAATTATTCATGCCTCTATCATTCTTGATACCCTTTCTTTCATTGTTGCTAAGGGTGGTATTTCATCACCTGAATAATACCCGGTTTCTATTAGCCCTCGATAGATGTCAACAATATGTGCATTGACATTTCTGATTTGGCTGGCTTCAGAACTGAATATCGCGTTTACTTTGTCAGTGTGATCGGGGAGCGGATTGCTTTGGACATTTGGTTTTGTAGTTTGGAATGAGAAAGCCTTAGTATCCAGCAAGTTCTGGATCCGATGCTTAAGGATGAAACACTCGTCAGTTGAGTGGCCTACTTCTCCCATGTGATAGTCACATTTTTTGGACGGGTCATAGCTGGAGAAGCTTTCAGCGTTGGGTCGTTTTGGCTCAATTGAGAGGAGGCTCTTGTTCCGGAGGATTGCCAAAACCTGTGATAGAGATCCAGGAAGTGGAGTGAATTGTCTTCTGTTGTTGTAGTGCTGGGGTGGTTGACGACTAGTGGTCTGTTGTTGGCCTGTGCTTGTCTGAACGGTCGGGAGGTGACCGGTATTTGCAGTGTAAGTTGCATTAACATCTATCAGGGGTTCTTTGTCTTTTTTCAGGTTGAGCCTTTTGCTGACAGGTGCAGGCTCAGTGAACCAACCCTCCCTTAACCCTATCTTAATCTGCTCTCCTACTGGAATGAGTTGATTGAATGATTCGGCGATCGTAGTCACCATTCGGTTGCAATATTCATAGGGGAGGGTTTTGACGAACATTTTTCTTAGTTCAAAATCAATTGGTTCGAGACTGATCTGGGCAGCTCGATTCCTCCATCTAATAGCATATTCTTTGAAAGATTCATGCTTTTTCTTTTCCGTGCGCTCGAGATCTTCACGAGAAGGGGTAATATCCATTATGAACTTGTACTGCTTGAGGAATGCCTCACTTGCTTCACTCCATGTTTCAAGGAGGTTTATATTTTTTGTGATGTACCACCTCGGGCGGGACCTACTAGACTCGACTGGAACAATCAATCATTAGAGGCACATTATTAATATACTGGGTCATTCGAACCAAGTACATTTGCAAATGAGCCCTTGGGCAAGTCGTGCCATCGTATTTCTCAAACTCAGGCATTTTGACCTTATAGTAGATGGAGAGGTCTGCTGGAGTAGGATCTTGGAGGCCTTGCAATTGTTTTAGCCTCTCTTCAAGTTTCTCAAGGCGTTTGTCATGTTCAGTCTTAGACAAACTGTTGGGCTTTGCTTTCTCAACTATGATTTGGTGCATATCATCCTCCAATTCGAGCATGTTATCATCGGTATCTCTTCCTTGATCACCTCGGATAGACAATTGCGGTAACAATACTTTGATTGAGGCTGGGGTGGGAGCCAATTTGCCTTGGATGGAATCTATTTGCTTTGAGAGTTGTTGAAGCACATTGAAGACTTGCTTTGTTTCACTTTCCATAATCTCGACATGGCTTGGCACATTTTCTTCAGCCATTCTAGCTTTTGGATTTGGCGAATACGACTATGATGTGATTACCTGTCAGCACAGAAAATGGAGAAAACGTAAATGAGGGAAACACATGGAAAACTGGCTCATGGTAAGGGTCGAGTCATTCTTATTTATTTACAGGAGATTTATACAATGCTAAAAAGAGCTCTTTACACCAGTTAGAACGACCCTAGATATTCACATTAGAAATATTCACATCAAAAGTCCCGCTACCCATTTTTATATGCGATGGGAAGTTCCAGTCTTGTGAAGCCGCTTGCTTCTTCGTACTAGCTTCGATACGTGTCTCCTACTTGTCTCCAAGCTCTTTTCAAGAGATTCGATTCGCCCTTGCAGGGTAAGTTTATCAACTACATCAAGGATTACTGGTTGCAGCTTCTTGGGAATTATATGGTTGAGGATGTAGAATGCTGATGCATGATGAACTTTTTCTTGTCCCTTTAACCTTCTGGGCACGACGATCTTTTCAGTGTGACATCTACTCCATGCGTTCTGAATTATGCGGATCTCCTCCAAGTAGTTGTAGTCTGCACGGGTGAAAAAGATTCGGAACAATCCTGATTTGAGCGGTGTCGGGATTTCTTGGAGGACCTGTGCGACGAGCCACCCTATATGGATAATATGAGGTAGCTCCGGAGAGGCCCAGCAACGGGATGGGGTTGTAGTAATTAAGCGCAAAGCGCGCCTCTCCTGCAATGAACCATTTAGCTCGCCATAGGAATGTCTCAGGGACCGGGTTTTTTAGCAAGTTAATCCACCGAGAATACTCTTCATTGGGAGAATATTTTTCCAAGGTTTGAAACTTTTGTAATGGGTGTTTAAACTCGTTAATTTCAAATATTTGCATGAGGTGCCCAAATCCTTTGATATGGGAAAAGAACCACATTTGTAAAAATTTTGGAGCAGTCCTCATGATTTTTTCTTTTTGGTCCTTGAAACGATTAAGGGATAAAAATGTTTCAGCTAAAACCATGTTCACATATCCTGCTCCAAAAATGACTTGATTTATCACCCATGTGATTGAAGGATTTATAGCATTCTTTCGATGGGGAAAGATAATAAAACCAAAGAATGCTAAGAGGAAAATCTTGGCTTTTTGGGTCATTGACTGTTTTTCAAAGCATTCAGTTAAAGATGATAGCGGAAAAGCATTGTTGTTGGCTTGAACAATTTCTCTTACCGAATGATTTTTTAGAAACCGTGATAGACTAACCATAGGGTCAATGCCGATTAGTGGTTTGGCAAGCTCGCTTCCCAGGGGCATTCCTATGGCGAGACTGTACTCTTCTAAAGTCGGAGTCAGTTCAAATTTGCCGAACATGAAGGTGGATGTTTCAAGGCACCAGAAATGTGGTAGTGCTTGCATGACCCCAAAGTGGATATTGATTTGGAGCAATGGGAGGAGATGACCGATTCTTGCTTTGACGCACTCTTGGCCGAGCTGATCTAACTGCTTCCACCATCTGAGAAGCTCTTCCTTTAGGGTAGGAATGAACTGAATATCAATTCTTCCCATCGCATATAAGAACGGGAAATACACAACCCGACCCTATTTTGCCATGAGCCAGAAAGACTAAGTAAAAGTAAAGAAATCACTTTGCTTTTAAATAAAATGGCAAGCACGAAGACATACAGATGGGATGTGCTACTCGATTTCTAACTCAGAAGGCTTGATGAAATTAAAAGGGTATCCGCCCGTCGCAGTCTCGTGTTAGCAGCATACCCCCTTAACCTCGGTTAAGAAATTCAGGGAAAAGAAAAACAACCTCTACATCGGAGTCTCGCGTTCGAGGTCGTATCTTTCTTAACACCATCCTAAAATCCTATGGCGGCCCAGGTCCGGCGGCCAGGTTATGTGTGCCATGTGTAGTGTTTAAAACAGTAAAGCATGCACAACAGTTTATAATCACAAAATAATCTGTTTTACGAAAAATTAAAATAAATTTCTAAGCTTTTGACCTGCATAAAGAAAAAACCTAAATCAGCAAAGCTTTTAAACAAAGATAAAATGGCCTAAGTCCTCAAAGTCTCCAGTGGAGTCGCCAAGCTGTCGCGACCTCTTTTTTTCGACGCCCGCCTTCGGGTACGAGCGCCTAAGGAGGCTAATGGCTCGACTGAATTTATTAAGCCCGGACTCTCCCAAGTCCACCAATTCATGACTTTAATAGTCTGAGTTTTTAACCTGTAAATCAATTTTTAAAATGGAGTCGCCACTAATCGATTTGGGGTGGGTTGATTAGAAACCCAAGCGAAGTATTGGGAAAAATACTCACTCTGTAGCAAACCAGAGAAATTAGGATCGGGGACTTGATTACACTAGTTAATCACTAATGCCCTTTCGGTACCTAATCTTGTTTAAACCCTAAGGCTTTTTGGATGTTCAAGGGATTTTCCATGCATTTTTGGGAGGAAAAACATTTTTTGAGTCTTTTTCTAATTTTTTGGACATAAAATGGATTTTTCTTGGATTTTTTTGGAAAAATACAAGTCTTTTTGGCTTTTTCTGAATTTTTTTGGCTTTTTTTTTTTATGAATTTTTGGCTTTTTTTGGAAAATATGGAATATTTTTTTTTTTTGGAAAATAAAACATTTTTCAACATTTTTAAATATTTTTCGATTTTCTGGAAATTAAAACATTTTTTAATATTATTTCGAAAATAAATTAATTTTGATTTTTTTAAATAAATTATTTATTTATTTAAAATATTATTTAAAATAAAACTTAAAAAGCCGACCCGAGTCGGATCCGTGAGGTGGGTCCGACCCGGGTCGGTAACCCGAACGAGGGCCCGACTCGGATTTTTTTTGTCTTTTTTCTTTTAAGAAAAACCTAAAAGCCCAAACCCACTTTGACCCTTTTTCATTAAAAGAAACTCAGCCCAAAGACTACCCAGCCCACGCGCATAACCCGGCCCAGGCGGAACCCTACCCGGTTACTGCGAAACCGGGTCGGACGGACCCGCGAGCTAACCCGGTTCCCGACCTCCTTTCTCCTTCGCTCGCTCGCGGCGCTGGTGAGGGGGAGAAGCGTCGCCAGCAACGACAGCAACAACAGCAGCCACAACGGCGGCGACAACGGGCTAGACGGCGACGACACGACCGAAGGCGGTGACAAAACGATTACGGCGAGGATGAATGAGGACGGGTCTGTGCCGGTGTGGTCAGCGGCGGCACGATTCAAAAAAGGGGGGAAATGCGACGGCGACGATGCAAGCGAGCACGGCCTTTACCTCCTTTACCTGTTCACAACGAGGGCACGGTAAGGCAGCTGTGGGGACGTCTTCATCGGGTGGTGAGCAGCAACGGCGATCTGGTGCAGTGGCAACGTCGGGGTGGTCGGGAGCATTCGGTTTGGCACAGGAATGGCATCGGGCAGCATCGACGGCAGCTCCTTTCTCCTCGAATCCAACCTTCCCTCCTCCGATTCCTCTCTCGCTCAACCCCTTCACCCGCTCGGATCCCTCTCCCTCGGGCTCGCTTGCCGCCGGCCTCCCCCGAAGTCTCTCGGAGGGAGGTCGTTCGAGCTTCGCGACCCGATCTCTCGCGTGCTCACTTGTTGATTCTCCCTGAAGTCTCTCAAGGGAAGATCTCCGAGTTCGCCGTCTCCTTCGACGGAGGTGGTGCCTTGCTATTTATAGGCGAGGGGGCAGCCGGTTGACAGGGCTTCGACCGCCGGTCTTCGCACGCCGAACCGGCGTCCCATCCTCGCTCCTCCAACAAAGCATGCTCGGCATTAAAGGCAGCTATTAATGGCGCCTGAGATCTGTCATCTCCAGCCGACGTCGGCCTACCCTCCTCGGCCAGAGGTTGTCTTCGAGCACGTGAGTTGCAAAGACGTAGGGGGAAGAAGGGGGAAGAAGGAAGAAGAAGAGGAGAAAAGAGAGGGGCTGGGCTGGGGGAAAAAGATGGGCCCTAGGCCTACGTGGGAAAGAAAAAGAAGAGGGGGCTAAGCGCGAAGGCCCAGCCCCGATGGGCTGCTTCTATCTCTTTTTTTTTTTTTTTAATTTTATTTGCTTTTTTGTTGTTTTTGTTATTTGTTTTGTTTATTATCTGAAAAAAAAGAAGAAAAATACATAAATAAAGAAACTAAAGCCAAATTAATAACCTAATTAAAATTTTAGGTGTCAACAGCTATTTATTCTCCTCCCATGAGAGCATGAACATACTCAAATGGGTGACGCAGCCTCTCTCCAACTCTCCTCCCCTTCACGCTCCATCCTCGTCTTCATCTTCATCGTCCTCGTCATCTCACAAGTTCTTTAATGCAAGGGAGATGACGATGTCCACTATACCAAATGCCACCACTCTTTTAATTGCGGAATCGACGCAAATATTACTTGTCTTTTCTGGGGAAGCGGCCGACCCCAATTCTGTGGACTTCCAGCATTTAGGGTCGAGTGCTATGAGGACGAATACCCTATCTTTGAGCACCAAGAGCAGAGTATCGAGTCCTCAGGATTGATCAACATTTTCGTACCATGACAATCACTAGGATGGATCTGATGGAGGGTACGTGCTTGCACGAGTTTGGGAATACTGGCATGATGGATTTCACTCTCTTCCATATGACCCCAGCCGTTAAGAGCCTCAGCATCTTCTACGGATGTTAGGGCACGTGAAAGAACATAAGCAACGAGTTCGAGTGCTTCTTTGATGTCTTCAGGAAGTCCGCTTTCTTCATAGATGACATCTTCTTGGACAGAGAGCTCCCTCTGTTCATCACCAGCTGCGTCACGAGCATCAAGGTTCCTGTTCTTCAGAGCGCGCTCGATCTAGAAAGAGGAATATTAGCTTGCAGGAAGCTCTGAATCAAGGGTTTGATACGCAGGATAATGACCATCCTGAGTGCCCGATTTGTGCTTCTTCTGGCGGGTTTTTCTTCATCGTCTAGTTTCACGTGTTATTGCCGTGACAAACCCCACGCTCGCACCTGCAATGACCCTGCTATGTTCTTTTGGTAGCATACCCAGGTGATCATTCTTAACTTCATTTGGCGGTTTCTTGTTTATATCAGCGCATGAGATTCTATTATCGACTATGTAGATTATGCACAAAATCATTAAACCTTGAGCTTCTGCGGAGTTAGTTTCACTTAGTACCTCGAAGATCATATGGCCAATGGACACTGAGAATTTGTCCAGAGAAAACTTGATTCGTTTAATTGTGATGCACTTGTTTCTTTTGTTGGAAATTCGATGGTGCTATATTTGTTTTGTCTTCCTCCATCCGAGAGCATCATGTGACAAGAATGACTTTTTTATGACTTCTCTTTTGGGGGAACCAAGCAAGAAAAAATATCAAGTTAGCTACTGCTTGGCCATGAAGTCTTCATGAGAGAGACTCGTTTTTGCTGACTAGTCGCGAAAATTTGTATAATGGGAGGTTTGTTCCTAATTGTAATTTAGAGGTCCCTTTGACTCGTTTTCGCTGCCTCACTTGGTATATGCTTCTAGGTTGAAGAACTAGCACATGACCGTGATAGGAGTTAGGACTAATTCAAACCAACACCATTTCCAGTGGACTATGCTAGCAACTCCACCTACCATTCTTTTGTCTTTTTCCCCGAGGAAGCATTGCAGGAAATGAATTACTATTCTGTCGTCAGCTCCTGCTATTCTGCAGTTAGCATTACTGTTCACATTAATGCCGATTTCAATAGGTTGAAGAAGGGGTTCCTATTGAACTGGACTGCAATAAAATGGTTTAAATAAATTGAGTGAAGATGCTCCGACTTCACTGTAAAATTTTGCAAATGTTGGGTTAAAACTACTGGTTTCTTCCTGGGCTTTTATTATGATCACAACCAAAATGATCATTTGGGTAGTTGAAATATATTATTGATAGAGGTGAACTGCGCACTTAATTAAATCTTTTCACAATCAATGAAAATTTTGTTCATGATGATAGTGGGGAAAAAAGTACTGAAAATATTTTAACTGTTATTTAATTACTGTATCATTTATACGTGCTGTGGATACTGTCCTTAAGCTTTTCCAATTTCTTCGCCTTAGCTTAGACTGTGGACTCGCTTACCGCTACAAACAAAACTCTCCAATCTGTTGGGTCCCAAGACATCTTATGGGAACCTCATATTTTGATGTTATTATCTTTCTGCAATAGTTTGATGTTTGTATCTTTCTGCAATAGTTTGCTAGCTATCAATTGGATGTTCACGATTCAAGAAGCTTGAAAATTCTTGCCTGAACATGAGCTGCCCAGTTGTTTTATCTGTGGACGACTTCTAATCAAGCCTAGAGGTCCGCTTAGAGGCTAAAAGAGTTGAGACACGTCCAGAATATACCGCCCATTCAATACACAGAAAGTTTTTATCTGTCTCCGCCTCTGATACCACATTGTCGATCATATTTCAGCGTGTTTGCTACTTCTAAACCGGCTAATTTTTTTTGTTGTCTTCCTTTTCATCCCCTGATAGCTCACAAATAAGGATTTTAGCTAATGTCTATACTTGTTAGTCAATCAGGCACAGATCCATTTGCACGTGTTTCCAATTTCTCTGGCAAGATGTCACTAATCGATCCAAACTGGTGAATCTGTAATATTTTCACTCCATCGGGGGGGTTTTTTTCTTCCTTGAAACAGAATGATCTATTTACCTCATGATGTGCCTGATCTTTATATCTCTTAGACACTTTGAAGTTATCAGTTTGCAATTCGTTGACACATTTTTCACTCTTGATGACTATTGTCTCAGGAAAACAAAAGGTTGGACTGAAAATTGGAATAGGTAATTATTTCAAGACTTTCTCTTCCGCTTCTCTACATTCTCCTCCCCAATTTGTTGCGACTTTTCGGCAGTAATCTTGCATCGTTGCTAAATGAAATCAATATTTCCAAAATATCCTAGAAGCCTTGAAGAAGTGAGATTGCTGTTCAAAAATATTCTCCATTTTTTCAGGAATGGCTACATCGGGAGCTGGAATTGGGATCGCCCTTATTTTAATGCTTTCCTTCAGGAAGAAACCAGTGATCAGAATTATTATGGCTTTGATAAAGCATAGCAGCGAAAAATTCGATGGCGAAATGAAGATTGAGAGACTCATCTCTTCGAGAAGATACACCTACAAAGACATCAAGAGGATGACCAACTCTTTCAAAGAAAAGTTAGGTGAGGGAGGCTATGGCTGCGTGTATAAAGGCAAGCTTCAAGATGATCAATTTGTGGCAGTAAAGCTTCTAAAGAAACTGAAAGGCAATGCTGAAGAATTTTTCAATGAAGTTGCGAGCATAAGTAGGACTTCTCATATCAATGTTGTTAACCTCTTGGGGTTTTGTTTTGAAGGAAGCAAAAGAGCTTTGGTTTATGAGTTCATGCCCAATGGATCACTCGAAAAATTCATATTCAACAAGAGTAACACTTTGGAGGTAGATCAGCAATTGAGTTGGGACACATTGTACCAGATTTCACTCGACATAGCTCACGGGCTAGAGTACTTGCATAGAGGATGTAATACAAGGATCCTGCACTTCGACATAAAGCCTCACAACATTCTTCTTGATGCAAACTATTGTCCCAAGATTTCTGACTTTGGTCTTGCCAAAATATGCCCAGGAGAAGAGAGCATCGTGTCATTACTTGGTGCCCGAGGCACCGCCGGATACATTGCTCCGGAGCTAATCATAAGGAACATCGGAGGGGTTTCTCACAAATCGGATGTCTATAGTTATGGCATGATGGTTCTAGAGATGGTCGGCAAGAGGAAAAACATTGAAGTCACGGTAGATCATACAAGTGAAATATACTTTCCTCATTGGGTCCACTGACGCTTGAAGCTCCGAGAAGAGCTTGGCCTGCATGGGATCACGAATGAGGAGGATGAAGGAATTGCGAAGAAGATGATTGTAATAGGCTTATGGTGCATTCAGATCGATCCGAGAGCTCGACCATCGATGACTAGAGTTGTGGAGATGCTAAAAGGTAGTGTTGAGACCTTACAAATTCCTCCCAAACCATCATTGTCATCACTCTCAAGATCAGCCGAGGCTTGTCCATGCGAAAGTTCATCTATTCTAGAGAGAAATGACTTGGGACAATTCAATATCAATTACATCAGATTAACATAGTTTGTAATAGAGTATTTACGGGGCTCAACATATCTACTGCTTTTGACCTGGACCCGCATATACTTCAAGTGCCTTTTAGTAGAGACGTCCATGACTTCTTTTAGAATATATATTTGAGCCCTTCCTTTTGCATATATTCGAAAGAAGCGTCTTCTCATCGTTTACGTAATATAATGAAAATACAATAAGTCAAACCGGTCATAGATGTCCTTCTCCAACAAAAACGAAAATCAACAAGAACCAGATTTGATTCGGATTACAAAAAATGCCATTTACATTTTGAAAAAAAAAAATCAATAAATCCTCCAAATGGATCAGATTCCGTACATGACTTAAATTGAAGACATAATTTATTGCGTCAATGCACGGTGTCGGCAGTCCAAATTTCGAAATTTATTGCTTTCATGTATATCATATGTATATATGTATTTGGTGTGATGTTTAGACCATTTTTCTCTAGCAGTTTCCCAGGATTATTGTTCCGTAAAGTATTATAATCGAAAATTTTAGAAAATGAAAATACTACAACCTTATAGCTCTTGATTACATATTAAATTTTGCTCGCAATGAGTTTTTCTCAAATATATACTTCAAAAAAAAAAAAAAACCCGCCTTTCCTTCCTTTCCCCGCATGGGCCTGGGCTCCGGCCCCTTCTTTTCCTTCTTCTCTTCCAAGCCCGGCCCTCTCCTCCTCTTTCCCTCTTTTCCTTACGCATTCTGCTACGGTGAAGAGGAAGGACGCTGGGAACGAGCAAAGGAGACGACAGAGGCAGAGGAGGCAGTGGGGGGCGTTCGACTGGAGTTGGTGGTCGGGGATCAGGCCAGCTGAGACAGCCGGGTAGGTTAAAACGGAGTGGGAGCGGGGGAGACAGAGAGGGGGATAGGAGATCGGGATAGAGAGAGAGAGAGGAGATTCGAGAGAGGGAAAGAGAGTCCGAGGAAAAGGAACCGAGAGAACGACTGAGAGTGAGAAGGAATTCTCCGGTCGCTTGGCCACGCCGGAGTCCCGTTCGATGACCCCGGCCGCTATCCTTGAAGGAATTCATGGATTTGTCTTCAAACAGCCTGTATCTGTTGTTTTCGAGCTTTGTTTGTCGATATTCTCGAGTGCGAATGTGAGTTCGAGTTCTGAAGATAGGTCTAAGTTTTCTTATCCATCCGTGTCCACCATGTGTTCGAAGCAATGCCCGAACTAAAACCTTTCGTTTTAGTCTTGGATTCCTACTTATGCTGATGATTCAAAGATATGTCTTTTTCTTTTTTTTGGGTGGTATAAGGTTTCTAATGGGATATATTTCAAGTCAAGTTTCATTTCTACCAAGTTTGATTCTCCCCAAGTTCTCGGTTGCCTTTTGTTTTGTGTTTTGGTATGTTCTACGAAGGCTCCTTGCAGTGGTGGTGTGGCCATGAGGGTGAGTTTTAAACGAATGATGATGGGGATTGTTGTTGAAGGGCAGCGGTCCGATAACTGGTGGTATCTTGTGTTGGGGATCTGGGGATATACGCATTTGCGCGACCTCGTCTGATGATGGGCGGACGTCGGTGAGACTTGGCGGGGTCTCGGGCGTGGGCGTGGGCGTGCGCGTGGGAGTGGGAGTGGGAGAGAAGCTGCTGTTCAGGGGATGGGATGAGTCCAACTTGGACTCAAGACGTGGGGGCCTTGTGTTTGGTTCGGGCTGAATTTTGTTGTTGGGCTTAGCTTAGTTTATTGGGTTTAAGGTTATTTCTTGTCTAAGAAGGAGTTTGTGGATAGGTTAAGTAAGTGGGTTTAAGGTTATTGTCATGTCTAAGAAGGAGTTTGTGGATAGGTCAAGTAAGTGGGCTAATTTCGGATGTGCTGGAAGTTGTTTTAAAGTGATCGTAGTGTTTTCCTTTGATAAATTTGGACTTGAACTTGGCCCTTTTCCGAATGGGTTTAAGTCATTGAGCCCACTTCTTCAATTAGGCTTTTAGTGTTCATGACCCAAACCCATGAGTCCTTACCCGACCCACATTTGAATCGGGCCGAGGGCGCGGCCCGAGTTACAATTTTCGGGATAAAAAATTGCAAAAATATATATTTAAAAAAATTCGAATGTTTTTATATTTTTATAAAATCTAAAAAAAATTAAAAATTATTTTTGAATAGTTTTCTCTTAAAGTGTGGGAAAATCATCAACAAAAATGGGGCTCAAAATTGAACAAAATCTTCGGGCTTTGCAATAGGGTTCTAATATTTCCCTTTTTGAGACAAAGTATCAAATGATGGCGCACTTTCAATATATTGATTGTGATTTCCCTTTAACCTAGTTAGGAACGTCATTTTTCTTATTTTTTAATGTTAGATTGTTGCTTTTCCTTGTAATTTATTTAATACTTTCTTGGTTACTAATTGTTATTTTAATGTTTACGTATCCACATGATCATATTATATGTTAGTGGATAAATTTAAAAATCAATCAAGACTATCTAATTGTTGAAATGAATAATATTAGGTATCGAAATGGCACTAATTAGTTAGTTAGCGTAATCAAGTCTTTGACCCTGGTTTTTCTAGTTGTGTAGGAAGCGAGGTACCCTCCCATATCTCACTTGGTTCCTAGCCGATCCCAATAAGCCAGTGACGACTCCTAATTACGAAATTCTTAAAATCACCCCAATATTATGCGAGGTATGGGCTTGGGAGAGCTCTTGCCTAATCATGGATCTTAGGTCCATCCTTTAGGCAATGCCCCTTAAACCTATTCCCTCCTCCCGAGGGATAGGTCGTGACATATATAATACGAGCCACCGAGTTATTAGCTTATTGGTTACTAAAAGTGTAAAGGAGAACATAAAAAATGCCAAACCCTGCAACTTTCCGTAGGCACTATATTCTGTAAAATTTAATCATGAAAATTTCACTACCACAAAACTTACTAATAATAACTGAGATTTAAGACACTTAAACGTAGGTGTTTACTAACACCATGACAGCATTGGGTCATAGGCTACATTAAAGGGAGTTGCAACTCCGATGTGGGACAAAAATCCCAAGGAAATATGCAACATAAATTATTTATTTATTTATTTGCTAGCAATAAAATTTGTATAATGGATGAAATGATGAAAAATGAACAATTTTTTGTGTTGCTTAGTAAGAATTGTGGGATAATTACCTAGTCAATCCTAAATTTTTTGTCTAAATGCTAATTCTATCATGCATTTATCAATTTTATCAATGTAGTCCTAAACATTTACTCGAAATTTCAAAGTAGTTCTTCTGAAAAATTGACGTTGGAAATTGTTAGTATGGTATCCAATCATCGCCGATCATACTATATGTGGATCATCACATCAACGATTTCCGATAGCAATTGGTCGAAAAAACTACGTCGGAATATCTCATCAAACTTATAATTATATTAATAAATTTGAGAAATTTATGACTGAATTAACACTCATATAATAGGTATAAAACTGAATTGATACTTTTTTCTTAAGATTTTTGTAACGGGAACTTTGTTCCCAAGTGTAATTTAGAGGTCCCTTTGGCTCAGATGGTTCAAGGTTTGTTCCTAACGATTTCATAAATCATCATCAATTTCAACACTTCAACACGTAGGCGGGCCCTCCAATGTAATTGTTATTGAGAGGTCCGTTCGACTAGGAAGTATCATGGTTGGTTCCTCAAGACTTTCTAGTGCAGATCTTCCGTGTAGGACAACGATGCATTTACATTGGGTGCTTGAATAATGGATGCATGGGACCAATTTCTGCCTCGCTTGGCATTTGCTTCGAAGTCGATGAACTAGCGCACGACAGTTATCGAAGCTAGGACCAATTCAAACTAACTCCATTTGATTTTCCTTCTATCCTACTCTGCCTCCTTCCATTCCAAATGAATCTCCAGAGCTTCAGCTATGGATCTAGTTGTTGTCTATTAGGCCTTGTCATTGTCTTCACCATCTTAGTCTCTGCATGGTAACGTTTCTATTTCTCTTGATTTCTGTTCTTTTGTTCCCCAAACAAAAAAAAAAAAAAAAAAAAAAAAAAAAAAAAAGAACATAAATCTGTTTGGTAACGCCAACTTATTTTTCTATTCCCTAGAATAGAAAAGTGGCTAGAAAATAGATTTGGAATGGAAACAAGAAAAAAAAAAATAGCTTCTTGTTCCCAGGAACAATTTCTAGAAATAAGTTTTTTTTTTCTTTTTCTATTTTTCTTTTGTTCTTCTTCCTTGTTGTGGCCACCATCAGCTACTTGCCAATCGTCGGCCACCTCTTGTTGCCTGCGGCCACCGTCAATAATCGATCACCGGTGACGGTTGCCGCCGCTCATAGCCCATTGGTCGACGACCGCCACCATTTGCCGGCAACTTGCCGTCGCCAACCGCCACACGACCACCACCTGTCGTCACATGACTGTTGACTATTGCCACTGATCGCCACCGCAGGATCGCCACCCACAACTCACCGGCCACTGCCCCCTCCTGCGGCTAGTGGGCTGTGGGCAGAAATCCTGCGACGGCAGTTGGCGGTCGTGCGGCAATTATGCGACGATCGTGCAGCCATCGTGCGGCCGTCGTGCGGTGGCAGGCAGCGATCGGCGATCCGTGAGTAAAAAGAAAAAACAAATCAATACAAAAATTTTAACTTTTTACCAAAGGCATTTCTATTCTTTTTATATTCCAAGAATATAAATTTTGTATAATTACCGAACACTTTATTTTACTCAAAAATTGTTCCAAAAGTAGAAATAGAAAAAAAAAATAGTTCCCCGAAATAGAAACGTTGATATGCACACACTTAGTCTATCAGGCTATATCTGAAGATGCGCCGTAAGAGGCCTGCACACCTCGGAACTGCGGATATGGCTCGGATGTCAGCTACCCTTTGACAAGATGCTCCTCATTCTTATAGCTGCAATAATAGTAAAGGCCTTGGGGATTCAATTTTCTGCTTTTGCTTCTTGACTGAGATTCATATCTACTGCTTTGCTTGATCTTTCATTTCTATATGCGGAGATAAGGTGTAAATTAGAACTTCACCTCAACCTTCTTTGCCTTGATTGTTTGATCTTGAGGTTGCCATCTGCGTCCCACAAGATCCAATTGTTTTAATGTATTGAGTGAAGATGCGGCAAATTCACGGTAACATTTGGATATGTCAGATTAAAGTGACATGACTTTCTTTGCGGAATTTTGTTGTGCTCACAACCAAACAGAAAAAAGCTTCTGTCTCCATTAGTGATGCCAAAATTTGACCACGCGTGCAATTGAAAAAATAAGATTGATAGATTTGAACTCAGCATATAAAACAGTTCTTTCAAGGTGGATACAAGCATGAGCACGTGCTTCCATTCAAGACATACGCATGATCTATCACACTCTAGGAAGCACTCTTTTACTAGTTTCATCGCAACTTCATTCATGGTTTATTTGATAAGCATTTGTATCCTGGCATGGAAACGTGGTATTTAAGGGACAAAAGCCTTAATAGGTAATCCGTTAAATTGTGTTTTTCGTTGCCTATTTTCTATAAAGATTCACAACTTAGAAGCCTCAATAAAGTGATGAAGTGAGATTGCTGTTCTGAAATGTTCCATGTTTTTTCAAGAATAGCATCATCAGGAGCTAGAATTGGCATCACCCTTATTTTAATGCTTTTCTTAAAGAAGAAACCATTGATTAGAAGAATTATGGCTTTGATCAAGCAAAGGAGTGAACATTTCGATGGCGAAATGAAAGTCGAGGGAGTGGTCTCTTCGAGTAGATACACCTACAACGACATTAAGAGGATGACCATCTCTTTTGAAGAAAAGTTAGGCCAGGGAGGCTATGGTTATGCATACAGAGGCAAGCTTGAAAATGGTCAGCTTGTGGCAATCAAGCTTCTAAAGAAGCTTAAAGGCAATGCTGAAGAATTTTTCAATGAAGTTGCGAGCATAAGCAGGATTTCTTATGTCAATGTCGTCAACCTCCTAGGATTCCATTTCGAAGGAAGCAAAAGAGCTTTGGTTTATGAATTCATGCCCATTGAATCCCTCAAAAAGTCTATTTAACAAGAGTAACATACTAGAGTTAGATCAACTATTCAGTTGGGACACATTGTACCTAATTTCCCTTTGCATAGCTCACGGGCTAGAGTACTTGATAAAGGTTGCAACACGAGGATCTTGCACTTTGACATAAAGCCTCACAATATTCTTCTTGACGCAAACTATTGTCCTAAGATTTCCAACTTTGGTCTTCCTAAGATATGCCCAAGACAAGAGAGCATTGTGTCAATGTTAGGTGCTCGAAGTACCCCCGGAGACATTGCTTCAGAGCTGTTCATGAGGAATATCGGAAGGGTTTCTCACAAATTGGATGTCTATAGCTACAGGAGGAAAAAAATTGAAGTCACAGTAGATCATACAAGCAAAACGTACTTCCCTCATTGGGTCCACCAATGCCTGGAGCTTCGAAAAGAGCTTGGGCTCCACAAGATCACAAATGAAGAGGACGAAGTAATTGCCAAGAAGATGATTGTAATTGGCTTATGGTGTATTCAAATTGATCCAAAAGCTCAACCATGTATGACCCAAGTTGTGGATATGCTAAAAGGAAGTGATGATGCCTTGCAAATTCCTCCCAAACCATCCTTGTCAATACTCTTAAGATCACTCGCAGCTTATGCATGTGAAAGCTCGTCTCTACAAAAGAGTAATGACTCAAGTTGGGGTTATTCAATATCAATTATATGAGACTTACATAGTTTGTAACAGACTATTTGAAAAGAAACAAGAACTACAGAACTAATGATTATTGAGTTGCTCATAAATTTGTGAGCAAATGTCTTGGTTAAATTTCTACAAGTATGAAGCAAAAAAAAAAAAGGAAAAGAAGTGAAAAGTGCATTGTTGAAACATAAATTTTCAAATATGGGTCTCCATTGCATTTGATCAAAATTAGGGATCTAATTTATCACATAAGTTGACCCCCTAACTCAAGAAATTTTGACCCCATAAAATTTAGTATTCACATTGCTTGGTACATCTCATCGTGATTAGGCACACTATGATTTTAGAATTTTCACTATGGTGTGGATAATCCAATTCACAGATGACAGCTAAAAAAAAAAAAAATAGAAAGATAAATATAATAAGTTAAAATAAATATAACAGATAAGAAAAATTTAATAATAAAAAAGGGAAACAAGGCTCGCGGATCATTTTATACTTCTTTTTTTTTTTTTTTTTTGGTCAGTGATCATTTTATACTTCACAAACACATTAAATGTGTCATACCAATTAACGATAAAGAACGGCCCTCATTTTGAAGCCCATCTAGCACCCAGCCTATGAGAGAGGCCCTTAATTTCGGCCCACGAGAGAGTCTTGGTGGCCACCTACACGCTCTCAAATGGAGGAGCATGCATTGGCCCCTCTCCCTCCAACGTATATGAGGTGTTCCATGGTCACATGTGGCTGTCCATGAGGTCTTGTTTGGTCCCGTTTACCTCAAAAAATGATCTGACTTTTATTTATTAGTGACATGTGATAGACTTAGTAGTTGAGAACAGGTTTTAGTCATTTATAAGCAAAATTATTGACAAGTTAAAAAATTGATAACTTGAAGAATGAACAACTTGAAGAATTCACAAATTGAAGGAATTGACAAAAACTTGAGTCAACAATCTCGGATGCAACCGTCAATGTAGTAGAATAAAACAACTGTCAAGATAGCATAGTAAAAGAAATCATTAGATCGTTTATATTGTGTTGTCAATGTAACCGTTCAATAACTATTTATAATCTCTGCTTGTAACCTCCGTTGGTAACGGTTGATAGTAAGTTTTAAATAGCCGCACCCTACTCTTCGAAGAGCCTCACCCTACACCCAAACAAATAAATATGTTATCTTTCCATTGCTACATTGTAGTTATAGTTTTTAGATTCACATCTTTAATTATATTCCAGCATGTTTCTTAGCTGTAGATTCCAAATTGACATTGTCAATTAAATTTCAACGTTTATCTTTGTTGTTGTCTTTGGGTGTCGTCATCAATTTAATCTTGGCATTGAATCTTTATGTTTTTAGGCTTAGTCATCTATTAAATTCTAGCAAAGTTTGCATACTCTTGGTTTAGTTTGAAGCAAAGTTATTAGTTTTATTGTGTACCCATGAATATTTCCTATTTGGAATCGCCACAAAACCTATCTTCTTAATAAATAAAAAAAACCAAAGAACAACTTACGGTGAAATGTCTCTTGTCACAGAGTCAAATTTTGATATAACATTTGTTTGGCACGTCCTATGGGACAACTTGTGGTTCGGTTTAGGGAAATTCAATACCAAGAACAATTAATCATCGAGAGCTTGACAGTGCCATAGGTAACAATCCCATTGGTAGTGACAGGTTGTGCATCTCAAATCTTCAGCCGTTAACTGAGAGGCAAAAGAAGGCCAACGCAAGGTGGCAGACCTTTCTCGACGTCTCACTAAAGAACAATTAAAAAAAGTTGCACCAAATCATCATATGTTGGCCACCATGAAGAGATTGTTCGAAGAGTAGGGAAACAATATAGCCTATTATATTGTGAGTCACATATAAGATGGGATCAAGACAATCATCATCAATGCCATGAATGATATTTTCTCAAGGCTAGGATTGTTCAATCAACTACCATTATCTAACCCAATGGTAACAAGGTACTTTCACAGTCTGTCATTATTTATTGATGCCAACAATGTTAGTCAGAGTAGTCAATCCCTATAAGAATAATGTAAAGGCCTGAATCTTCTAATCAACGTTACAATGATGAAATAATCAGGCTGATGTTGGTCGAAATAATCGAATTAATGACAATAATTTGGCAAATCAAACTGGTCAACAGACTAGTCATTTGCCAAATGTTGAAGATGTCAGGCTAGTTCCACCCAATATAAATATTCCTATTAGGTATTAATGTTTACAATCCGGCAAGACCAACATTACCGCCTAGGAGGCAAAACAGCCATCTATATCCAAAGTTGAACATAACACTGTTTGTCGGAGAAGTTTGACGACAATTGGGATTAGACAGGGGTGTTATCATACCTATTTTCAAGAAACCACATTTCTGAATGAGTCAATAACCACCATTTTCCTAGAGGTTTGGAATCTCTGAATTTTCCATTTTTAATAACTAAGATGACCAACCAACCATTGAACGCATTAGTTGATTTATAGGCTAGTGCATAGAAGGAGGGACAAATGAGTTCTTAAGACTTAGTGATTATTTCCTTTATCTTTGTCAAAAAATGCTTTTATCTAGTATACTGATTTACCACCTAATTAATGTGTAATTGGATAGAGATGAAGGGACAATTCCATTATCAATTTTATAAAATGATATTCGATATGTTGATTGCTGACTTGACCACCCTTTATCAATACAATGCTGAGTCAATTGATCAATTTGTCGCTTGATCTAATAAAATTTGAATAGACGTCTTATTTAACTCTCAGAGAAATGATTCGCAAAAGAACGCCAATTTAGTCATTTACTAATCCGAAACAGCGTGGTTTTGCCTTGCCCCAAATCATTTGATTGCCCTAATCATTTTTGAACCCTCAACTGTTGGCCCAATCATTTCTTTGCCGTGAATCAAAGGTTTATGCCCTAAATCATAGACTTAGAGTTCTCTTTTTCGTTGATTGCAAGTCTGTGCCCTTCCTCTTCTCTTCACATGTCAGTCTTCTTGTGTTGGGGGAGGAGACGATCCAAAACAGCATTAGATCCCTTCTCAATTCATGCAACTCGTCTCGTGGGAGCCTTCGCAGCATTGAGCAATATCGATGGTGTTAGGATTTGGCACACAAACACAAAAACATAGAGAGTAAAAATGAGAAAGAGCAACTCAAAATACAATGTTTTTACCCTGATTCATCCTTAAACTAGGGTTACATTCAGCAAAGGATTTAACAAGCGAGACTCATGTGCCTTCTTGTCGCTAAAGAGTATAAATTACACTCCAACAGATGGTGGAGAGGATGATAGGGACAATCTCGAAGCCACTCACCTTCTCAAGGTATCGCATCTTTGCACCCGTGTCGATGTTTGCACCTTTCAATTTTAATTCAACCTAGGGCGTTGATTTGGTATAACGTTCAAGTCCTTTTCTGCGGATTGCTGTAATTTGTATTCTTCCTTCTAGTCCTCTTCTTTGTCTGAAGGAAAAAGACTTTCCAATCCAGATTGCCATCGACGAAGCCTGTAGACATTGTGGGGTATATACAATTTTCGTTTTCTTTATGTCGGGTTAATCGTTAGTCATTTTCGTGTAATTTTTGGGGAGTTTCGTGATGATCTTTTGTGGCCCGAATGGAACCCCTTAGGGGCATTACGTGTCTGGTCATGTTTCCTTCACTTTTCCATAAGTTGGTGGCCAATTTAGTTCAATTTCCAACATTGTGTTCGGTTTTAGGGACATCACATGTAGTCTCGATTTATATTTAATTCATTGTTATTATGTGGTAAAAATCAACAATAAAAAAAAATAGAGTTGCATTTATTTTATTGTTTTGGTTGAAGAGTTGCATTTAGTTAAGAATCACATTTTTAGGACTTGGTTAATTCATGCTTACCCTAGTTTTAATTTGGTTCAAAAATTTATTTTTTTTGGGTTCATCTAGTCTAGGAAATCGAATTCAATAGCTAGGTTAATGGCATGTTTAATTTTATGCATTACTCACGGGATCCTTCCCTGGGCTTAATAATAAGGCCATAAATTCCTAATACAGCTCGTGTTTATTCTTTACCGTACTTTATCTTACGTTGACGTTATTATGTTTTGTTTGACTTTGTTTTGTTTAAATTTGATTGTATAAACACCCTTTGCTTGATTATATAGAGTGGCACATTTCAATTTTTTAGGAAAATATAAAAGTAAAAGATAAAAAAGATTGCATGATACATTATTTTTAGCTAAAATTGGAGAGAGAGAGAGAGAGAGAGAGAGAGAGAGAGAGAGAGAGAGAGAGAGAAGGGGGGGGGGGGAAGATACTAATTTAGGACATTTAATTAAGTCTACAACCTGAATCTTTGGTTATAAAACAAACTCCCTTATATTACTAGATCTTTAATCTACACATAGTAGATTACTAGAAACTTTGAAGAAAAGCAATTTGCATAGTAAGCACCACCTCAAGAGGAACTATTTGTGCCCACTTGGTTACTTGACAAACCCCTCGAAAATTAAGCCCCTTTGGAATGTCACAACATGCATTATATCATATTATCTATAGAGTTTGTCATTTATCCATATAGAATTTAGATTGTGCAATTTTAATCATATGTTAAAACACAATTGACTCAATAATTTTCATTCATGTGAGTCCAATTCACATGATCCCTTGATTCGAATTAGTCTGTGAGCAAGAAAATTGGTAAGAAAGATGCAAAAATAATTCATACAAAGAAAAAGAAACCAAGGAAGTTAAAAACTAGGGACAAACTATTGTTGTACACACTATGTTGATTTGTAGGTGACACAAACATATGTTGAATGAATACAGCAAAACCCAGTCGTAGCATTGATACTATAACCCGGTAGAAACATAATCTTTCCCTAGAAACTAGAGACGTGAAGTCTGCCCTCTTTAAAATGATGTAACTTGATATTCATGCATTTAAATTTTAACTAGCATAAACTCAAGCCTTAGTTGAACATGTTGAAACATAACACACAAGTTTCCTTCTCGATGATGACAGCAACTTGTTTAATGATGCTAATTTCCAAAAGTAAATGATCATCATAATAGACATTAGATAGACACATATGGTCTATGGTCTTATGGTTTATAAACTTGGGGGTGATCAAGTCAAAGAGTGAGACCTGAGTAAACGTCTTAAGTTTCATCACACACGGTTTCTAAATCGTCAAACCAAGCTACATCTCAACAACCATTCTCTCAAGTTGGACTTTCTTTTATTCTTTTGTTTTTTCTTTTTTTTAACTTCTTTTGTGTGTTATTTTCCTTCATAAAGCACCTGATTGTATCATCATCCCTCTCTTTTTTTCTTGATTTTTTTATAAGAAGGATGTCGCGACTTTTACCAGATTCAATGAATCGTGAAACTCTCTTTTGATATACATACATTTGCTTGTATGTTGATTTACGCATGCATGGTAGTTAGTTTATATCCATAAAATCTTGTTTGGTCCCATTCACACCAAAAAAATGATCAACTTGTTTTATTAATTAATACCATGAAAAATATCAAACTGGTGCAGTTAACAAAATTACCTAAAATTAATTTTTTGACTATCAAAAATCTCAAACCGGTACACATGTAAAAAATTTACCACAAAAAATCTGTAACTGATATATTTGTGATAAATTTACCTTTAATACTGTTTGTTAAATTTAATAATATCACTACAAACACAAATTTGGTACACCCGTGACAAATATAGAGTAAAACCTAAAATCGGTACACTCGTTAATTGTCACCTATCATTAAACTCAACAATTTGACAATAAAGTATAATGGGAACTAACATAAGACAAATTTACCACAAGTTTACTAGTTTGAGATTTTTTATGGTACTAACTAATTATTTATTATTGACATATGATATAATTAGTCAATAATAATAAAGTTTGGTCATTTATTAAAATCAAATTATTGACAACTTGAAAATTCAATAACATGAAGAATGAATGGCTTGATGAGTCAACGGCTTGGAGAAATCAACAAAAAATGGAGTCGATAATCTCATATGCAACCATCAAAGAAGTATCCATCCACATAGTGGAATAAAGCAGTTGTCAAGATAGTATAGTTAAATAAATCATCAAGATAGTGTAGTGAATGTAATTGTTCGATAACCATTTATAACCTCTATATGTGATCTCCATTGGTAATTGTTTATAGTAAGCTTTAAATAGCTACATTGTACTTGTCGAAACCCTCCCCCATAGAAAAACAGACAAACAAACAAACAAACATGTTATCTTTCAATTGCTACATTGTAGTTGTAGTTTCCAAATTCGCGTTGTTGATTACATTCTAACTTGTTTCTTAGTTGTGGATTATAGATTCACATTGTCTGTGACATCCCGATTTTCCAATTCTATTTTCAATAAATTGAGACGGGCATTTCGTTGGCACGCATATAGTTATTTTCCTTGAGTCGACCACTCATGTGATAACTAGTCTATCAGGTGAAGCCGTTAAGAAATTCTAATGCATCAGACTTGAGAATTTGTCCAAGAAGCGACCTTTCGACTGAGCTAATCTACAAGGGTCATTATGGCACAAATAAAAATTGATTAGAGATCAGAGATAGGTCGACTCAATAGAGGCATGTGATTAGGTAGATTTCACAATTCTTGTCGATCGGCATTGGACCGACTTTTCTGTCGATTGAGTACCCTGTGTTCGTATTTGAAACCTTGAGATTACCCCGACACCCGAGAGTCGCCGATGTGTCAAAGATATACATTGTGGCTTGAATTGATCAACTACTGGTCGAATGCATGAAAATTTCTAAAAGCTACCCAGTAGATCAGGACGTGCTAGTATTGTGCCAAAGTAAAATTAACCGTGAAATTGAGATCGAATTCTAAAATTGGAAGTCCTTGTGTGTCACAAATCTTATTAGGAACATTGGATTAATTTATGGGCTTTAATTGGACTCAATTGGAAGAGAATTGATTGGAATTGAAGGAATTGTTGTACAAGATTTCATGCCCCGCGGAAAATGAAATTGGACCCATTGAAGATTGTTGTGGGAGATTTAAAGTTAGTGGAGTATGACATCACTTGATGATGTCATGGTGGGCTATTTTGTTGGATTAAAGAAAGAGAAAAAGAAAAGAAATGGCTCCCTTCCTTCTCTCTCCTCCCTCTCTTCCATTGCCTCTCTCCTCCATCTCCATGGTGCGAAGACCAAAAAAATGCAAAGAAGAAGCTGGAGCAGCCATGGCCGTCCACCCGCCCGCTCGACGCCACCACATGTCGCCGGAGCCGTCGCTGTTGCCTCCCGTCCGAGCGCGAAGCCTCGCGTGTGCGCTTGTCGTTCCATCGTCGCGCCATCTTCCCTTCGTCCACTGCTTGTCGCCATCCGCCGGAGCCTCCATCGCTGCCATTCATCGTCGCCAACCACCATCGGACCTGCTGTCACCCATCCCCGCCGATTTCGCGCCCGAACCGCTGCCGTGCAGCCCTCTATCAGCCTCAAACAACAGCTGCAGAAAATGGGTATGGCAACCCAGTTTTGGCCCGTTTTGGCCGACTTCCCAGCCCTGAATACTTGGCCTGCTTTGAAGGAAGTTGTTCCCCTCGGCGTTCCCGTTGTTTTGGTCTGCTCAGTTCATTAATCGGGTGAGTTTAGCTCACTAAACCTCGCTTAAAGAGTTAATTATGTTTAGGAAGGTTTAATTTATGTTAAGTATTATTAGGTTGTTAGTTTAGGTTATTTAAGAGTAGATTAGATTAAGGTGGTGTTTTAATTTAAAGTGTGCTTAATTAAGGGTAAGTATGTTATTTAGAATAAGCCTTGATTTGACATAAATGAATTTACTTTTGATTATTTAAATATCTCGAAATTATTAAATAATTTAATAATATATCATTATTCGAAATTATTAAAATATTATTATTTAATTATTTTAGGAATAAATTTAATTATTTATTAAATTCCGAAAATTTTGTTAGGACCCTAAATTCTCATAATTTCGTGCCAATCGCTGTTGTGTAGTCAGATTTTGAAATTGAAGATTGGATATTATAAATTGAGTGTGGATGGTGAAAAATATGGATATTATTATTTAATTAAATTTCGGAATAAATTTAATTATTTAATACATTTCGAAAATTATTATGGGACCTTATTTTTTAGAATTTTGTGCTGATCACTACTGTGCATTTAGAATTTGAATTTGATGAATGGATGTGGCGAATGAAGTGTGATTGCGATAAATAGGGATTCTTTTTATAAAGTCCCAAGTGTCAAAATTTGATGGAAGAACGACCGTGATTGACAACCTATTAAAGGTTGTGCCCAGTGGGGGTCATGATTAACCACCTATTAGAGGTCGTGCCCAATAGGGCCGTGATTGACAACTTATTAAAGGTTGTGCCCAGAGGAAACATGCTTCGGAACATTTAATGGGGTACTTGGGACATACCCTAGTGCAAGGAAGGGTGTATGATGTCAGTTGATGGGAGGTAAATGACTCACCGATTGTGTGCCGAGTTCGTGGAAAGAGGCATGAGTCAGCCTAGTGTCAGAGTAAAAAAGGAGCATGATATGAATGTGGCTAGCACGACCATCGAGTTAGAAACTGTCCGCGTAAGTCCATGAGAGCGTAAGTACCGTTACTGCAGGTAGAATGCCACTAGGATGGCTAAAAGAGCATGAATGAGTCGACCATACATCGATCAAAGGAATGGTGTTTTTGAGATGTTTTTATCAGAGTAGTGCAGCAGAATTTTCAGTGAAGGTTGTAGGATTTTCAGATGGGTAATAAAGTAATAGAAATATGAATCTCTGACTATAGTTGTACTTGAAGGGGTTCGTTTAAGTATGACTTGAAAGTCATTTATAAAAAGGTTTGGCTCAAGGAGCTTTCTATTGTTTTGAATCGTGGTAGTGATATAATTCAGTTTGTTCAGTTAGCGTGCGAAAGTTTTGAATCACTGAAAGTCGAAGAGGAACTTCGATCCTTGTTATTCGTCACTGAAGATTACCTAGTTCTAGTTGTTGGTTATCAAATCTACATGGAAACTATAATGGATGCATCAGTTGAGGAGCCGATTATAAAAAACATAATCGTGGTACATAAGTTTTCTAAGGTATTTTCTAAAAAATTGTCAGGTTTGCTGTTAGAAAGAGAAATAGAGTTTGTAATTGAATTAGCAACTAGAACAGAGCGAGTCCCTAAGGCTCCTTACCGGATGGTGTTACCCGAGTTAAAAGAACTGAAGGTGCAGATGCAGGTTGTGTTGGATAGGGGATTCATGCGTTCCAGTGCATCACCTTGGGAAGCACCCATTCTATTCGTGAAAAAGAAAGTTGGTTCGTTGTGTTTGTGCATGGATATTCTTCAAGATCGACTAGAGGTCAGGGTATCATCAGTTGAGGATTAGGAAGAAAGATATATCGAAGTTAGCATCTCGCACTCGATACGATAGTTATGAGTTCATTATAATACCGAGTGATTTGATGGACACCTTAGCTGTTTGTTTGGGTCTAATGAGCATAATGTTTAAGGATACTTGAGTTAGTTGTGATCATGTTCATTAAAGTTATCCTAGTGTGTTCAAAGAGTGCTAAGAAGCACGAGAGACATTTGGGGATGGTACTTTAGACCTTGAATGCTTTTGGATTTTACAATAAGCTTAGCAGATACGAGTTTTGGATGACTCATGTTGCGTTCCTAGGTCATGTGATTTCAGGAGAAGAAATCTCCGTAAACCCCATCCGAGATTAAAGCAGTGAACAGTTGGCCGAGATTAACTATAGTGACAAAGATCAGAAGTTTATGGGTTTAGCAAAGTATTACTGACAATTCCTATACGGGTTTTTTAGTGTTAGCATCGCTGTTGACAAGACTATTGAGGAAAGAAGAGAAGTTCGTGTGGACAGGCAAATGCGAGTGTAGTTTTCAAGAGCTTAAGCAGAAGCCGACTATCATACCTGTGCTGACCATTCCATCTGGTCCTGGAAGTTATGAGATCTGTAGTGATGTGTCGTTTAAAGGATTGGGTTGCTTGTTGATACAGCATAATAGGGTTATTGCATACGCGTCCCATTAGTTGAGATCTTGTGAGTTAAATTATTCGACGCACACATAGAACTTACAGTAGTTATGTTCGTTTGGAAATTTAAAGGCACTATTGGTACAGAGGAATATTTCATATCGTCAATGACTATCAAAGTCTCAAGTACGTATTCTCTCAAAAAGGGTAGAATATGAGACAGCGTCACTGGATGGAACTCCTTAAGGATTATGACTATGATATTTCGTATCACTCTAGAAAGATGAGTAAAGTTACAGATGCACTGAGTTGAGAGTCCTTAGTTGCACAGTTGGTACTCAAGGATTGGATCTTATTTGAGAAAGTTTGAAATTCGGTTTTCAAATCTAAGGTAGGCCACCTTTTGAATCTTATGATCACCTTTAGAATTGAGCCGAGAGTACATATCAGAATCAAAACGCTTCAGTGGATAGATTCAAAATTTCAAAATACTCTATAAGATAATGCAGATGAGAGAGAGGTTGATTTTTAGATTTCTGAAGGCAGAATGCTAAGGTTCTAAGGACAATTGTGTGTAATTGACGATATAGAGATTGAAGAAGAGATCTTATGGGAAGCTCATCGTAGCAACTTTAGCGTTGTCCAGACAGTACGAAGATGAGTCAGAATCTACATCATCAGGATTGGTAGGTCGGTATGAAGATAGATATCACCGAGCAAGTTGTAAGTGTTGGATGTATCAGTAAGTGAGAATTTGGTAATGTAAGCCAGGAAAGCTTTTTCAAGCACTTGAGAGAGTCCTATGTGGGAATGGAGGTATAGCATGATGGAATGTTATGACAGGCTTATTAAGGAGTGGGGAAGAGTATTGATTCCTTATGGGGTTGTGGTTGATAGATGAACGGAGTCAACTCACCTTAGTATAGCAGAAAAAGATCTCAATTAGAATAGGTACACCGAAGTGTGTGTATATCATATAAATCATCTGCATGGAGTGCCGGGAATGAATTATATTTCAAATATAGATTAGATGTTCCAAGTTTACAGAGTTTTTAGATGGTTCTTTCTTAAGCAGTGCATAGCAGAGAGTGCAGAATTTCAATTGTTGAAATGAAGTCAAGGAAAGAAAGATCATAGGCCAAGGTCAATACAGTAGTCAGTGATTGCAATTGCCAAGATCAGTATCAAAGTTATATCAGATCTTGACCAGAGGTTCCCAGTTTCAGCAGATCAGTCAGATAGTTTCTTGTTAATCAGTGCAGAGCAGAGTGTATAGGACTTAAGTCGGTTGAAATGAGATTAGAGATCAGAAAATCACAAGTCCGGAGTTGGTTCAGAAATCAGTGAATCAGTCGCTATTATCAGAGACAGTTTAGAGACCGCTCGGAATCGCTAGTTTAGCTTCGCAGATTTTGTGTTGAAGACCTTTGGAATTTTAATTGGGCAAGAGTTTAGTATTTTGGATTAGAAGTGGTTTGGGCAAGGTAGAAATGATATGGTAGTATTGGTATAGAAAGAACAACCTGGGAAAGAAGATTCGATGAGACAACCGTACTCCCACCCTTTTGTTTAAGAATTGATAAAGGTTTAAATTTCAAGGACGAAATTTTTATAAGAGGGGAAGAGTTGTGACATCCCGATTTTCTAATTCTATTTTCAATAAATTGAGACGGGCATTTCGTTGGCACACGTATAGTTCTTTTCCTTGAGTCGGCCACTCATGTGATAACTAGTCTATCAAGTGAAGCCGTTAAGAAATTTTAATGCACCGAACTTGAGAATTTGACCAAGAAGCGACCTTTCAACTGAGCTAATCTACAAGGTACATTACAACACAAATAAAAATCGATTAGAGATCGGAGATAGGTCGACTTGACAGAGGCATGTGATTAGGTGTGGGTGATTCCACCAGATTGCACAATTCTTGTCTATTGGCATTGGACCGACTTTTATGTCGATTGGGTACCCTGTGTTCGTATTTGAAATCTTGAGATTACCCCGACAACCGAGAGTCGCCGATGTGTCAAAGATGTACATTGTAGCTTGAATTGATCAACCACTAGTCGAATGCATGAAAATTTCTAAAAGCTACCCGGTAAATCAAGACGCGCTAGTATTGTGCCAAAGTGAAATTAACCATGAAATTGAGATCGAATTCTGAAATCGGAAGTCCTAGTGTGTCAAAAATCTTATTAGAAACATTTGATTAATTTATAGGCTTTAATTGGACTCAATTGGAAGAGAATTGATTGGAATTGAATGAATTGTTATACAAGATTTCATGCCTCAGCGAAAAATGAAATTGGACCCATTGAAGGTTGTTGTGGGAGATTTAAAGTTAGTGGAGTATGACATCACTTGATGATGTCATGGTGGGCTATTTTGTTGGATTAAAGAAAGAGAAAAAGAAAAGAAATGGCTCCCTTCCTTCTCTCTCCTCCCTCCCTCTCTCCTGTTGCCTCTCTCCATCTCCATGGTGCGAAGACCAGAAAAATGCAGAGAAGAAGCTGGAGCAGCCATGGCCATCCGCTCACTCGCTCGATGCCGTCGCATGTCACTGGAGCCGTCACCGTTGCCGCCCGTCCGCGCGCGAAGCCTCGCGTGTGCGCTCGTCGTTCCACTGTTGCGCCATCTTCCCTTCGTCCGCTGCTTGTCGCCATCCGCCAGAGCCTTCATCGCCGCCGTTCGTCGTCGCCAACCACCACCGGAGCTGCTGTCGCCCATCCTCGCCGGTTTCACGCCTGAACTGCCGCCATGCAGCCCTCCGTCAGCCTCAAACAACAGCTGCAGAAAATGGGTATGGCAGCCCAGTTTTGGCCCGTTTTGGCCGACTTCTCGGCCCCGAATACTTGGCCCACTTTGAAGAAAGTTGTTCCCCTCGGCATTCCCGTCGTTTTGGTCCGCTCGGTTCGTTAATCGAGTGAGTTTAGCTCACTAAACCTCGCTTAGAGAATTAGTTATGCTTAGGGAGGTTTAGTTTATGTTAAGTATTATTAGGTTGTTAGTTTAGATTATTTAAGAGTAGATTAGATTAAGGTGGTGTTTTAATTTAAAGTGTGCTTAATTAAAAGTAAGTATGTTAGTTAGAATAAGCCTTGATTTGACATAAATGAATTTACTTTTGATTTATTTAAATATCTCGAAATTATTAAATAATTTAGTAATATATCATTATTCGAAATTATTAAAATATTATTATTTAATTATTTTCGTAATAAATTTAATTATTTATTAAATTTCGAAAATTTTGTCAAAACCCTAAATTCTCATAATTTCGTGCCTTTGGTCGCTGCTGTGTAGTCAGATTTTGAAATTGAAGATTGAATATTATAAATTGAGTGTGGATGGTGAAAAATATGGATATTATTATTTAATTAAATTTCGGAATAAATTTAATTATTTAATAAATTTCGAAAATTATGTAGGGACCTTATTTTCTTAGAATTTCGTGCTAATCACTGCTGTGCATTTAGAATTTGAATTTGATGAATGGATGTGGCGAATGGAGTGTGATTGCGATAAATAGGGATTCTTTTTATAAAGTCCCAAGTGTCAAAATTTGATGGAAGAACGACCGTGATTGACAACCTATTAAAGGTTGTGCCCAGTGAGGCCATAATTAACCACCTATTAGAGGTCGTGCCCAATAGGGCCGTGATTGACAACCTATTAAAGGTTGTGTCCAATGGGGCCGTGATTGACCACTTATTAGAGGTCGTGCCCAATAGGACCGTGATTGACCACCTATTAAAGATTGTGCCCAGTGGGGCCATGATTGACCACCTATTAGAGGTCTTGCCTAATAGGGCCGTGATTGACCACCTATTAAAGGTTGTGTCCAGTAGGGCCGTAATTGACTACCTATTAAAGGTCGTGCCCAATAGAGTCATGATTGATCACCTATTAGAGGCCGAGCCCAATAGGGCCGTGATTGACCACCTATTAGAGGTCATGCCCATCAGGCCGAGATCTACCACCTAATTAAAGGTCGTGCCGAGTGGGGTCGTGATTGCCACTGGTTGTTAAACTTTCTTATAGAGTCATGATTGGAGGCAATGATTGATTTGTTAGAATGACATGTAATCGGCCGAGTCGATTGATCCCTGAGACGATCCAAGTGGTTGAATTGTTCTGATAATGTGATTGTGCCATAGTTGTTTGTTTATCATAATTGCACGTGGTTGAATTATATAAACTATGCTAGCCTGCAGATGAAAACTGATGCGAGGTAAGCTCTCTGTGTAATGTGGCTAGACCACCCTTAGGCGTATTTTCTTTCTAATAGGGGTTTAGGGGGTTGAACTTGCTGAGACAATATCTCATCCCGGTTGTGGGATTAAAATTTCAGGTCCCTGATGGATGGAGCGGCCAGATAACTTTGGTTGGCCTTGAGGAGTTGTAGAGGTGAAATCATAAGGATTGGAGAACGTGTCCTACTAGTTGGTTTTAGGATAGTTCCCCTTTTGTCAAGCTAATCTATTTTGTAGACAGTCCAGTATTGTATTTAAACCTATGTGTTTGTGAATGAGTGTTTGGTATTGTGATTAATTGCCTGCTTCTCTATCCCAAGTTAAAATGTTGTCAGGACATTTGTTTCGCTTCTGCATGCATAATGAAATGAATGGGTCGACGACGTATCCTGGGATGTCGCATATTTGATCGACCGCAGTGGGATGTGCACATACTCGGGGTTCGGGGCGTGACATTGTCAATTAAATTTCGACATACATCTTTGCTGTTGTCTCTAGGTGCCTCATCATTGAATAAATTTTGGCATTGCATCTTTATGTTCTTGGACTTTGTTGTCCATTAAATTCCAGTAAAGTTTGTGTACTTTTAGTTTAGTTTGAAGGAAGGTTATCAATTTTATCACATACCTGTGATATTTCCTATCTAGGAACTAGACCGGTCCCTATGAGAACCACCGATTTTGGGTGGGTTCAGTTCAGTTTTGGGCAATTCGGGCAGTTGTTGGTTCTTTGCACACCCCTAACTCATAGGGTCCTTCTTGGGGCTTAATAATGAGGCCATAAATTCCTAATATGGCTCATATTTATCCATTATCGTACGTTATTTTACATTAACGTTATTATGTTTTGGTTGACTATTGTTTTTTTTAAATGTGATTGTAGGAACACCCTTTTTTTGTATTATATAGAGTTGCACATTTCATTTTCTAGGAAAACATAAAAGTAAAAGCTAAAAAGGATTGCATGATACGTTATTTTTACAAAAAAAAAAAAAAAGGAATAATAAAAGGAAAAAAAGGAAAAGATACTAATTTAGGGCGGGCGATAAGTATTTAGCGTGACTTAGCCTTTAGCCTTAATCTTTGATTGTAAAACAAACTCTCTCATATTGCTAGATCTTTAATCCAAACATAATAGATCACTAACGACTTTGCAGAAAAACCAATTTGCATAGTAAAAATGAATAAATCAATGATTCTATCGGTAAGCCTAGAAGAGCCTTTACCAAGCATAAGCGCTACCTGGAGGGGAACTGTTTGTGCCCACTTAGTTACTTGATAAACCCCTTGAAAATTAAGCCCCTTTGGAACGTCACGACATGCATTATTTCATATCATCAATAGCATCTATCCTTTATCCATAGAGGCTTTAAATTGTGCAATATTAATGGCATGTTAAACACAATTTACTGAATAAATTTCATTCATGTGAGTCCAACTCACAAGATCTCGACTCGGATTAGTATGTGGGAGAAATAAAATCCCTAAGAGAAGAAGCAAAAATAATTCATACAAAGAAAAAGGACTCAAGGAAGTCAAATAATGAAGAGCGAACTATTGTCGTGCAAGCAACGTCAATTTGTAGGTGGCCTAAATATATGATGGGTGCATATTGCAACACCCGGTCGTAGATTAACACTGCAACCCAGTAACGGCATAATCTTTCACTAGAAAACAGAGGCATGGAGTCTACCCTCTTTGACATGATTCAACTTGATAGATATACATTTAGATTTTTACTGGCATGAACTTGGGCCTTAAGTTGAACATGTTCCCCTTTAGAATGTCATGACATTTATTATTTCATATTATCAGTAGAGTCCATAATTTATCCATATAGGCTTTGAATTGTGCAATATTAATGACATGTTAAACACAATATACTAAATGAACTTCATTCATGTGAGTCCAATTCACATGATCTCTTGACTCGGATTGGTACGTGCAAGAAAGAAAATTGGTAAGAGAAGAAGCAAAAATAATTTATACAAAGAAAAAGAAACCAGGGAAGTTAAACAATTAAGAGTGTGAGATAGCTAGTATAAGCACCTAGAGGGGGGGTGAATAGGTGTAAAAATAATTTATCGAGATAAAAGAGCAATACTAAGCAGATAATAGAAAGGAAGTTCTCATTTGGTTAACAAAACGAATTATGATCAAAGTAAAGCAGAGAGTAGGGAAGAGAAAATTGAACACAAGGTTTATAGTGGTTCGGCTTATTTCAAGCCTAGGTCCACTCTTCCGCACTAACAGCCCACCAGCTGGATTTC
Organism: Eucalyptus paniculata subsp. matutina; assembly: GCA_017140255.1. NCBI lineage: Eukaryota > Viridiplantae > Streptophyta > Magnoliopsida > Myrtales > Myrtaceae > Eucalyptus > Eucalyptus paniculata. The sequence goes on along the minus strand of CM029436.1, from coordinate 10,236,884 downwards.
ACTATGAACAAAAGAATTGTTACAGCAAAGTTCTCCCTTGATTCCACAGTGTAGATACTCTACCACACTTCCTCAAGGTTTCTCAAAGATATAGACTCTCTTTTACGTACAAGATTTCACTCAACAAATGAATTGACTAAGAACAAAGAGCTTCAGACTTTGGAATTCTTTTATCGCGCACACACTCAAACAATTGGAACGTCTTCCTTATATACTCCTTTATGCCATCATACCCGTTGGCACTTACCAAAGGAATTCCTCCAATCTACCCGTTGGACGGAATCAATTAGGAAAATCATTCGAGCTATTAAAGGAACATGTTGATAGCCCATCAATCCTGCTCGCCCATACAATTAGGATCTCGGTTTCCATAAGTAGAACCTTCCAAGTATACTTCGTCAATCATCGGATCCTTAATTTCTGAATCAATTATGATCAAACAAAGGATTCCGTTATGTCATATCCAGCCAAGAGATCTTCTCCAGTCGATAAGGTCAAATCCTTAATAAAACACCCAGTTCTAGATAGCCCTTCTTCGACGGATTAGAAACTGTCAATGTGAATAGACTTTGAGTCTTAAGTCTGGCAGTCCGGAGGTCTTCAGACTTTAAATAGTAGAGTCTGCAAATTTTCAGACTAGACTGATGAAAACGTTTTGTCAGCTTCAAAATACTCCAGGAAGATTTCTCCAACAGAGTGAACTATCGTTGTGCAAGCAATGGGTGACATAAACATATAAACATATGATGAATGCTTACTACAACACCCGATCGTACCATTAATACTGCAACTTGGCAACAACATAGTCTTTCTCTAGAAAATAGAGACGTGGAGTACATGATGCAACTTGTTGTACGTCCATATAAACTCGAGCCTTAAGTTGAACATGGTGAAACATAACACACAAATTTCCTTTTGGATGATGACAGCAACTTATTCAATGATACTAATTTCCAAAAGTAAGTAATCATCATAATAGACATTAGATAGACACATAATTTTAGAGATTTATAAACTTGTGGGTGATCAAGTCAAAGAGTGAGACCTGAGTAAAGCAAACCTTGACACCAAAACCATTTGTGAAGAGACCCAGTTGATCTATTTCTATGGGCCAAAGAGAAAAAAACAAAATCCTTAGATGGAACTAAAAGTCCTAAGATTCTTCACACACGGTTTCTAAATCGTCAAACCAAGCTACATCTCAACAACCATTCTCTCAAGTTGGAATTTGTTTTATTATTTTATTTTTCTTCTTTTGACTTCTTTTGTGTGTGATTTTCTTTCATATCCATAAAACACGTGATTGTGTCATCATCTCTCTTTTTTTCCTTAATTTTTTTTTTTATGAAAACGATGTGACGATTTTTACTAAATCTAACGAATTGTGAAACTTTCTCTTGAGGAGTCATGGAAAGAAATTTGTCTTGTTCATCAGAGTGGGAAAGAAGGAAGTGTTCAATGTGTTCATATGTCCATAATATCCTCGTTGAAAAACACATATCTTATTTAAGACCAAAGGACCTAGTAAATCACTAGCCTCTTCTTCAAAAAAAGAAAAAGGAAAATTACGTCAAGCTGCTAATTAGAAAGTGCTTGTGCGCCAATCAATAAGTTCTCCGAGTACACCCTATTTTAAATAAGATTTCGAAATGATCAATTTAGTTTCCAATAAGTCTCGACCTCATTGGCTAGTGACTCTCTCATGAGAAAATAAGCTCTTTTCAGATTATTTAAACGCTTTTTCCCTTCCAATTATGGTAATCTTATAAGTTATGGCAAGCAAAACTTTACATGTCACACAAAAATCTTAATAACCACCTGAAAGTCCTCCTTTTCTCGAAATGCGTGTTGAATATTTTCTATAGGACCCACCAAAGAAATTCATCTATAAACAGAAAGTTTATCGTCCATTGCCATTTTAAGGCGTGATCAAATTGTCTTGTCGTCTAATCAATTATATAAAGATGGACTTTAACACTCTCTCCGAATGTCGTGTTTCGTGGAAATTCTTTCAACATAAAGACAAATGTGGAGGAATCTATGCTAAGTTCACACCTAACTTTGTTTTTTTTTTTTGTTTTTTGTTTTTTGTTTTTTTGTAATTTTAATATCCAAAATGAACGTGGAGACCATCGGCCCTTCCATTTATTTTAATGCAACTCGAGCGGGGAAAGTGTCAAAAATGCCCTAAACTTTTTACATTGATATCAATTTAGTCATAAACTTTGTATTGATGTCAATTTAGCTCTAAACAATTTGACTTGATGTCAATTCAGTCCTTCCGATTAATTTTAGTCGAATTTTGCTAACGTGAATGCCGGTCGACTTACATGACATGGCTAGCGCTAATGTAGACAACTTTTAATAAAATTATAATATTTTTTCAATTTTTTGTTCTTTTTCTTTTTCTTTTTTCCTTCTCCTCCTCCTTCCTCTAGTCGGTCACCAACGCCAACTAGCTAGGGAATGGCTAACAAGGTCAAGGTTGATGTTGTTGGCCACTAGCGAACTCGAGCCCTTACTAGAGGCTACGAGGCTCGCCAGCATATGGCAAGTTTTCCTTGAGGCCGCAATGGCTGAACCTCAATAGTCATGGGCGAGGCCCAACCTTGCTAGATCCAATGAGGTGGAGCCTTGCTAGCCTCTGGTGAGTTTGGCTCGAAGTTGCCCAAGTCGCCAGGGTGGTCACACGCTAGGCAGGCGAGGGCTTGGGCCCTTGCAAGCACAACCTCAGCCTCTAGCGAGGGCTCGAGCCTTGCTAGCCAACAAGGTAAGACCTTGCTCGTTAGAAGCTAAAGGAAAGAGGAGGAGAAAAGAAAAAAGAAAAATAAAATAAAAAGGAAAAATAAAATAAAATAATAAAAACCAAAAATTCAAAATATATATGTTATTAAAAGTTATCCACATTAGAATCGATTGTGTCATGTCGCCAACCAAATCCATGTCAACAAAATCCAAGAAAATTAGCCGTAAATACTAAATTAACACCAAGTCAAACGTTTTATTACTAAATTAGTACCAATAAAAGATTTAGTACTAATTTGATACCAATGTAAAAATGGAAGCCCAAGAAAGAAACTAAATAACATAAAAAAAATAAAAACAAATACTTCAAAAGCTAAGCATTTACGCTGATTTGAACGAGCCAAAATGAAAACACTGCAACCATCATAGAGTAAGATATGAGCCATCGTATCACTCTCCATCGAGTTATGATCTTTATAAGATCATAAACTATAAAAGAGAGAATCAAATAGTTGGTTTGAATTGTAGATTTCGTTGAATTTTCTGGTAATTTCTCGCATTAGATTTGAATCACAACCACCATTAATTTCCTCATTATTTTTCGACATACCAAAATGCCAATCACCATTACTTTATTTGTTAAAGACTGTATTTCATCATGCGAAATCACACTAGATTAAAGTCCCCTAAATGTTTTATTGAATGTGCAATTGAATTCTGAATGTTTCAAAAACGCGTATCGAACTCTAAATCTTACCCTTCTTTCAAATAAAAGACAAAAACGGCTGTGGTCCAAAGACGTGTCTCACTTCTTTATGGAAGTCCATAGTCATTTTCAAAGTTTCAATCCATTGAAAGCATCCGCACAAGAAAATTACCAAATTACCAATTCTACAACAACCTTAATCGAATTCTCAATCGCTCTCAGTGGCTGTTGTCTGATGCATCGAATTATTACTACAATTTACTTTTAAGACTGATCAATTTCTAACCACGAAATACCTTACTAACTGTGTGCACCATCTAGAAGTAATCCCTGGAGCTATTTTGTGTGCTTGCTTCGTTAGCCTCCACATGCAAAACCAAAAAGGAAGCCCAAACGAAAAGGCAAGAAAAAGATTCTTCAAGAGCTAAGCGTACACGCTGATTTGAACGAGTCAAAATGAAAATACTTACAACGATTATAGTACTTGTTGTATATGAAATTTTACTCACAATGTTTTAAGATCATTTATCGCTTAATCTTGTTGTGGCCGCATATATAATATGAACTATCGAATCAAACTCTGTTGAATTATAAACTTAGTGAAGACTAAAACTATAAAGAGAATATGGCATGTTGAGTTTGAATTTCAAGATCTGTCGATTCGTCCGGTAATTTCTTCTTTTTTGTGTTAGATTTGAATTGCAAGATCAATCAACTTCTTCAATATTTCTCAACATAGAAAATGCTGATAACCACTACTTTAATTGTTAGAGAATGTAATTTCATAAAATTTACTCATGAAAAATTGCACTAAATTAAAGTCCCCTAAATATTTTATAAAAAGTGTAGCCAAGCCCTTAACTGTTTAAAAAAAGGGGGTAAAATTATTGAAACAATCCTAAATTTATTGTTATTTTTCCAATTTAGTCCTAAATTTTTGTTGCCAATTCAATCCTAAATCTTTTGCATTTGTACAAATTCAATCCCCCCGGCAATTTTGGCCGGCCAATGCTAACATGGACACTAGCCAATGCCAACTATCTGGCTGACACCAATATGTTAATTTTTTTAATATTTTATTTACTTTTTGATTTTTTTTTTCCTTTTTTTTTCTCTTTCTCTTTTTTTTTTTCTTTCCTTCTTCCTTTGGTCGATCATTGGACCAACTAGAGGCAAGGGTTGGGAAGGTCAACGTTGCCGGCGACTAGGGAGGCTTGCCCTCATTGGCACCAGTGACAGCCAGCCTCAGCCACCCTAAGTGAGGCCTCACTCTTGCCATCACTAGGTGAAGCTCAACCTCGCTAGCCACTGGCGAGAGTGAGCCTCAACCACTATTGGCAAAGCCGAGCTTGACCTTGCTCACAAAATTAACAAGGCATGACCTCACCAAATTTGGGCGAAACCTCACCGACCAGGAGAAATAAGGAAAGGAAAAAAAAATAGAGAGAAAAAAATGAAAAAACTATGTGTCGGAGAAATAAGGAAAGGAAAAAAAAAATAAAGAGAAAAAATAAAATAAAAAATGAAAAAAAGTAAGTGTGTGTGTGTGTGTGTGGCTAGACGATCGGTGTCCACATTAGCGCCAACTAGTCAAAATTGATTGGATAAACTGAATTTTGTGTGTGTGTGTGTGTGTATGTGTGGCTGGACGATCGGTGTCCACATTAGCGCCAACTAGTCAAAATTGACTGGATAAACTGAATTGATACAAATACAAAATGTTTAGAATTGAATTGACAAAAAAAAATGACTAAATTAGAAAAATTATAATAATTTTATGAAAATGTGTATTAAGCTCTAAATCATTCCTTTCTTTTAAAAGAAAATTGGATATTAGAATGATAGATGAAATAGAAAAAGTTATGGTAGAGTACTTTTAAAGACTGACACGTAAAATTTTACACGCTAGAGTACTTTTACATTATTTTTTGGCACTAACTTATGACCATAGCAAATCATTATTAACGTATTAGGAAATTTCCACGTAGGATTACTCGAACGTTGCCCGCAAAAAATATATCAAAGTCAAATTTGTGTAGCCTTTGACCAGAAAAAAAAGAAAAAAATTTGCGCAGCCTTTAGTCCCAATGTAAGACTTTGAACGCATTACTATATACTTATTGGCGGTCCATTCTAAATTGCCGGACAATTATCTTCTTCCTCACCAAGAAAAGAACAAAGCAAATGCCAAGCCGCCACCACCTTCTCTGCATTCTGTCTTCTTCTCTCTCCCTCGTCTTCTTCTTCTTCTTCTTGCTGAGCTTCCATGGCGTCGACTCCGCTTTCCCAACCATTTGCGAATCGCAGTCTCAATGCGGCAACATCTCCATCAGGTATCCATTATCGACCGTCAGCGACGCCCTCGTATACTGCGGCTACCCACAACTCAGAATCAGTTGCCCGGATGTCGATAATCCCCCGACCATCTCTCTTCCGGGCGACACCTACTTCGTCGCCGAAATCAACTACGTCGAAGAAACCCTGACTCTCGTCGACATCGACGTCGCCGACCGGATATGCCCCAGGGCCAGCCATAACCTCACGATCAACTCGCTCCCGCTCGGTTACAACTCCGCCGATGTCAATCTCACCTTCTTCTTTAACTGCAGCACTCCTCCGTTAGCGCCCAACCCCGCCAGGGCCATCGATTGCTTGCGATCTGGTGATAAGCAGTCGTATGTGTTCGTGGACATGAGCCCCGATGAGGCGGCTGCGATTCGTGAGGCGTGGGGCTGCGGTGAAGCGGACGGAGGTGACGGCGGCGAACGGGGGGCACGAGCTCGCTGGGGCGATGAGCGAGGGGTTCGCGCTTGACTGGGCGGCGGTGAGGGAGTGCGGCGCGTGCGAGCACTCCGGCGGGCGGTGCGCGTTCAACCAGAATGAGCAGTTGCTGTGCTTCTGCGAGGACGGGTCAAATCACACGGACGGCTCGTTTTGCAAAGGTAAGATTGAAGTTTGTGTCTGTCCGTTTCCTCTCTTTCTTCATAATTGGTTTTGCTTTGCCAATCGCCATGATTGCCTTTTTCGATGCTTGTCACTTCTTAGTTGCGCGTGATTTGATCTCTGGCATACTTCGATGTTTCAGCAGCTTTTAGAATTAGAAAATTATATACTTAGGTTCGTCAATTTCTTAATCAATACTTTTCAAAATTTGAATGGTAATTACACCTATTAATATATCCCGTGCAACAGGTCCTATATGAAAGCTTAAATTAATAAATAGAGCAAAATTACTTTTATATATATATATATATATATATATATATATATGGATTCATAGACAAACAAAACTGTTACTTTGGTACCATTGTCACGTGGAAATTAGAACCACACATAGAATTTAACTAGTGAGGAATGGTACTTGCAAAATAAATGAGTGAACCGGGATACCTTATTTAATGCCCAATCCAAAAACTTAAATTAATATGTGAATGAAGATTACGTGCATAAAGTTTAATATAAATTCCGTAGACAAGATACGTGAATTACTTCGATGCCCTAAGCTAAGGTGAATTTTTTGTGATATTTAAAGTATAAAGATTAGCATGAAAAAAAAAAAGATTAGCATGTAGCAAATTGAAGTAATAATTTTTTTGGTTGGGCGAAATTTTGAAAGTATCTTCCATCTAGTCATTGCAACTCACAACTTGGAGTATGGTCTATCATTACAAGGTGGTGGTTTCTTTTTAGAAAAAATTCTTATTCACTTTTCTGGCTATTATTGCTTTGATTATAATCATTTTCCTCCCGAGGAATTGATGCCTAGAAAGAGTTTTTATTTTCATTGCTTGAGACTTGAGCGATTGATGGGCCTTAGCAATCTCTGTCAAGAAAAAGATGGCGACCTTTGCTTATTGCTTCCTATAGCTAAAGGTCTAATGTGGATCACCATCGTAGATCACAAGAGATGGCCCTAGTCTAGCTCCACTAAGGAGTTGAGGCCTTTTTAAATCCACTAATTATACCCATGTTGCCGTTTGGGCTAATGATATGTCGATATCATGAGTTAAATCAGTTCAAAAAAGGATGACTTGACCACACACTTAGGGATAATCAGTTCCAGTCCGATCCCGTTTCAAGGTAAAACCGGAAATTGGACATAGAAGACTGGTCTCCAAAATTAGAGACCAGATGCTGGACTGATTGGTCCTAAAACTGGAAACCGGACCATACCGGTCCGGTCCATGGAACCGGTCAAATTTTAAAGAAGAGAAAGGCGCCTGAAAAGAAAGGAAAAAGAGCGCAGCGTGGTCGCCACTTCCAGTCCCAGCTGTCTGATACCTGTCTATGACATTTATTTTACTTCCTGACAAGTCTCTATCACATCAAAGACATTTACTTTTATTCACTCTATCTCCTCTCTCTCTCTCTCTCTCTAAGTCATCGTGGCTCAGTCCCTCCTGTCCCAACTAAATCTTTCTCTCTTCTCCGCGCAAAACCCACTTCCCCTCCGCCTTCCCCAAAAACCACCGTGACGAGCCTCCATTTTAGAGAGACGATGAGAACACCTCCAATTCGCTCCGAGCTCGCTCTCGAGCCCTCATGGATCCTCGCGTCTGTGGTGTCTTCCCCCTCCTATGTCGTCCGCTTTGACCCATCGGCCACCCGCAACTCCATGGGGGGTCAGATAAGGTCCAACTCCATCCTCGTCGCTCTCCTCCACTCGATTCCCACCACACCGAGCTCGTCGAGAAGGCCCTCCTCCTCCAGACGTTGGACTACGCTGTTGTCCGCCATGTAGAGAGGGAAAGAGGCGTGAGAGCCGAGAGGGAAGATCGAGCATTAGGGGTTGCTGTTCTCTGAATATTTTTAAGAAATAACAAAAAGAAAAATAAGAGTCGGTCCGGTCCGATCCGGACGGTTCCAAGGATGGAACCGGGAACCGGACCGAAAACTCCGGAAACCGCCCAGAACCGGGCGGTCCGGTCCGGCCCGGTCTGGGCGGTCTTCGTGGCTCACCCGTAGGCAAAATTGAGAGAAACTCGTCTAGATGACAGTTTAGTCGTTTAGTTCTGAGGCTGCAATCCCTTCTTTTTTCTAGTCTAGGCGATGGTCCCGCATCTGTCTGGAACGCTGCTAACTATGTTCTCGAGGTCCTTATTGAAGTGTCCTCGATTGACTTGTCAAGGAGATTGGCCAAGCTCGTTGAGTAGTTGAGGGCCGCGTGTACGAATTGTAAAATGGGTAATAGTAGTCCAAGTCGTCACGCACCTTGTTCTTATTTTCTTCTCAGCTTTTGTCTCAATGCACCTAAGTCATGGTCTTTCGGGAGGCCAAATCAAGTGGCTCTCATTGGTGCATTGGGTTCAAATCATTCTCAAAGCAGCATCGATCTTATCCTGTCCATCCTCTTCATTTACATTTACCCTTCTCCTTGTTTTTCTCCAATATCATCTCCCTTCGAATAAATCTTACCATGTCGTGCTCCTCTCTGTCCTTGTTCATCATTTTCTCCTTCCATATGCACTACCTGGTGCCAACTTCCGGCAAATTCCAACAGTTCCGAGAGTGCGCTTATTTTGTTTGCGGAGATCAAGAAATCAGCTATCCTTTCAGGCATGTTAGGCAACCAAGCTACTTTGGGTATCCAAGCTACGAGCTTGACTGTGATAGAGATAACTTGACCATTCTTTCCATGAAGCCCCTGGAATATCAGGTGATCCACATGGATAGGAGCACGCAGATCCTTAAGGTGGTGAGGATGGATTTATTGAAAGATATATGTCGTGGAACACATGTCGACACCACCTTAAACTTCAGTCTCTTCAACTACACTTCCAATTACCTCAATTCTACCTTATTCTACAATTGCAACTCATCGTCAACCCTTTCACCTTATCGGTTCTCTTGTCCCGCGTCTAGAGGTGGCTACTTTGCTCTCGATGCGAACCTTGAAAACCTGCTACGCAAGCAATGCAACCTCAGTGTTTTCGTCCCAATTGTACCAATTGAAGCTCCAAGTCCACCACCAACATTGATGGGCAGCAGTAGTGCTACCAGTAGTAGGGCTACTATTAGAGCGGTCCTAGAAAAAGGTGTCAACACATCGCAGTGCGAAAATTGCAACAAATCAAGGGGAAGATGCGGGTATAACAGGACAAGGCAAGAATTCAATTGTTTCTGCCCTGACGGAGTCCATTCAACGACTTGCGGTATGTATGCTTACTCTCGCCTAGTGTGTGGTTCTCAATTAGCCACTGTTCTTCCACGGGAGGGATTGCTGGGTTTGCTTGTTAATTGGACAACAACCCACTCATGCCCCTAAAAGCTTGACTATCTCATTTTGCTGGGCATACCCTTCCCTCTAATATTATGAAGTGCAGTCATCTCATCCACGCTGCGACATGATCATGTTAGAATACTTTTATCACCGCATTCTCAACAAACTGCCTTGTCTTAATTGTTGGATCATTAGGTCGGTATCTCCAACCCACTAGATCCAACGGTTTAAATGCAGCAAGCGAAGATGCTCCGAGCTTACTGTGAAATTTCACCACGGACAAGTATTTTAAATCGGAATGTGTTAGCCTATAAGTCAAGTAACAAAAAATTTAGGTATGACTTGTTTTACTTCTCATGACACCAACTCCTGACCCCTCAAAGGGGCTAGACTTTTTCACGGTGAGAACCTAGAAAAAGGTTTTCACCTTTCGATTTCAACAACATGGGAAGAAATCCGGCGGAAAATGCTTGGCATCTTTCCACGCCACATCTTCCCCCATCACCTCCTCCCCTAGACCGAGTTTTAACATTCGATAGCCATCTGTTTTCATTTCCCTCCTCCACGAAATATCATGAGACCGAAACTGGTCTTGGTCAAAGTCGTCGCTTAGAAAAGTTTCCTATATTATACCGGGGAAGAATTAACCGCATCCATCCTTGTCACACTCCGGTCCGGAAAAAGGTGAATAAAAAAGAATTTCTCCATATCCGAACCAGCTGCCTTCATTCTCCTGAACCACGCCCAGTCAACCCTGGGGAAGGCTTCACGGGAGTCAGGCCCGGGGGAAATTTCCTATATTATACCGGGGAAGAATTAACCACATCCATCCTAGTCACACTTCAGTCCGGAAAAAAGGTGAATAAAAAAGAATTTCTCCATCCTTAGCATGCCTCTCTAAACTCTAAAGTCTAAATAAACCCTCCTTCCACATGATATTCTCCATCCATGAGAGCATGAACTCACTCAAATCGGTGACACATCCACTCCCCTTCACACTCCATCCTTGTCTTTGTCCTCATCGTCCTCATTATTCCACAAGTTCTTTTATGCGACGGAGACGATGATGTCCACCATACCGACTGCCACCCTCTTTTAATTGCGGTATCATCGAAAATATAACTAATCTTTTCTGGGGAGGTGGCCATCCCCCAATTCTGTGGACCTCCAGGGTTCAAGGTCGAGTGCTATGAGGACGAATTCCCTATCTTTGAGTACCAAGAGCAGAAGTTTTATTTTCAATACTTGAGGCCTGAGCGATTTATGGACCTGAGCCATTTCTGTTGTGAAAAAGATGGCAAGCTTATTGCTTCCTAGCTAAAGATCCTTCTCGATCCACTGATTTTACCCACATTATAGTTTGGGCTAATGATAAGTCCATATCATCAGTCAAATCAATTCAAAAAGATGACTGGGTAAGGTTAAAGAGAAACTCATCCAGATGAAAGTTAGCCGCCTCAGTTCTGAGGCTCCAATCCCTTCTATTTTCTAGTAGTCTAGGCGATGGCCCTGCGTGTATCTAGAACGCTGTCAACTATGTTCTTGAGGTCCTTATTGAAGTGTCGTCGATTTGTTGACACCTAAATTTTGACTAATCATTTAGTAATTAATTGCATAAAAATTTAGGGATTAACCTTTAACCCCTAAGAAAAATAGTAAAATTGCATTTCATGTAGCCGCATTTGCATTTGTACTAAGAGGACAACAAGAAGCAGGGGCTCGCGGTCGATTGCATGCACAAAAGGATGGTCTCTCTTTCGCTGGTCTGAACATGCATAAAAAAAAAAAAAAATGAATGATGAGGAAAGAAGCTCTCGCACGTCCATTATCTATTCCTTATTAAGGCATGCACAAATTCGGTGGACGTGCGGATTCTGGGGAAATCTTCAAAGAAGCAAAAGCAACCCATAATATTATACAATATGTCAGCTTTGGTGGCACCAAGAAGAAACCTCCTCATTAATGCATCGCCATACACGCATGAAATGGGACAGCGCTTGTTAGAATATTTCCTTGCTGAAGAACGGGGGGAAGAAGAGTGTCAGAGAGAGAGAGCTAAAAAAAATATTCATTGGGAAGGGGCTCCTCCTTCGGACAAGAAAAAATGAAGTCAGGGGAAGATATTAAAAAAAAATGAATGAAGGAAGAGTTTGTCAGAAGAAAAGAAGATTAAAAAAGGGCAAAGATTAAAAAAAAGGGGCAACGTTCAGCTTAAATTCTGGAAAAGTTGCGCTACATCTTGTCACAATAATATTGGCTATCTTCAAGAGGCAATGGACGGCCTATAAATAAGACCACAAGAAGCCGCGTCCAAGGGAGGAGAAAAAAAAAATTTGACGGAAGAGGTTTTGTGAGAGCTATTAAAAAAGAGAGAGTCCGTAGAGAGACACGAGTGGAGAGATAGGAAAAGATTAAAAAAAGGAAGAAATGCTCGTCGAGAGAACCAAGGAAAATGAAGTGAGGGGGAAGTGAAAGGAGAGGGGAGGAGATTAAAAGATAGGGGTTTGTCAGAAAAAAAAAAAAAAAAAAAAAAGAAACAAATCAGGTACAAGAGCTGAACAAAAACAGAAAAAGTACTCTGAAGAGAAGAGAGAGAGAACCTGCAGAGAGAAAAGAAAAGTGAAGTCAGAAAAGGGTGTGTGCGGCAGAACAAAAAAGGGAAAGAAAGAAAACACTGTGGATCTTCTTCTTCGCGAGTTCTTCTTCTGTTGTTGACTCCTGCTGCCGTAGCCTCCGCGCCGCGCTTCCATCGCCCGCGAACTCACGCCTCCGCCAGCATCGGCCCCGTCTAAAAAAAACCGCGGAGCCGCCGACCACCGCAGCGCCCAGCCTCGCCGGCGGCCCGCGTCGGTTCGCCCATCGACCTCCGCCCCGGCGTCCACTGCAGCCCGCACCACCACGCCAGTTCCGAGCCCGTCGCCTCCTCTCTGCCCTGCGCGTCACCGTCTCCGACACCTGGACCAGCAACCACGACGCTGTAAACCAAGCCGCTCCGTCCCTGCCCGCGCCTGCACTTCCGCCCCCTGGGCCCTGCCGCCCGCCCCCCCGCTGCACCAGTCGCTGCACCCGCCTCTCTGCCCGCCGCCGGTCCCCTCGCCTATGCTCCGATGCCAACAGCCGCCAGCTCGCGCCGTCCACCGTACTAGCAAACTCGCGCCAGTCCGCTCGAGCGCGCCGCCACGCCCGCCCACAACCTCGCTCTCTCCGCGCCGCCCGACTCGCCGACCCTACGCCCGCAAAGCACACCACCCGCGACTTGCCGGGCTGCCCGCCGGGCCCGCCCGCCGCCGATTCGCCGTGACCGGTCCTCGCCGGAGCGCGCTTGGAGACCCACGAGCAAGCCGTGCGTGGGAAAAGAAAAAAAAAAAAAGAGAAAAAAAGCAAAAGGGGAACATTAGGTAGTTGTTTATTATTATTATCTTCTCTTTATTTTTTATATAGTTTATGGTTTGTTTTTATATAGTTTTTTTTTTAGTGTGATTATTCATTAACGCATGATTGAAATTTCAATGTAAAATAACCCCTCAATTTAGGGATTAGGAGTTCGATTTTTGCGCCCGAAATCCGACTCACAATCTCGTATAAAAATCGACAATCCAATCTCATGTCCGAGATTCGATTCGCGATTTAATTTAAAGTTGACCAACCCGATCTCATGCGCGAGATTTGGTTTGTCAATTTTGGGTATTAATCTTATCTTGATTGGATTGGACATCGGGTTATTTGAATTAACTTTTGTTTTTGCATAAAAAAAAAAGTTCAAAAAAATGCGAGTTAGATTAGGGCTAGGGTTAGCATATTTAATTATTTCGTTTTTTTTTTAAAAATCCAAAAAAATGCATTTAGAATTTTAGTTTTTAGAATTGCACGTGTCAATCTAGAATTAGACTTTTACTTCAAATTTCTATAACAAAAAAATCCCAAAAAATTTAATTAATTTAGGATGCTAGTTTCTTGTAGGTTGCGTAATAGGCTTTTTTTTTTAAAAATGCATGTTTTAGAAGAGATAGCGTGCCCCTTTAATTTTCACTCTAGTAGTTTTTTTAGTGTTTTTTTTTTTAATTACGAATTTCCATAAAAAAACACAAAAATAAATCATGCATATTAGAATAGAATTGCATGTCACATTTTAAGTTTAGTTTCAATTTTTAGGATATATTGCATTTTTAGGAATAGAAATATCATGTGCACGTCATGTGGGATTAGGTTCATAAAATATACGTCATGTAGAATTAGCTTCATTTAATTAAAAATTGCCCGTCATTATAATTAGGTCATTTTGATTTGCATATTTGATTATTACATATTCATTAAGAAAACACAAAAAAAATATTTTACTCACGTCATGTAGTTTAGAAAACATTGTCATACCATTCCATGTTAGATTAGTAGCATGCATTGCATGTTGCATGATTCTCATTAAACAAGTAAAAAAAAAAGAAGAGAAATTACATTGTTAAGTAGAAATCATATCAAGGATTGCGGATGTGAATTCTAATTTAACTCTGCAGATGTTTTCATTGCCATGAGGTAAGTCCTGCATTTTTCTTACTTGCTTTCTTGAGTGCTAAATTGGTGGATTGCGTACCCACATGATCACCTCACATGTTAAGAAAGTGAATTAAAATCAATCCAAGTTGCCTGCAAAACATTTTTAAAAAAAAAAAAAAAAAAAAAAAAAAAAAAAGGTACCGAAAGGGCGTTAGAGAAATCTAGTGTAACCAAGTCCCCGAACACACAATCTCTGGTTCGTAGGAGTGAAGTAATTCTCCCGTTACTTTACTTGGGTTTCTAATCGACCCACCAAAAATAGATTAGTGGCGACTCCATGATAAAAATCATTTGCATATTAAGAACTTAAACCCTAAGTCGCGAATTGGTATGGGCTTGGGAGAGCTCGAGCTAAGTCTAGGCTTAGTAATCCATTAGCCGAACCCTTAGGTGGTCCAACCCGCTTCGGGGAGGTCGCGACAGCTTGGCGACTCCACTGGGGACTTGAGTTGAAACTCTTAGTGGACTTAGGCCAATTTTCTTTTTGAAAAATATTTTTGTTTGGCAGCGAGGATCCCAGGTACGTCCCTAACATTTAAGGTGTTAAATGTTCTTGCAGAATGGGAGGTATAAGGGGAAGTGTTTGCTGACATTTGTTTTGCAGGGAGGTGTAGGAATGTATGGTTTACTTTCACTTATGAAGTGTTGCTTGATATAAATTGCCGTGCATGCCTTGCATCTAGCACTACACTATTGCACACACAACCCGCCGCCGGACCTGGGCCGCATAGGATCATCTAGGATGGTATTGAGATGGATACCACTTCGACCGCATGCATGCGGTATGAGTCGTCCATCTCAATCCCGAAGTTTCTTTTCTGGCGTCAGGAGTACCTACCTCGGTTCGCATGCCCGCAACCCAGGTCGGCTCTTTGACCAAGTCGAAATCATGAGGACCCGACTTAGTTCGCACGCCCGCGGCTAGTCTGATCATTCTTGTGGTTTCACTTTGTTAAGCCTGATAGACTAGAAATCGAGCCACTTACCATGCGCATGTCTATGTGATTGCCCTTTGTTTATTGGTAAAGTAAGTCTTCTAAATTCGCACTCTTGCAATCTACTTACTTTATTATATCATTTTGTCGGTCCATGGCATTAGGATTGTCCTGAGTCTTGATCAATATACAATGGGAATACCGGACATTCGAATTATTCTCCCTCCAAAGGAAGAGCTTAGCGCATGGTGGGACAAGTTAGACCAAGCTGGCCGTCAATGTGTAGAGTCACACATTAGTCGACTACTTCCATTACTGCGTATCAACATCCATGGCGGCCTCATCCAAGCACTTGCTCATTGTTGGTGCCCCGAGACTTCTACTTTCATCTTCGGCGGTAAGCATGAACTCACGCCCACCTTGGAAGAATATAGCATTGCCATAGGAAAATCTTTGAAAGCTGAATTAATTAATCCACCTATCGGAATAGACCCCGTTGTGGCCTTATCCGATTTTCTGAGAATTAAGGAGGATAATGTAAGAAAGATTTTAAAAGCTCACCGCAATACATGTCATTTATCTTTTCTAAAAGAATGTTTTGAAAATGGCAATTCATTTCAAATGAAAAGGGTTTTCCTTTTAGCTTTCTTTGGGTTTATACTTTTTCCTCATTGCAAGAATGCTATTAACCCTTTGATGGCTCACTTAGTTGAACAAGTGTTGGGAGGAAAAAATTTCGTGAACACTATTTTGGCTAAAACCTTTCTTTCCCTCACTCGATTTAAAGGAAGCGGTGATAAGACATTCCATTCCTCTCCTGAGCTTTTACAAATTTGGTTTCTTTCTCATATAAAAGGGTTTGGTGGTTCAATGACTATACTTGATGTTAATAACTTTAATCACCCTATTATGAGATTTGAGAACAACCAAAAATATGCACCGGATTACCATTATTCTAGATGGCTAGCTTTCATGAAAAAACCAACTTCCAAGGGTTTCCTATGGCATGCTAAGTGGTTCCAAGTTCGTGTGGCGAGACTTTCATGTGGAGGTGTTGGCCCAGTCCCTCTATTGGGATTCACTGGAGCAACGGAATACTATCCAACTAGAGTGACCCGTCAGTATCAAGTTGTGCAAGAGCTTCCCCCGGCATTGCAAGCAGATCCATTCCGAGCTAACTTCGTTGATGGAGACCGAGGCCATGAAGATTCCATTCTCACAATTAAATCAATGTGGGATATGTGCCAGCCACAAAAACTCAAGTGGCCCGAGGAGGAGCTCAAGGGCAAAGAACTGAAGTACTATGCCTCAATTAAGTACATTCAACAACACAAGATTCCAGAGGAGTTACTTCCAAAGATACCAGAGGTGCCGCTGAAAATCACCAACCGCGCTGAGAATAAACGCCTCAAAAGGGTTGCTGAAAAAGCTCAAGAGGAGAATAAGCAATTGCACCGAGTGGTGTCCCGAGTGTATATTGATCAAGCTAGATGAAGTGTTTGAGTCAATCTTGTTGTTTTCATTTCTAGATTAATGTTTAGGAAGTTGAGTCATTTACTTTCCTAGTTTGTTTGTTTAGGGCATTTCGAGCTTCTATTTCATTAATGAAGTGCTTGAATCAATCTTGCTTCTATTTTGTTAGGATTGTCAAAAACTCCATTAATGAATAAAAGTTTTAGACCATTGCCATGGACCGGTGTATTTCATATGAGATACTTATTTTTGTCCGTTTCTTCAAATTAGGTGATAACGGATCCTCCACGTTCGCCCATCATTACACGATCAAGAGCAAAATGGCCGACCAAATCGAAATGCGTGATCGTATGACCGCTGTGGAAAATCAACTCCAGCAGTTGCTCACCTCTATGCAACTGATGACAGATCAAATGCAATCCCTCCAAGTGCATCGACTCTTGCACCTGCTATCCCCGAGATAGTAGTCCCAAAGCATTTAACCAGGCCCAAATAGGTGAGGATGACATGCCGAACCGGAGGATGACCCACTGTTCATCACAGCTGAAAAGGCTAAGCCCGACAATGTCCCTAAGGCGGAGCAAGATGAACGCTTCGCCAAACTTGAAGAGAAACTGAAACAATTGCAAGAATCGCAGAATTCATTCCCGTTCGACTTGTCAGTTTATGAGAAAGTCAAAGTGCCGAAGAAGTTTAAGATGCCGGAGTTTGAGAAATACGATGGTACTTCCTGCCCAAAAGCTCATTTGCAAATGTACCACGTACGCATGGCCCAATACGTCAAGAACGAGCCTCTCATGATCCAATCGTTTCATGCAAGCTTGACGGGGCCCGCACTCAACTGGTACATAATGAAGAATGTAAACCTTCTCGACACTGAATGAAGTGGCCGACGCTTTCCCGGCGCATAAGTTCAACATGGACATTGCACCTTCCCGAGAGGATCTTGAGCGGATGGAGAAGAAGAAAAGTGAGTCATTTAAGGAGTACGCTGTAAGGTGGCGAAACTTGGCGGCTCAAATCACTCCTGAGCCTACAAACAAGGAGTTGATGAAGTTGTTCGTCAAGACTCTCCCATATGAGTTCCGTAACCGAATGGCTAGCACATACGTTGAGAACTTCAACCAGCTTATCCCAGTCGGTGAACGATCGAGATGGGGCTAAGGGAAGGATGGTTCAATGAACCAACTCTTCAGGGCAAAAGGTTCACCATGAAGAAAGATAAAGAACCAACCACTGAAGTCAATGTTGCATATGTGCAACCAGCCCCTAGTAAGCCTCCGATGGTTCGTGTCCCCGGAATCGGCAAGATGGAGGCCGAGTGCCCGCACGGCAATTCACCAAAAGGCGCTTCTCTCCTCTTCCCGGCCCTCTATCTCAGGTTTTACCGATACTCCGAAACAATGGATTGATCTCCCACGAACCAAAGCGGCCCAATGCTGAAAAATTCTCCAACTATGACCCCTCCAAAAAATGTGAGTATCATATGGGAGAGGTCGGCCATTCAACTGATGAATGTTTGACTTTGAAACACAAGATCCAAAATTTGTTGGATACTAAGGCATTTTCTTTCCGTACCACCCAACCGAATGTCAAGAAGAATCTGTTGCCGGAACATCGTGGAAACGTGAATGCAATCTTCGGGTTCAATACGGCAAAAAGATGAACTTGAAGGTGTCTCACAAAGATATCTATAGCGGATTAGTTAGAGTTGGTTATTATCCGACAGATGAGAATCCTCCCTTGCCTACCATGAAGGAAAGGGTTCAAGAAATGGTTAAGGCCGGCATGATCATATATGCCGACCAAGCTGGAACAAAGGTCAACTATCTCCGAAGTCGTCATTGATTGGGAGAAGGAATTTGCTAAGCTAAGTGCTGAAAAGAGTGAATCGATCCATTGATCGAGGACGTGCCCCCACTTGAGGACGCCTCCGACCATGAAGGATTGATAGTGGAAGTGCCTTCAACTGATGAAGAAATAATTATTGAGATGCCCCAGCTATATGAGTACAAGGATAACAAAGCAGTCCCTTGGTCATACGAGCTAGATGTTGACCTGATTACAAGGTCTGGTCGGACCTATGCTCAAGCTAATGCCCAACCTGCAAAGCCAGTTACTGACGAAGAGGCTAAGGAATTTATGGCTATAATCAAAGCAAGTGAGTATAACGTGGTCGACCAGTTGCGGAAATTGCCTGCTCAGATCTCTTTACTTGAACTCTTGCAAACATCTCCTACACATCAAAAGTCTCTAATGAAAGTTCTAAGTGAAGTTCGTGTACCAGAGACGATCGAGGTAGACAGATTGGAGGAATTCGTAGGATCGATTCTTCTTAAGGATTTAATAGCCTTTTCTGATGAAGAATTCCCTCTTGAGGGGAGGGGACATACTAAGGCATTATATATATCCGTTAAGTGCAAGGCTTCCCATGTGGCTCGAGTACTCATTGATAATGGGTCTGCCTTGAATATCTGTCCATTGGCGACTCTTCACCGCCTAAAAATAGATCCTTCAAAAATAAGTACTGCAAAGACATCCGTCCGAGCTTTTGATGGTACAAGAAAGGAGGTGATAGGGGAGACCCACCTTGATCTGCAAATAGGGCCGATGATGTTCAACGTCCTTTTCCAGGTGATAGACATTCCTACCGCATTCAATTTTCTATTAGGGCGTCCCTGGATTCATACTGCTGGAGCTGTGCCATCAAGTCTTCACCAAAGCGTGAAATTTGTTGTCAAAGGAAAGCTAGTCATTGTTCATGGCGAGGAGGATCATCGGATCTATCATGAGACGGCCATTCCCTATATCGAGCCGGAACGTAGGGAGGAGTCAAGTTACCAATCGTTCGAGCTTGTATCCACTATTCATGCATCTCGAGGATCGACAGCACCCATTCCTGATGTGTCGAATGCAGCAGTTATGGTAGCAAGAGTGATGGTTGGAAATGGCTTTATTCCTGGCCGTGGACTTGGTAGACAAGAACAGGGCATCCGGAATCCTATTGAAGCCCCTCGAAGGTTTCGTTCCACCGAATTAGGGTACCATGGAAGAGGTGGAGGACATGAACAAGAGAGGAAAAACTCATTACTCCTCGATATCCGCGAGACATTCTCGGGCCCTGCTAGAATGATGCATGATGAGGGAGGAATGATCGACACCCGAGGTATCGTGCTCGATGGATGGAATGGCATGGATGACCCGACAACTTCAAAGACAGAGGATCCAGATGATGGGATGGAAGGGATCACGACTCTATTCGATGATCTCCTCATAGGTGCCATTGATGAAGAACCATCGGAGGAAATGGGTGCTAGCCCACAAGAGTAACACGTTTACTTTTCTGCACTCCCCTGCGTGGGAATCTTATCTCTTTTAGGATTTGATGTTTTCTAGGGTTTGCTTATCATATTTTGCATGTCGTTTGTCAGGAGTTGATGTTTGCTAAGGTTTGATTGTTAGGGTTTCGTTTCACTTTGATTGCCGTACTTTTCAATCCAATAAATGTAATTTGGTTAATGAATATCAATTATGATTACAAGTTTTATTTTGAGGGCATGATGGGGTATACCAAACCAGCCCGTTGATGATATCCAACCGATGAAAGAAAAGAAAAATCCAAGGAGAATTCTGAGGCCTGGGCTTCATCATGCTTCCTCGTGACAAAAAGCTTTTCCAAAATGTTTTGCCAAAATTTTTAAAAAAATAATAATTTGAAAAAAAATCGAAGGAAAATTCGAAAAAATAGAAAAGAAATTCATGCCTTTTAGCCCTGTTTGTCTCTTTGAACTATCTATTTTATGTTTCAGGAGCAGCCTTATGATAGGCAAAGAGGTGAAAATGGTCCAATCCAATGTCATGAGCGATGACGGTGATGACCCTGATGATCCAAATGGTGACTCTATTGGAGTACAACAAAGTTGGGAGCAACATGAAAAACCCAAAGCTCTCACCTCTGAGCAAACCGTCACTATCAATCTGAGTGATGCCGAGGAGCCCAAAGAGATAAAGATTGGGGCAAATCTTCCCAAAGATGAGGCTGAGCGCCTGACTCAATTGCTAAAAGAATATCAAGATATCTTTGCTTGGACATATGCTGAACATGCACCCTAAGAAGCAGAAGCTTCGAAGGACTAAACCGAAGCTCTCGAAGAAGATAGAAGAGGAGGTAATGAAACTCCTCAAAGTGGGATTCATTGAAGTCTCGCAATACCCTGAATGGGTGGCCAACATAGTACCGGTCATGAAGAAGGATGGTCGAGTCCGAGTGTGTGTTGATTATCGGGATTTGAACAAGGCCAGCCCAAAGGATGACTTCCCATTGCCACATATCGATGTTCTCGTGGATAGTACTGCCGGATTTGAATTATTCTCCTTCATGGATGGTTTTTCTGGCTACAACCAAATAAGAATGAAGGATGAAGATAAAGAGAAGACAGCATTTATCACCCCGTGGGGAACCTTTCATTATAAGGTCATGCCCTTTGGACTCAAAAATGCAGGGGCAACCTACCAGCGAGCCATGGTTACGTTGTTCCATGACATGATGCATGAAGAAATTGAGGTATATGTTGATGATATGATTGCAAAAACCCGACCTGGGAAAAGTCATGTTGAAACCCTCAAGAAGTTATTTGATCGACTTCGTGAATTCAAACTCCGTTTAAACCCTGCCAAGTGCGTATTCGGGGCAGCATCAGGAAAATTACTTGGGTTTATGGTGAGTAGCAAAGGGATCGAAATTGACCCATCTAAAGCCAAGGCAATATGTGAGCTGCAACCTCCGTCGACAGTGAAGGAGGTCCGGAGTCTCCTAAGGAGACTGAATTACATTGCACGATTCATTTCCCAACTCTCGGAGACCGCTAAGCCATTCTTCAAACTCTTGAGGAAAAACGTACGAGTCGAGTGGAATGATGAATGTCGAGAGGCGTTCGATAAGCTGAAGCAATATTTGATGAATCCACCGGTTCTTGTCCCACCAATATCGGGGCATCCTTTGATTTTGTACCTCACAATCCATAGTGAGTCACTTGGCGCGATGTTAGCTCAGAAAAGTCCCGTGGATCAGAAGGAACGAGCCATTTATTACCTCAGTAAAAAGTTCACTGTCTCGGAACTAAAATATTCTGATGCTGAAAAAACTTGTGCTGCGTTAGTATGGGTATTGCATAGATTGCGACAGTACACCTTGCATTACCAGATATTTCTCGTGACTGAGAACGATCCCATCAAGTCTAATCAACCAGCTTTGGTGGGTAAGCTAGCCAAATGGCAGGTCTTGATTTCGGAATTCGACGTGCAGTTCATGCCACAAAAATCAGTTAAAGGCCGAGTGATTGCTGATTTATTGGCTGAGAATCCTAGAACCTTCAATGATGATGATTGTCCTCTGGATGATCGTATTTTGGCTATAAATGAAGATGCATGGTCCATGTTCTTCGATGGAGCTGTGAACTTGTCCGGTTCTGGTACTGGGGCAGTACTGATATCCCCAAACGGACAACACCACCCAGTAGCCGCGAAATTAATATTCCCATGCACTAACAATATAGCTGAATACGAAGCTTGTATTCTCGGACTTCAGGCTGCAATTGAAATAGGAGTGGCCAAATTGAAAGTATATGGAGATTCTGCACTGATCATACTCCAGACTGTAGGTGAATGGAAGACTAGGGATGCCAAATTACTGCCATATCATAAGTACCTCGAAGAGTTGGTGAAGGAGTTTGACGAAATCTCGTTTGACTATTTGGCTAGATCTCATAATCAGTTTGCCGATGCCCTGGCAACGTTGTCATCTATGTTGCAAGTTACTGATGGTTTAGAAGTTGAGCCTTTGAAAATTGAGGTTCTAGCCAAATCTTCTTATTGCATGGCCGTGAATGAAGAGCTTGATGAGAAGCCATGGTATTATGACATCATGAACTATATTCAAAAGCAGGAATTTCCTGAAGGGAGCACTCCAGCAGATAGAAAATACATAATGAAGATGGCCTCAAAGTTCTTCGTCAGTGGTAAAAATTTATACAAGAGATCTTATGATTCAGTTTTATTGAGATGCGTAGATGAAGCAGAAGCCACCCAAATCATGCAAGAAGTGCATGAAGGAGTTTGTGGCCCACACATGAATGGGCACATGTTGGCCAAGAAGATCATGAGACTAGGTTACTATTGGCTTGCACTGGAAAGCGACTGCATACAGCATGTTAGAAGTTGCCATCGTTGCCAAATTCATGGGGATAAAATAAATGTTCCTCCAACGGAGTTGCACCAGCTATCTCGAACCATGGCCTTTCTCAATGTGGGGGATTGATGTAATTGGCCCAATAAATCCCAAAGCTTCAAATGGGCACCGATTCATATTGGTGGCAATAGATTATTTCTCAAAGTGGATTGAAGCCACATCATATGCTAATGTCACGGCTCGAAACGTTGTGAAGTTTATTAAGCGTGACATAATCGCCCGTTATGGTGTCCCCGAAGCAATTGTCACTGACAATGGGACAAATCTGAATAACAAGTTCGTTGATGAGTTGTTCAGTGAGTTCAAAATCAAGCATTTGAATTCATCATCTTACCGCCCACAAATGAATGGAGCTATTGAGGCAGCTAATAAGAACATCAAGAAGATCCTGGCTAAGATAGCCGAGAATTATCGAGATTGGCATGACAGGTTACCCTTTGCTCTAATGGCGTATCGGACATCGATCCGAACATCTACCAGGGCAACCCCTTTCTCCTTAGTTTATGGCATGGAGGCAGTCTTGCCTGTGGAAGTAGAAATCCCCTTTTTGAGAGTCTTATCCCAAGTGGAATTGTCCGAGGCAGAATGGACACAACAAAGGTTTGAGCAGTTAAACCTGATTGATGAAAAAAGATTAAAAGCTCTTTGCCATGGTCAGACGTATCAACAAAGAATAGCCAAGTCTTTCAATCGGAAGGTACGGCCGAGACACTTCGAAGTGAAAGATCTAGTTCTAAGAAAGGTGTTGCCGATTTTTCCTGATCCTGGAGGCAAATTTGCTCCAAATTATAGCGGCCCGTATATGGTGAAGAGGGTACTCCCTGGAGGTGCCTTAATCCTTACAGAAATGGATGGTCGTGAGTTTTCTAAACCTGTTAACTCTGATGCTGTGAAGAAGTATTACCCTTGAAAGAATTTGTTGAAGGTACTCATTTCTTCGTTGAATTGTGTGGGAATGGATTGAATGAGATGAGAAGTAGGCCCTGTTCCATACACATATCGAATTCATTTGATTCGGTATATCAGACGTGTTGACCCAGTGTCAGTTCAATTAAATAAAAAAGGAAATGCCCTGAGGACACCACCAGCGCCTTGGCCTGGTGGCACGGGGAATGAAAAGGTCCGAGAGCGACCAGGGTTCGATCCCTGGAAACGGCAACAAGTTTGCCAAAAAAACAAAAAAAAAAAAACAAAAAAACAAAAAAACAAAAAAACAAAAAAACAAAAAAACAAAAAAAAACAAAAAAAATAAATTTTTTTTTTACCAACCCTTTTCTTTCTTTTGAGCTGCAAACTCTTTGTGTTCAAAGCTGATGAGTTCATGAAGTAATTGTGACCTTTCAAAGGAGAATTTTGCATGATAATTTTACCTGTTTAATTACCAATTCCACTGAGGATTGTCACCATCGATCAAGTTAATGAATGATGTGGAATGAATTGAACATGCTAAATGAGACATGTCAGGATGATGAAAGGCAAGCTTTATCCTATACACAGTCCCTTGCTCATATACTGGTGAGACGAGTGTAGGAAATTCCATGTTTCTAAGGTAAAGAGTTTTCTCGCGAAAGGTACGATGATCGAAATGATGAGAGGCGGTTCATTCTCTATCCCAAACACTACGTGATTATCCATTGTTTAAACCCTTTTGAGCCCACACACGTGGATAATTTTTAAATTACCCCTGTCAAGAACCACCCCACATCGGGGCAAGCTGGAGGTAAGACAACATCATGAGGTGAGGAAATTGATAGGAATATTCTTGCTCTCACTTGCATCAATCTTCAGGTATTGCTATTACATTGAATTCATATGATAATTCAAGTGCCTTAGGATGATGAAGAGCAGTTCTTTCTCTATCCTACACACTTTATCCATTGCATAGCCCCTTGAGCCTGTAAATTCGTTTCATTTAAACCCAATTGGTGATCATCCCCCACACCGGGGCAAGGCAAAAGGCAAATGTTCAAGCAGCAAAATCCCGAGTGCTGACAAAAAATGAAAACTCCTCAAGAACCCAAATGTTAAAGCATTACGTGGTTATTAAAAAAAAAAACACAACAAAGGGGGGCATAAAAAAGTAGTGTGCCTGGTAAAAGCAAGGCCAATGCCCATAAAAAATGAAAGAAAGAGTCAAGATAAATGATTATCAGTTGTAAAAGGGTGTATTCCCAATGGAGTGGTACTCAAAGAACTCAAATGCCAAGTTTTTATAGTACCTACGAGAAAATCCCAATGGTGAAGAAGAAGACCGGTGACAATGCCAAGATGATCACCAATTCTCATCCCCTATACACATTTTGAGCCTAATGATCCATTCACTTCTCAACCCATGAACTTAACCTACGTTACGTCCCTTACAAAGTCTCTTCAAATTAGGGCACCGAAATTAACGTAGGAATTCATATGCTTAAAAGCATCGCTCGAAGAAGTGCGAGCAAGACCATTTCTATCTCATTTCGCAGGTTCCTTGGCTTGTAAACCCGAAGATGATTGCGAAGTATTGTTCTTTCATTAGCCTTGACTCGAAGAGTCCCTCTTTGTTGAGCCATTGACCGAGCCTACATTACAGTCCTGATAAAGACCTCTCAGATTGACAAGGTCGTACCGCTTGCGAGAATACTCGAACCCTTATTGACATGATGAAAGTAAGATGGAGTGATTCCTGTGATCCCACATTAATGGTCGGGACAAAATAGCCTTCTTAATGAGAGTGAGTGAAAGTCCTTTCTAACTGAAAGTCTCTCATTTGGTGTTCTTGAAAATCCATGTCATGAGTGAAAATTGTCTTAAACGATGATTCTCCCCAGTGAAAATTTGGTGGTGCAAATATGGTAAAACCATCATGCATAAATCTTGATGGAATGGATAAAAGCTTCAGTGGATTTAGGAGTGTGCTGAATTGCTTACTTCTTTGGCAAATGCATGTATTTTTGCTCTAATCATGTCTGACAGGTAATGTTTCCTTGAAGACCCAAGAGCTCCTGACATTTATGTTGCCTTTCAGAAGCCTCGAGATGAGAAACCTCCATGAATATTTGAAGTACATCCTCGATGTTCCAAAATTTCTGTTTACCAAGAGGTAAGTGACTCTCACGAATATCCCAGGTTTGTCCTAGGTATTCCCAAATTCTTGATATATGCCTCAAAACTCTTCGTTAAGCATTTCACTCAGGATGTGAATTCTTTCCGATCTTTTTCGTTATACCTTAGTCTGGACCTAGGTATTTCGAATCCTCTTAATCCAATATTCATCTCACCTAACATTGAGTGTTTATTGATTAAGTCCCAAATTTTTTGACATCTCGCCTGGATCTGGATGTCTCAAAATTCTTCGTTAAACATTTCACTTTGGATGTGAATGTTTTTCGATCTTTTTCGTTATACTTTAGTCTGGATCTAGGTATTTCGAATCCTCTTAATCCAATATTCATCTCACCTAACATTGAGTGTTTATTGATTAAGTCCCAAATTTTTTGACATCTCAGTCTGGATCGAGATGTCTCAAAACTGTTCGTCAAGCATTTCATTCTGGATATGAATGCTTTCTGATCTTTCTCGTTATACCTTAGTCTGGATCTAGGTATTTCGAACCCTCTTAATCCAATATTCATCTCACCTAACATTGAGTGTCTATTGGTTAAGTTCCCAAATTCTTGACATCTTAGGCTGGATCTGGATGTCTCAAAATTTTTCCCGTTTAGGCGACCGTAGAATGGTACGGGTCCTAAACACAACCAAGCAATGCCATACTGGGCGACCGTAGAATGGTACGGGTCCTAGGAAAGCAGTTTCTTTGTGAAGTCATGTTACTATTCTAGGCGACCGTAGAATGGTACGGGTCCTAGACATGTAACACCAACTATCTCGAGTTACTCTACCCTCCTCGAAGGTAAGTTATTCCAGGTAAGTTCCTTTTATCACTGGCATTAGCATTTCCATGCATCATATAAATTGCATTTCAAAAAAAAAAAAAAAAAAAAAAAAAAAAAAAAACAGCCAAAGTATCATCCATTGCATGTTCATGGTCAAAATTCAGGTATCATATCGTCTTTGAATGCAACCTCTACGAGCTCACCTTCAAAGAGGGGCAGCTGTTGACACCTAAATTTTGACTAATCATTTAGTAATTAATTGCATAAAAATTTAGGGATTAATCTTTAACCCCTAAGAAAAATAGTAAAATTGCATTTCATGTAGCCGCATTTGCATTTGTACTAAGAGGACAACAAGAAGCGGGGCTCGAGGTCGATTGCATGCACAAAAGGATGGTCTCTCTTTCGCTGGTCTGAACATGCATAAAAAAAAAAATGAATGATGAGGAAAGAAGCTCTCGCACGTCCATTATCTATTCCTTATTAAGGCATGCACAAATTCGGTGGACGTGCGGATTCTGGGGAAATCTTCAAAGAAGCAAAAGCAACCCATAATATTTTACAATATGTCAGCTTTGGTGGCACCAAGAAGAAACCTCCTCATTAATGCATCGCCATACACGCACGAAATGGGACAGGCGCTTGTTAGAATATTTCCTTGCTGAAGAACAGGGGGGGAAGAAGAGTGTCAGAGAGAGAGAGCTAAAAAAAATATTCATTGGGAAGGGGCTCCTCCTTCGGACAAGAAAAAATGAAGTCGGGGAAGATATTAAAAAAAATGAATGAAGGAAGAGTTTGTCAGAAGAAAAGAAGATTAAAAAGGGCAAAGATTAAAAAAAGGGGCAACGTTCAGCTTAAATTCTGGAAAAGTTGCGCTACATCTTGTCACAATAATATTGGCTATCTTCAAGAGGCAATGGACGGCCTATAAATAAGACCACAAGAAGCCGCGTCCAAGGGAGGAGAAAAAAAAATTGACGGAAGAGGTTTTGTGAGAGCTATTAAAAAAGAGAGAGTCCGTAGAGAGACACGAGTGGAGAGATAGGAAAAGATTAAAAAAAGGAAGAAATGCTCGTCGAGAGAACCAAGGAAAAATGAAGTGAGGGGGGAAGTGAAAGGAGAGGGGAGGAGATTAAAAGATAGGGGTTTGTCAGAAAAAAAAAAAAAAAGAAACAAATCAGGTACAAGAGCTGAACAAAAACAGAAAAAGTACTCTGAAGAGAAGAGAGAGAGAACCTGCAGAGAGAAAAGAAAAGTGAAGTCAGAAAAGGGTGTGTGCGGCAGAACAAAAAAGGGAAAGAAAGAAAACATTGTGGATCTTCTTCTTCGCGAGTTCTTCTTCTGTTGTTGACTCCTGCTGCCCTAGCCTCCGCGCCGCGCTTCCATCGCCCGCGAACTCACGCCTCCGCCAGCATCGGCCCCGTCTAAAAAAAACCGCGGAGCCGCCGACCACCGCAGCGCCCAGCCTCGCCGGCGGCCCGCGTCGGTTCGCCCATCGACCTCCGCCCCGGCGTCCACTGCAGCCCGCACCACCACGCCAGTTCCGAGCCCGTCGCCGCCTCTCTGCCCTGCGCGTCACCGTCTCCGACACCTGGACCAGCAACCCGACGCTGTAAACCAAGCCGCTCCGTCCCTGCCTGCGCCTGCACTTCCGCCCCGGCGTCCCAAGCTGCTCCGCCCTCTGCCGCTGCACCAGTCACTGCACCCGCCTCTCTGCCCGCTGCCGGTCCCCTTGCCTGTGCTCCGACGCCAACAGCCGCCAGCTCGCGCCGTCCACCGTACTAGCAGCTCGCCAGCAATCCGCTCGAGCGCGTCGCCACAGCCGCCTCCACAACCCTGCTCCGTCCGCGCCGCTCCGACCAGCGACCCTACGCCTACAGCACACCACCCGCGACTTGCTTGCGGCTGCTTGCCGCCGGTCCGCCCCGCCGCCGATCGCTGTGACCGGTCCTCGCCGGAGCGCCGCTTTGGAGACCCACGAGCAAGCCGTGCGTGGGAAAAGAAAAGAAGAAAACAAAAGAAAAAAAGCAAAAGGGGAACATTAGGTAGTTTTTTATTATTATTATCTTATCTTTATTTTTTATATAGTTTATGGTTTGTTTTTATATAGTTTTTTTTTTAGTGTGATTATTCATTAACGCATGATTGAAATTTCAATGTAAAATAACCCCTCAATTTAGGGATTAGGAGTTCGATTTTCGCGCCCGAAATCCGACTCACAATCTCGTATAAAAATCGACAATCCAATCTCATGTCCGAGATTTGATTCGCGATTTAATTTAAAATTGACCAACCCGATCTCATGCGCGAGATTTGGTTTGTCAATTTTGGGTATAATCTTATCTTGATTGGATTGGACATCGGGTTATTTGAATTAACTTTTGTTTTTGCATAAAAAAAAAGTTCAAAAAAATGCGAGTTAGATTAGGGCTAGGGTTAGCATATTTAATTATTTAGTTTTTTTAAAAAAAAAAATCCAAAAAAATGCATTTAGAATTTTAGTTTTTAGAATTGCACATGTCAATCTAGAATTAGACTTTTACTTCAAATTTCTATAACAAAAAAATCCCAAAAAATTTAATTAATTTAGGATGCTAGTTTCTTGTAGGTTGCGTAATAGGCTTTTTTTTTAAAAATGCATGTTTTAGAAGAGATAGCGTGCCCCTTTAATTTTCACTCTAGTAGTTTTTTTAGTGTTTTTTTTTTTAATTACGAATTTCCATAAAAAAAAAAACACAAAAATAAATCATGCATATTAGAATAGAATTGCATGTCACATTTTAAGTTTAGTTTCAATTTTTAGGATATATTGCATTTTTAGGAATAGAAATATCATGTGCACGTCATGTGGGATTAGGTTCATAAAGTATACGTCATGTAGAATTAGCTTCATTTAATTAAAAATTGCCCGTCATTATAATTAGGTCATTTTGATTTGCATATTTGATTATTACATATTCATTAAGAAAACACAAAAAAAAAATATTTTACTCACGTCATGTAGTTTAGAAAACATTGTCATACTATTCCATGTTAGATTAGTAGCATGCATTGCATGTTGCATGATTCTCATTAAACAAGTAAAAAAAAAAAAAAGAGAGAAATTACATTGTTAAGTAGAAATCATATCAAGGATTACGGATGTGAATTCTAATTTAACTCTACAGATGTTTTCATTGCCATGAGGTAAGTCCTGCATTTTTCTTACTTGCTTTCTTGAGTGCTAAATTGGTGGATTGCGTACCCACATGATCACCTCACATGTTAGGAAAGTGAATTAAAATCAATCCAAGTTGCCTGCAAAACATTTTTTTTTTTTTAAAAAAGAAAAGGTACCGAAAGGGCGTTAGAGAAATCTAGCGTAACCAAGTCCCCGAACTCACAATCTCTGGTTCGTAGGAGTGAAGTAATTCTCCCGTTACTTTACTTGGGTTTCTAATCGACCCACCAAAAATAGATTAGTGGCGACTTCATGATAAAAATCATTTGCATATTAAGAACTTAAACCCTAAGTCGTGAATTGGTATGGGCTTGGGAGAGCTCGAGCTAAGTCTAGGCTTAGTAATCCATTAGCCGAATCCTTAGGTGGTCCAACCCGCTTCGGGGAGGTCGCGACACGATTGAATTGTCTATGAGATTGGCAAAGCTCGTTGAATAGATGGGGCTGCGCCTGCGTGTAGGAATTGGAAAATGGGGAATACTATTCCGAGTCCTCCTCAAGTCAAGTTCATAATTAGCCAGCAGCGCAAGCTATTTGGCTTTGTTTCCACATGCCTTTTTCTCCTTCTTTTCTTCTCAGCTTGTCTCCCCGCGCCAAAGTCTTGGTCTTCGGGAGGGCAATTCAAGTGATTCTCGTTGATGCATTGGGGTCAAGTCGTTCCAAACGCGCGCCCCGGAGCCACTTTCCGTCTCCGTTCGGTATTCCTCTCTTCAAAGTCGATGAACCAGCACAACGACAGCGACTGGAGTTCTAGGACCAGTTCAAACAACCCCATTTTAAATTTTCTGCAAATTGCTTTCCACACCCTCTCCTGCCTCTCTTTCTGGCAATCCTCTCTGCGTCCTATCCTCTGCCTCCTTATCCCCTGCCTCCTTCCAGTCCCAAATGAATCTCCAGAGCTTCATCTGCAGAGCTAGTTGTTGCCGGATGGCCCTTGTCGTCATCTTGGCCAGCTTAGTCTGTCAGGCTCTGTCGGAGGATAAGCAATACGAGTCCTGCGCTCCTCGGAAATGCGGAGATGGCCCTGACATCAGCTATCCTTTTTGGATTTTGGACGAGCAGGAGTGGCTATCCGAATTTTGAGATTACCTGCAAAGAGGAGTACCCCACCCTGACTTTCTCAGACAGTGAGTTCATCATCAAGGATATCTTCTATGCGAACCATTCATTCCTCCTGGTTAATGCCCTTGAGTACCAGGACTCCTGTGGTGCCCCGCTGCGTAATATCAGCCTCAAAAGCACACCTTTCAATCTCAGTTCCACCAATGCCAATTTCTTCTTCTACTATAATTGCACCTCCCAGCCGGCAGATTTTACATATCCAGTGTCTGTGCTAGCAACTCCACCCACGGCTCTTTTGCGTTTTTTCCCATGGAAGCATCGCACAGCACTGAGAATTATTCCTTCATCAGCTCCTGCGATTCTCCAATTAGTGCACCTGTTGATGTTAATGCAGATTTCTATAGCTTGATATCTATGAATTACAGTGAGGTTATGAAGATGGGGTTCCTTTTGAACTGGACTCCAATTAATTGCAGCAACTGTGAGGAAAGTGAGGGACGGTGTGGATTCAAGAACGATAGTTTCATTTGCTTTTGCCAAGATGGCCCTCATTCTCGAACCTGTAATGATGGTAAATGCATGGGTAATTCGGTTCTTCTTTTATTTTCTTGACTGAGTTTTCAAGCCCATTTTGTTTGATCTTTCGTTTCTACGTGCCTTGGATAATGTCCTGGAAGTTCTTCAATTTCTTCACCATAGCTTAGATTCGAGACTCAGCTTACTGCTGCAAATGAAACTCTCTGATCTCCTGGGTTCCAAGATAAATTATCAAAACCTCGTAGATTTTGATGTTCACAAACCTGGAGGAATTGAAAGAAGAGTAACAGAAATGTTCATGTTTCTTTCTCGCTGCAACAGTTTTCTAGTTATCAATTGGGTGTTCATGATTAAAGAAGCTTGAAAATTCTTGCCTGAACAAGAGTTGCCCCCTTCTTTTATCAGCGGAACAGTAGTTCTGCTTAGAAGTTGAAAGTTTTGAGACATATCTAGAAACATACCGCCTATTCAATTAGTGGCACAGAAAGTTTTATTTATCTCCACGTCTGATAGCACATTGTTGATCATATTGCAGAGTGTTTGCTACTTTTATTCTAGCAAGAAAAAGAAATTTCCTGTCTTCCTGTTCATCCCCTGATAGCTCTATTAATACGGGATTTTAGCTAATGTCTATACTCGTTAGTCCATCAGCCACATATCCATTTGCATGTGCTTCCAATTACTTCTGGTAAGATGTCACTAATTGATCCATGGAATTTTCAAGATGAGGACCGAGCCAAACCAGTGAATTTGTAATCTTTCCACTCGATCGTGGCATTTTTTCTTTCTTGAAACTGAATGAACTATAACCTCATGATGCACCCTGATCTTTATATCCCTTAGACACTTTGAAATGATCTGTTTGCAATCCGTTGATACATCTTTCACTTTTGATGACTACAGTCTCAAGAAAGAATAAGATTGGTCGCAAAGTTGGAATAGGTAATTATTTCAAGACCTTTTCTTTCCCATTTTGACAGTATGCTTCCCTCATTGCTCATTGGAATCTAATGATATGGTCTCTCTCCCCTAAAAATCAGGTTTGGGTAGCGCAACAGGCGGAGCTCTATTGATGATTGTTGGTGTCTACATCTATCGATCTTGCCAAAGAAAAAAGTATGGCCAGTCATCCTTCGCCTTGAGAAGCACCTCCTCAAATTACTCCTCCAGGACAGATTTTGAGAAGGGCAGTGTCTACCATGGACTACCCATCTTTGACTACAACGACCTTAAGGAGGCTACCAACGATTTCGATCCAGCAGCAGAACTTGGTGATGGAGGCTTTGGCACTGTTTTTAAAGGTAAGAGCAACACTAAAATTGTCCATAGTTAGTGAACCCGTCATCAAAGATTTTGCCATAACCTTAACAAGTTTTGTAGGCAAACTCCGAGATGGGCGTGTAGTTGCAGTCAAGAGATTGTATGAAAGCAACTACAAAATAGTCGAGCAGTTTGTGAACGAAGTCGAAATACTTACTTGCTTACACCACCCAAATCTGGTCTCACTATATGGCTGCACCTCTCGGCAGAGCCGTAAACTCCTGCTTGTGTATGAATATGTGCCAAATGGCACAGTGGCTGATCATATTCATGGCGATTTAGCTAAACCCGGCTTGCCCCCGTGGTCCACCCGTTTGAAAATAGCCATAGAAACTGCAAACGCATTGGTGTATCTCCACGCATCTGATGTTATCCATCGAGATGTGAAGACCAACAATATCCTGCTGGACGAGAATTTCACTGTCAAGGTTGCGGATTTCGGTTTGTCGCGCCTCTTCCCATTGAATGCCACTCATGTTTCAACTGCTCCTCAAGGGACACCGGGTTATGTCGATCCAGAGTACCACCAATGCTACCGGTTGACTGAGAAGAGCGATGTATATAGCTTTGGAGTAGTCTTAATGGAGCTCATATCTTCCTTGCCAGCCGTTGATATCATGAGGCATTGCCACGAGATAAATCTATCTACCCTGGCCATTAACAAGATCCAAAGCCACGCGTTGCACGAGCTTGTAGATCAAGATCTTGGGTTTGATATAGACAATAGGACTAGAGAAATGATTACTGCAGTGGCAGGGTTGGGGTTCCGGTGCTTGGAAGAAGGCCACGACATGAGGCCATCCATGGAAGAGGTATTGGATACACTAAAGGAAATACAAAACCGAGGAGACAACATGGAGAAGTCAGACCAAACGGATAATATATCAGATGATGCTGTTCTGTTGAAGAACAATCCATTAACATTTTCGCCGGTTTCGGTCACGGCGAAATGGGTTAGCAATGATTCGACACCTAATGCCAGTGGTTAGGTTGCCATTGTAGGAGACGAGATCTTCTTAAGATTGCCGATATGTACAGTAGTGAGGTAATGTGCATGAGTGAGGTAAAGAGGACAACCATATTATGGTATTTTTCCTTTGTTTGTTATCATATTCTTCTATACCGGGCATCTTTACTAAGATGGGAATATTATGTGGATGAGACATAGCAGTAGGCACACTTTCGTCTTTGTTTTCTCTTCTGAATTGAGCATGAGAGCTTAGCCTCTCTTTTTGGGTAGGTATGCGACCACGAAACGGTTCAACATCGACTTATGTAGTGTGCTAAATGTCTCGTTCGTACCATCCACTGCATTGCCCGAAAAGCTTTGTTTGGATATCTGTTGGAGAAAACTTCCTTATGAGTTTTGAAGATGACAAAACATTTCCATTAGTCTAGTCTGAAGATTTGCAGTCTCTTTAGTCAAAGTCTGAAGATCGTCAATCCGCCAGACTCAAGTATCAGAGTCTATCCTCATTGACCGTTTCTAGACCGTTAAAGAAAACTTATCCAGAACTGAGTATCTTGTTAAGGATTTGATTCTATCGACTGAAGAAGATCTCTCGGCTGGAGATAGCATCTTGGAATCTGTTATTCGTTTTGATTTGAATTCGGGTAATTTAGATCAGTTGATTGACGAAGCATACTTGGAAGGTTTTACTTATGGAAATCTAAATCATGATTGTATGAGCGAGCGGGATTGGTGG
The DNA here is from genome assembly GCA_017140255.1 of Eucalyptus paniculata subsp. matutina. Classification (NCBI taxonomy): domain Eukaryota; kingdom Viridiplantae; phylum Streptophyta; class Magnoliopsida; order Myrtales; family Myrtaceae; genus Eucalyptus; species Eucalyptus paniculata. The sequence goes on along the minus strand of CM029436.1, from coordinate 10,202,287 downwards.
GCTATCGTCATATTCCTTAAATAACTCGAAATCTTCCTAATTGATTTTGTCCAATGGGTAGATTGGAAGAACTCCTTTGGTAAGTGCCATTGGGTATGAAGGAATGGAGGAGTATATAAGGAAGTCGTTCCAGTTATTCGAGTGTGTGCGCAATAGAAGAATTCCAAAGTCTGAAGCTCATTGTTCTTTGTCAATTTAATTGTTGAGCGAAAACTTGTACTCAAAAAAGCGTTTATATTTCTGTGAGACCTTAAGGAAGTGTAGTAGAGTCTCTACACTATGGATTCAAGGAAGAGCTATACTGTAACAACTTTTTTTATTTTTAGTGAAATCTAGCCGGTGGGCTATCGGTGCGGAAGAGTGGACGTAGACTTGGATCAAGCCGACCCATTATAAACTTTGTGTTCTTATTATCTTCCCTAAGCTCTTTATTTTGATCGTATCAATATTCGTTTGTTAGAATTTCCTTTTCATAATCTATTACTAAACAAAGTCGGTTCAAAAGTAAAATTATAATCTTTACTTTGCAAAATTTGTTTTCGCACCTATTCACCCCCTCTAGGTACTCGTATTAGCTTTCACAATATCTGCCTAAAACGATACGTGAATTGAGAGCGATCTAATAGAATAGCCATGGCTTTTGTTCTTCCTAGTTTTTCCATGGAAGTAATTGCAGGAAATTGATTACTATTATGCCACCAGCTCCTGCTACTTTGCAGTTAGCATACCTGTTTACATAATTGCCAATTTCCCTAGCCCTAATGGCTATGGATTTTCTTTCTTGAAATGGAATGTGCTATAACCTCATGATGTACCCTGATCTTTATATATCTTAGACACTTTGAAATCATCTGTTTGCAATTCGTTGACACATTTTTCACTTTTGATGACGACAGTCCCAGGAAACAAAAAGATTGGTCTTAAAGTTGGAATAGGTAATTAATTCAAAACTCTCTCTTCCACTTCTCTATGCTATCCTTTGCAATTTGTTCCAATTTTTGATAGTATACTTCCCTCATTGTTCTATCAAGTGAGACTGCTGTTAAAAAACACACTTCATTTTCTTAGGAATGGTTGCATTAGGAGCTGGAATTGTGGTCACCTTATCTTAATGCAAGCTTTGAAGAAGCAGAGGAGCAAATATCTCGATGGCGAAATGAAAATTAAGGGACTCATCTCTTCCGGAAGATACACCTATAAGGACATCAAGATGATGACTAACTCTTTTAAAGAAAAGTTAGGCTAGGGAGGCTATGGCTCCATGTACAAAGGCAAGCTTCAAGATGGTCAACTTGTGGCAGTGAAGCTGCTAAAGATGCTAAAAGGTGATGCAGAAGAATTTTTCAATGAAGTTGCAAGCATAAGCAAGACTTCTCATGTCAATGTTGTCACCCTCCAAGGGTTCTGTTTTGAAGGAGGCAAAAAAGCTTTGATTTATGATTTCATGCCCAATGGATCACTCGAGAAGTTCATATTCAACAAGAGTAACACTTTTGAGCTAGATTAACAATTGAGTTGGGACACATTGTACCGGATTTCGCTCGGCATAGTTCACGGGCTAGAGTACTTGCATAGAGGATGCAAAACAAGGATCTTGCACTTCAACATAAAGCCTCATAACATTCTCCTTGACACAAACTATTGTCCCAAGATTTCTGACTTTCGTCTTGCCAAAATATGCCGGAGAGAAGAGAGCATCGTGTCATTGCTTTGTGCTAGGGGCACTGTAGGATACATTGCTCCAGAGCTGATCATAAGGAACATCGGAGGGGTTTCTCACAAATTAGATGTCTATAACTATGGTATGATGGTTCTAGAGATGGTCGGTAAGAGAAAAAATATTGAAGTCACAATAGATCGAACCAGTGAAGCATACTTCCCTCACTGGGTCTACCGATGCCTAGAGCTTCAAGAAGAGCTTGGACTGCTTGGGATCACAAATGAGGAGGATGAAGCAATCACGAAGAAGATGATTATAATAGGCCTATGGTGCATTCAAATCGATCCAAGAGCTTGACCATGTATGACCCAAGTTGTGGAGATGCTAAAAGGAAGTGTTGAGGCCTTGCAAATTCCTCCCAAACCCATTTTTTCATCACCCTCAAGATCGCTTGTGGCTTGTCCATGTGAAAGTTCGTATCTACAAGAGAGTAATGACTCAAGTTGGAATTGTTCATTATAAATTACACAAGAGCAACACAGTTCGTAACAACCTAAGCAACTACAAAATTAATGATTATTGAGCTTTTCATAAATTTGTGATTAGATGTTTAGGTTGAATTTCTACAAGTATGACTCAAAAATAAGTGAAAAGTGTATTGTTGACACCGAAATTTTCATATATGGGTCTCTATTTCATTTTTATCAATATTAGGGATCTAATTTATGACATAAATTGGCCCCCTAACACAAAAATTGATCCCGTATTATTTAGTATGCACATTGCTCGCAACATCCCATCACGATTAGGGACATTGTGATGTTAAAATTTTCGCTACGGCATGGCATAGGCATAACTGAAATAAAAATAATAACAAATAAGAATAATAACTTAGAATAAATATAAAAATAAAAAATATACAATAAAAAAAGGGAAAGGTCGCTGATCATTTTAAGTTTGTCACACCAATTCACCATGAAGAACGGGCCTCATTTTGAAGCCCATTTGTTGGATTCGTGCATCAGCCCAGGAGAGAGCTTTGGTGGCCACCCACACGGCATGGCACGTATTGGCCGCTGCCCTCTCTCTCTCTCTCTCTCTCTCTCTCTCTCTCACTCTCCAGCCACATCCGTGTAGGTTAGACGATATTTTTTCCTTAATTTTCCATCTCTTATAATAATACATATATCAAAGAGCTTCTACATATCTTTATTTGATTATGTAAACCTGATATATTATCTTAGATAGTTATCTCATAAAACCTATCAACAAACTCCATACTTCATTATGATTCATCAAATAATAAAAATTCCACAATTTTCTATTCTGCATATTTGTAATCTGCTATTGTGATTCGAAGGAGCTCGTCTTGGCGGAAGTATTAATGGTAAGATTGATGTACTTATTTTGTATCAATCTTTATTTCCTCAATTCATCCTCATTAGAGATTAAACTTTGAAGTTCAAATTCGAATATGAGCAAAATGTCACGGTCTTACAAAGTAATAAGCTCCTTTTTGATAAGACGTATGTGTTTTAACGTCAAGCAGCAATATCTTTCGTAGAATCAGTCTTTTATAATTTTATGTTGGTTTAAAAAAAAAAAAACTAGGTTTAGCTTTGTATCAAGGTTAATGGCTGTCGGTATTTTAAATCCTAATGTATACCATTGCAAAGCCATGAGTTCCTCATCATCTTTGTTGAATCTTCATGTCCCCTCATGTCATTTCAGCTCATTTAGCGATTATTTATCTTCAAGGATAGCATACGACAGCTCCATTTTTTATTTCGTGCTATTTATGTCCAATTTTGTGTTTAAATCCATCTCATTTGCTCGTATTTAAATTCTGTCAAGCATCATTTTTTTCTTACTTATTATGGTTTTGGATCTCATTTTGATAGCATTTATATCACATTTGCCTGTATGTTGGTGTATGCACGCACAGTAGCTAGTTTACTTCGATTTCTAGACCTTCGGGCGTGATTTTTTGCTTGTTTATGAAGTGTTACATGGTCACATGTCGCTGTCCATGAGGTCTTGTTTGGTCCATAAGGCAAGCTCCAAAGCCAACCCTCGCAAATCTCCATGGTCTGGGGTCGTGTCGGGTTAATCGTTAGTCTCTTTCGTGTAATTTTCGGACTACAAGCAAACCTTAATTCTTGCTGTTCATCTTCGGGGATTTCGTGCTAATCGTTGCCGGTACTCGATAGTTCCCTAATTTACCTCGTGCCCGTCCTTAACCCAAGACAATCTTTTAAGTTGGCTTCCAAACTTGTCTCAAGAAAATAACCGACAATCTGAAACCAAATTATATAATTCTTTTTCTCTTTTTTTTTTTCTTTGTGTAAATAAATATGATAGAAATTATAATAACGTAGTGTGTTTTTAGAAGAATAATTATTTTTTTGGAAATAAGCTAGTCGAGATCAAGAAGGTACATGTCAATTGCATCCTCAACAATTTGGGAGAAAAGGGTACATTTCAAACGAATCTTAATTCCTATTGGGCTTTCTAAACAGGATCATAATCTTGTTCTAGCTCAAAACTCAATCACACAACCTCACAAGATTTTTCAACAAATTAAGAGTCCAAGTTAATCCCATTCAACGCTTCCCTTGGAAATCAAAGACTCTAAAGCCTGCCCTCTTCGTCCGAGACAAGTTTTTGTGTATATGCTTCAAGGTTTCGATTGCCATATAATGCTACCCAAACACCGGGCGTGCATTTATGTATGTTTTTGTCACCTATGAGGTAGGCCTTATCTATGGTCTAAGAGTGCAATTTAGTTTACCTAGAAAACACCACAAGATACGACTTTTTGATGGATGTGCATCAAAATTTCAGTTGTCATATACTCGAACGTTTCAGTTTAACAAGATGAAACGTTAACGAGAGGTCTCGTTGTGAGCGGTAACGTTTTCCTGAATCCAGTTGCTGCACCCCACCGCTCCTCTTCTCCCCAACTTCCAATTTGTCGCAACGGGATATGGCCCTTCCATAGGGACAATGATTATGTTGTACTTGACATTCTTCTTTCACATGGATCACTCTAAATAGTACCAACACTGATGCACAACACGTGACACGATATCCACGACACACCAACATGCCGTTTCTTAAAAATAGAGAAGTCTGATATATTGGGACACATTGTATATATATATATATATTTTATGATTATTCCAATCAAATTAATTTGATTCAAATTCATAAACAAACAAATAAATAAAAGCATAGAATGAATTTATAATAAAAACATTAATCCATAATTTATTAATGTCATTAATTGTTTCAATTTAACAAATTCAACTCCATTCCAATAATTTATAAAACTTGGAGAAAAAAACAAGCAATGCACATTCTAGATTTGCATGTTGGACATATTAAAAGAGTAGGCATGTCGAAAGAGGAGAAAAAAAAACTTGAAGATAAATTATATATCACAAGAAGTAAAAGTCAAAAGATGAGAGGATTAGGTTTTCTTTTTTTCCATTTATTATATATATACATTTTAACCTCTCATTTATTGAAATTCTTTTAAATTGATCCGCGTATTGAAATCATGTGTTAGAAACTTACATATCAAGATTCCTACTTGAGTGTCGGAAAAATTGATTAGTTATCAGATTTTCCAACACATGTTGATCGAGTGTTAGAGAGTGTCCAAGAGTGTTGAATACGTATCAGAAGATCCGACACAACACGAAGGCTTTTGAAAAGTGTTGATGCTTCTAAGGGGTCATTTTTTTTTCCCTTTTTTCGGTGACTATACCCTGCCTTTCTCCACTTTCAACTACCTTAATATTATCTGTGCGCCAGAAGGGAAACGCGGTTGTTTTATTAAATAATTATGTACAAGACTGAGATATTCCTTCCCAGGCAAACATGTTTCCCGCGTAGCGCAGTAAGTCATATGAATGAAATCAAAAGTGGACGAGAGTCCCCAACTCTTGCAGATAAATATGAATTCTTCGTGCTTGACGTCACTGCGGACCAACGCCACAGTATGACTCGTTCTCATGAGATCGGTGATTAATTCCGTCCATGATAGACAAAATTATCAGGGGCTCGATTCTATTTACAAGAAGAACAGCATTTGATAACTCAAATACTCGATCTTTTATGAATTAATTTTGGACGAAATCTCCCCATTAAATATGTATTAATATTATTCTTAGCAGTATATATCATTAGAAAAAACCCCCAGGAAATATGCTATATAAAAAGATAATTATCGAATTGGTCATAAACTTATTATGCGAATATCAATTTAGTCGTAAGTTTTTCAATTTTGTCAATATAATGATAAATATTTACGTGAATTTCAATATAATAATTATGATCAATTGATACTAGAAATTGTTGGCATGACGTACAATTATCGCCGATCATCTTAAGTGGCAAGTTGACATTGACAACTTAAGGATATTAGCAATTTTTGACCGCAATTGGTCGGAAAAAGTGTATTGGAATTTCTAGCAAAGATTAAAGAGTATATTAACGAATTTGAAAAATTTAGAACTAAATTGACACTCATACAATAAATTTAAAACTCAATTGGTAATTTTCCCAGGATTTGTAAAACGTGAGATTTTGCTCGAAAGTTTCATGGTTTGTTCCTAATGGTTAGGCAGATCATCATCAATGTCAACATTTCAACACCTTGGCGGGCCCTCCAGCCTAACTGTAATTAAGAGGTCCTTTTGACTAAAGTTTTATGGTTTGTTCCTCAAGATTTTCTGGGGCAGATTTTCCGATGTGGACAATGATGCATTTACATTGGGTGCTTGAATAATGCACGCATAGGACCACTTTCTGTCTCGCTTCGCTTGCCATTTGAGCTAGGGTCAATTCAAACCAACTCCGTTTGAATTCTCACCCATCCTGCTCTGCCTCCTTCTTCCAGTCCCAAATGAATCTCCAAAGCTTCATCTGTAGAGCTAGTTGCCACCGCTTAGTCCTCGTTGTCATCTTCGCCAGATTAGTCTATCAGGCTGTAGTAGAGGATGCACAATACGAGGCCTGCGTGCCTCTGAACTGCGGATATAGTACAAACATCAACTACCCCTTTTGGATTTTCGACGAGCAGGAGTCCTATTGTGGCTATCCGAATTTCCAGATTACCTCAAAGATACATACCCTAGCCTACTTTCTCGGACAGTGAGTTCATGATTGAGGATATCTTTTATGCCAACCATTCGTTCCTTCTGGTTAATGCCCTTGTGTCCCTAGACTCCTGTGGTGCTTTGCTGTGTAATATTAGCATTGAAATGACGTCTTTCAATCTTAGTTCCGCAAATGCTGATTTATTCTTCAACTACAATTGCACCTAGCAGCCCATAGGTTTTACATATCCCGTGGACTGTGCTAACAACTCCACCCACCACTCTTTTGCTTTTTTTTTTTTTTTTCTCGAGGAAGGATTGCAGGAAATGGATTTGTATTCTGCGGTCAACTCCTGCTACTCTACAGTTAGTGTACCTGTTGACGACAATCCAAATATCACTAGCTTGAGGACTATGAATTACAGTGAGATTACAGAGATGGGGTTCCTTTTGAACTGGACTGCAATTAATTGCAGCAACTGTGAGGGAAGTAAGGGACGGTGTGGGCTTGAGAACAATAATTTTGTTTGCTTTTGCCCAGACGGTCCTCATTCTCAAACCTTCTATCATGTTGAGTGCATGAGGGAGTTTTTTTTCGGTTTTTCTTCTTGACTGAGTTTTCAAATCTACTATTTTGCTTGATCTTTCATTTCTATGTGTGAAGGTTGGTATCTGCGTCCCACAAGATTTAATGGTTAAAATGTATTGAGTGAGGCTGAACTACACCATATTCACAATAAAAATTTTCAAATGCTGGACCAAAACAACTTGCTTTTCTTTGTGGGATTTTCTTGTGCACAGGATCAAACAAAAAAAGAAAGAAAGATAGCTTCCGTGAATAGTGGTGCTGAAATTTGATGCAATGTTGAGTTGAAATATGTAACATTCATATATTTTAATTGTAAATATAATTAACTCCATCATGCTATAGGTTTTCATCGTGACATGACCTTATTTATTATTAGTATAAGTACTATAATGAGTGTGGATCCAAGCATGGCCATATATGCTTCGATCCGATACATATGCACGCTTCATAGCACTTTTTGCCTCACTTGGTATTGGCTTTGAAGTTGCAAAACTAGCACACGACAATGATAGGAGTTAGGACCAACTCAGACCGACTCTATTTGATTTTTTTGCAAATGCTTTCCACGCTCTCTCCTACCTATTTCTTCTGTCCTTTGCAATACTCTACCTCCTTTCGGTCCAGATGAATCACAAAACTTCATGTGAGTAGCTAATTGTCACCAATCGGTCATCATCATCATCTTCACCAACTTAGTCTATCTGGCTCTATCAGATGATGCACAATACGAGGCCTGCATGCCTGGAATTGTAGATATGGGCTGAACATCAGCTACCCTTTTAGGATTTATGGTGAACAAGAGTCCTACTGGGGCTATCTGAATTTCAAAATTACCTGCAAGGAGATATATCATGTCCTGACTTTCTCGGACAGGGAATTCACTATCAAGGATATCTTTTATCCGAACAATTGGTTCCTCCTGGCTAATGCCCCTGTGTAGCAGGATCCTATGATGCTCCGCCCCATAATATCAACCTCAGGAGGACGACTTTCAATCTCAGTTCCACTAATGTTGATATGTTCTTCTACTCTAGTTGCCCCTCGTAGCCAACATGTTTTTACAAGTCCAGTGGACTGAGCTGGCAACTCCATGCGCCATTCTTTTGCTTTTCTTTTTCTTTTTCTTTTTTCCCGAGGAAGCATTGCAGGAAATGGATTACTATTCTGTCGTCCGCTCTTGCTATTCCACAGTTAGCACTCTTGTTTCTGTTAATGCCGATTTCACTAGCTTGAATCACTAGCTTGAAGAAGGGGTTCCTATTGAACTAGACTGCAATTAACAGTTAGATCTTTAGGTCGGCATCTGCTACCCATAACATCAAAAGGTATAAATGATGGTTTTATTTATTTATGTTGATGGGCCTTAGAGGGCCCGTCCACCCATGTTGGGCCTAAAAGCCTGGCCTGCAAGATAAAGGCCCATGGATGAAGGGTTGAGATATGAAGATGTGTTACGTTGAGGGGATGCGTCTTTTGGAGAAGATGTATTTAAGGGGAGAAAAGAAAAAGAGAACGCACCTTTTGGATATACGTATGTTTTTTCTTTTCTCCCTCTCCCAAAACCAATGTAAGTTTTCTCTCCCTTGAAGCAATAGGACGCTTCTCGGTAGAACAGGATTAGAATCCTTCCTCGATCTTCAACATTGGTATTTAATCTGTGGACAATAAGGTACGCTCGATTTCATGGTGTGCCTTAGGATCGGTGATTCATGATTTTCTTGGGCTTGCTTCCACTACATTGTTTTCTTAGCGTTTGATTGAGTGTTGAACCACTGTTTTAGGGATCCCGTTTCCAGAATTTTTTCAACATTGGTATCAGAGCCGTAGTTCATGTTTTCCAATCCCCTTTTTATGTTATTGAATTATTTGTGTGGTTGAAATTCGAGAAAAGCCGCTGCCGGTCGATCGAGGATGGAAAAACCCGACACCCGCATATTGTTCACCCTGTTTTGTGATTTTCTGCAAGTCGAAATTCGTTTTTGATAGCGTAGGGTCGAAGCTCTTGTCGATATGAGAAAAACGAGTGGCGGATCACCGCCGGAGGCCACCGGACGCACCGCCACACCGTCGGAACGAACGGGGGTCATCGTACATGCCAATTCGGTCTCGTTTCGGCCCAGGCGCATGACCTCATCATGACGTCATCCAGGCACGAGCATAGCACGTGCTGGTCGGTTTGTCCAACCGGCCCGACCAGTCCGACTGAGCCATCTGGTCCTACCCAGTCCAACCGGTCCGACCCGGCCCGTCCGGTCCAACCCAATTGCCCTTTGACTCTGACCGCGACCATTAACCTTTGACTTTGATCATTGACAAAAAAAAAAAAAAAAGAATGTGTTTTTTTTTCTTATTAAGTCTATGTGAATTATATGTAATCCCCTATTTATTCTACAATTGTTGCAGGAACAATGCCTCCCCTTAAGTTGCGCACACATATTCACGCAATTACCAATGAACAAAAGGAAATGCTTTCTAAGTTGATAGGTAAGCTGACTGATCATCGATGGGAGAAAGGCGACTTAATTGATCATGTTCTTGAAGTTAACAGGAAAATATAAAGGGTCATATGGAATGGTCGTCCCATGCTACAATTTGAGATGGTGCGATTTTTCATGAATACTCTTTTACCAAAATGGCAAGGAATGTTGAATCGCTTATGGGAAGTCAATAGAGCTACTTCGTATAGGAGTCTTATGATGGCTTTTATAAATGAATATTACTGGATTGTTACAAAAGAAAAAATCAAGAATTTGAACAAAAGAGGATCTTTCCCAGTTCGTATATTGACTTTGTGTTAGATGTTTTGGCTAGTATTTATTTAGTGTGCTTTGTGGACATCTTATGTAATGTTTTTTACCTAATTGTTGTTGGTGTGGCAACTGATATGTTATTTGTATTATGTGAAAGCATTATTATTATATCATTATTTGATATCAAATATCATTTGCTTTATGTTATTATTAACTGTTGTTGGTAGTTCATAGAAATTTTTGTAATTTCAAAGAATTTATTTTGCATAGAATATTATATTAATAATAACTCCAAGTTAGGATTTTGGATGATGATTGAAAACATAGTAACATTTTTTTATTCTGAAACATCATTTGAAATTATTCATTAATGTGATGGTTGTATAAATGATAGGCATTAATAATTCATGCATATATGCCTGATATGTTCAAATCGATGGCTTCAGCCACAAAAAGCATAGTCGCTGAGCTGAACAAAGGTGAGAAGCTCAATGGTGATAACTATGAAATATGGCACATGAAAATCCAATATATGCTGGAAGAGCAAGAGACACTATAAGCTTTTAACCTAACCATGGTAGAACTTAAAGAATGAAACACTACACAGCATAAGAGAGATAAGGATGCATTTGTTGCATGGAAAAGAAAGAACTCCCTTGCTCGCATTACGTCGCTGAGTAGCATGGAAAATGACGTCATGTGAGAGTTTAGGCATTTTGAGAATGCCAAGAAAATGTGGGAAGCATTGGTAGCAGGGTTTGATCATACTTCAGTGACTAGACTGAGACAACTCACTGTTAGGTTTGACTCTTATAAGAAGCGTCATGGTCAGACCATGAAATAATACCTTAGAAAGATGTGAAACATGATTAATGAGCTGAAAGATGTTGGCCATGTCCTGACTGATGAGCAGTAAATGCAAGCAGTGATTCGTTCCTTACCTCAAAGTTGGGAGCATATAAAGGTGCACCTGACCTATAATGAGAATATTAAAACTTTTGAGGATGTAGTGCGTCATCTTGAGCTGGAAGAGAACCGCCTCTTAGCGGCTAAGCCGGAAGCTGAAATTTACCATGCTGGTTCTAGCTCACATGGAGTTTTGAGCTCCAAATGCAAACATCCTAATTGGTTCAATAAAAGGAAAGGGAAGGGAGTGGGTCCTTTAGGGAAGAAACCTAAGCTTGACCAACATGAAAGAGGAAAATATCATCGAATGAAGAAGTTTACAAGGGTGAAGTGTTACAATTGTGACAAAATGGGCCACTATGCTCGCGATTGTCGTGAGCCAAAAGAGATATACACCCCTTGTACTTTTCAGAACTTTGCTTATATGTCAAGTTCTGTATTCTTAACTGAATCTAATCCTTTGTGAACTGTGGATTCAGGAGCGACAGACCACGTAGCGAAGGATAAAGAATCCCTCGTGGAATTTCGACGAGTACCGACTGGAACTAAGTGGATCTATGTAGAAAACAACTCCAAAGTAGAAGTAAAAAGAATTGACATCTATCAATTGAACATGCGTGGTGGACGCACTCTGTTCCTACATGATGTGTTGTATGCTTTGGAGATTCGTCGGAATTTAGTGTCTGTTTTAGTGTTGGTTAAACTTGGTTTTAATATGAACTTCCATAATAGTGGTGTGGATTTGTATTTTAATACAAATTACTATGGTTGTGGTTATTTTCTAGATGATTTTATTGTATTAAATGTTGACTATAGTAATGCCAATGTTTGTTATTCCCTTTTCACGTCTCCTAATTTATATGATAATGATGTGAGTGTGTGACATGCTAGACTTGGTCACATTGTCCAACAATGTATAAATAGACTAGCTAAAAATGGCTTGTTAGGCAATATTAAAAAAATTGATTTGTCCATATGTGAGCATTGCCTAATAGGGAAAACGACAAGAAAATCATTTGGAAAATGTAAAAGAGCTAAATTTCCTTTGCAATTAATTCATTCTGACGTCTGTGATCCGATGAATATGAGAGGAAGGTATGGAGCTTCCTCTCATATTGGTGTGGATTTGTATTTTGATACAAATTACTATGGTTGTGGTTATTTTCTAGATGATTTTATTGTATTAAATGTTGACTATAGTAATGCCAATGTTTGTTATTCCCTTTTCACGTCTCCTAATTTATATGATAATGATGTGAGTGTGTGACATGCTAGACTTGGTCACATTGTCCAACAATGTATAAATAGATTAGCTAAAAATGGCTTGTTAGGCAATATTAAAAAAATTGATTTGCCCATATGTGAGCATTGCCTAATAGGGAAAACGACAAGAAAATCATTTGGAAAATGTAAAAGAGCTAAATTTCCTTTGCAATTAATTCATTCTAACGTCTGTGATCCGATGAATATGAGAGGAAGGTATGGAGCTGTTTATTTCATCACATTTATAAATGATTATACTCGATTCGGATATGTCTATTTGATTTCTTATAAATCTGAAGTATTGAGTTGTTTCAAGAGGTTTATAAACTTGGTAGAAAATCAATTAGATAAGAAAATAAAAGTATTGCGATCCAATCGAGGTTAAGAATATTTATATGATGAGTTCAAAAAATTATGTGATGAAAAAGGAATAGAAAGACAGTTGTCTATTCCATATACTCCTTAATAAAATGGTGTTGTGGAGAGAAGAAACAGAACCCTATTGGAAATGATTAGGTCCATGATGGCGCATGCTAACTTACCTATCACTTTTTGGAGTGATTTGTTGTTAACTGCTGCCTATATACTTAACTGAGTGCCTTCCAAATCAGTTACTTCCACTCTATATGAATCATGGACAGGCAGAAAAACCGAACCTAAGTTTTCTTAAACCATAGGGTTGTGCTGCCTATACTCATGAGCCCTCTCACAAGTTTGGGAAATTAGGTACTAGAGGAAAGAAGAGTATCTTCATAAGATATTCTGAACACTCGAAAGTGTATGTGTTCATAGGTGAGCAGGAAAGTGGAAATATAACTGAATTCGAATCACGGGATGTCACATTCTTAGAGAATGAATTTCCTAAGAATGGCAAAATAGGTGAGGATTACTCCCTATTTGAAACATTGGATCAAGATAATGAACTTAATGGAGTTCGTCCAAGTGGAAGTAACATGAGAAGTAACGAATTTAATTCAATTCACTCTCAATTATAACCACATGATGAGATGACATCGTCATTATCTAATCCAAGTGGGAGCATGATGCAGAATAATGTGCAAAATATACAATCTCCCATATGGCGAACAAGTCGCAAAAATATTCCCGTTCGACATTTTGACATTAAAGAGGGAAACTTTTATGATTGCTCCACAAGATGAAGATGAGCCAAGAAATGTTAATGAGGCTCTAAATTGTCATAGTAAGGAAAAATGGATGCATACAGTGGAAGAGGAGATGGAGTTAATGAAGTCAAACCATGTCTGGGAACTGGTTGATCTTCCAAAAGGACGCAAAGCTATTGAGAACAAGTGAGTTCTCAAAATAAAGCATAAAGCTAATGGCTCGATAGAAAGGCATAAGGCTTGCCTTGTGGCGAATGGGGTATAATCAACAGGAAGGAATTGATTATGAAGAAACATTTTCTTCTGTAGTGAGATTTATCTCGATTTGCATTATTCTGGCAATAAAGGCTAGTATGGATCCTGAGTTATATCAAATGGATATAAATACTACTTTCCTCAATAGATAATTAGAAGAAGAAATATATATGGAACAACTTGCTAGTTTCATTATGGAAGGCTAAGAAGGAAAGGTATGTCAACTTTTGAGATCAATATACAGCCTTAAGTAGTCATCGAGACAATGGTATATATGTTTTCATAATGCCATAATGGCATATGATTTTACAATGATAGATAAGGATCATTGTGTATATATCAAAAGATCTAAATATTAATTTATGATCATATCATTATATGTTGATGATATACTAATTGTTGGAAGCAATATGGAGTTTGTTGACACTATCAAGAGTTGGTTATCTTCCAACTTTAAGATGAAAGATATTGGTGAAATTACATACATTCTTGGAGTTAAAATTTCAAGAGATCATTATCTCTTTTGTAAGAAACATACGAAAATAAGGTTTTTGAATGATTTCGTATTCAAGATTGTAAATCCATAGATACTCCTATTGCAAAAAGCGAAAGATTGAGCCACAAATTGTGTTCAAGAACTCCACAAGAGAATGAACAAATGCAACATGTTCTTTATGCTAGTGCTATTTGGAGTTTGATGGACGCTATGATGTGTACAAGACCTGACATATGTTTTGCAGTTGAAATTGTGAGTAGATACCAATCCAATCTAGGTCAAGCACATTGGAAAGCCATTAAGAGAATACTGAGATATCTAAAGGGAACTGCTGATAATACGCTGAGTTATCAAGGAAATGATCTGCGACTCGAAGACTATTCATATGCTAATTGGGGAGGAGATTTAGATTAAAGGAAATCTACCTCTGAATTTATTTTCTTACTAAATAATGGTGCCATATGTTGGAGCAGTAAAAAAACAAACGTGTATAGCCTTGTCAATTATGGAAGCTGAGTTCGTGACATTATCAGCAGCAATACAAGAAGGTATTTTTGGATCATTTAGGTGTTATTGAGAATGTTGATGACTCATTGTTGATTAACTGTGATAGCCAAGCAGCAATAGCGTACACCAAAGATCCAAAATATCATGGCAAGATCAAACATATAGATACCAAGAATAATTTTGTCAAAGATATGGTTGTACGAAAAGATGTGAACTTACAGCATATGTCTACCCATAGAATGTTAGCAGATCCTATGATAAAGCCAATACCTAAAGATGTGTTTTGTGGTCATGTGAAATCTCTAGGATTGTGTAGAGGCTGATGTATTGAATATTATAATTTCCCTTAAGTGTTCACATTTGATGAATTTGTGTTTTCATCATTAATGCCTATGAATTTTTGTTTGACATTTATGCATCTTAATACTCAATGCATTATATTAAGTTGAGAAAGTATGTTGGACAGATAAAAGATTAGCCCACTCACACGGGTAATCGCTTTTATTTACTGTGTGATAAATAGAGTTGAAATGGTTTTTAAGCTTATTATCTAGGTGATAATCGAGAACTCAAGCTTAAAATACATAAGTCACCTTAACTGAGTGTTAAGATTATGACATAATATTTACTTTGTCCAAAAGTAAAATAACCCACATATTTTACTTTATTTGTCTATGCTGCCATATATGAGTTCTGATAAATTTTGTGAACGAGTAGATATGTGAACTCAAGTTAGACATTACATATGTTTGAACTATCATATGTACGGTATTGATGGTGTAGACATACGCTCCATGGGAAATGAGTTAATACTGTAATACGTATTTCGTACTACGTATGCATGAGACGACTAATAAGAGTGGCAAAAATTTAATCTCAACTTTTATGCCGCATAAGACTCTTGAGAAAAAAGTTCCTCAACTTAGTACTTTCATGACTCTTACTTATTCTCAAGATTTCTATTTAGTATTTGCTATCTTAGGATGTTGTCAATGATCATGAATTGATTTGATCTAATGAGACATTTCTAGAAAAAGCAAGATGAACTGAAATTGTAAATTTGAAGTAAAGAGGAAGATCAAATTTGGAAAATCACATTCTAGTTTTGTATTCATTGGTCGACCAATTATGATTGTTTTTGAGATAATCATAATTGTGAATACAATATATCGATGATTGAAAAGAGATAGAGAGAGATATAAATGGGCAAAAGAACGCTTCAAGTGCCATAACTTTGCCCAAAGGGACACTTATGTGCCCTAACTTACGAAAGGTACACTTAAATGCCACATTTTAAGAAAAGTGGGAGACCTGAGTGCTATCTCCGGCGAAACTGGCCGGAAATCATATGTGGCATTAAAATATTAATATCTCTGACCGATGTGTCTCGTTGGAGAGCTGAGTTAGCTCGAATTCACCCCAAACAACGTCGTTTCAGGTGTTCGCCCAAAATAGAGCCTTTAAATCAGCAAAAACGCCATTGTCTTCCCCATTTGCCCTAAATCTAAAATCCTAAATCAGGAAAAATGCCATTAAAGCGCTGGAGCCCTAATCCCGCACCCTAATTCGATTTGTCCCAAATTCTACCACCGAATATTGGAAATAGAGAGCAGGACTTTCAACAACAGCTCAAATTTCTCTCGCCGAAGCGAAGGAGAAGGCGAGCGTTTCTGTTTTTGTGGGTTACCAAGTCTAAGAAGAACATTGTGGACTTGAACAAATCCCGGGAGAAGATTCTATGGATGTGCCCGATACAGAGAAGGCTCGAAATGCAAATACTTCAAATGGGTCGATGCGAAATTCTCTCATCGAGCCACAAATGTGATATTGGACCTACTTAATGGATGTCATCAACCTCCATCTACGCTTGTGGACAACTTGGACGATGTTGACTCAATGCAAGCTCAAGCTCAAGCATCTTCTGTTAACCATTTGAAGAACATAATTTCAAAAATGAAAATTGAACGAAAGTGTTACCAAGCGTTTATTGTGTTGTTGTTGTTTCTTTGTCTATCCCACTTTATGATGAAATGTAAAGTACTGGAAGATGAGAAGAAGTTTCTCCGACTGCCATAGTTGTAAATGTGTGGAGAAATGTACTTGTTTTGAATGAATGAATGAATGATTTCGACAGTTTTTGCTTATTCTCAAATATAAATCAGTGATGATGGAATGTATATTAGGTCGATGTGTTGTGGTGACTATTTTACTTGAGTTGAATGTAAACCAGCAACAAATGTGTAAACCAGCAGCTTCTCTGTTTTGCTGCAAACCACCATATACATAGAACAGATACAAATGATTACTCAAGTGCTATAAGTTGTATCTAGTGATCACTTAAGTGCCAATCATAATAGAAAAAGAGTCATTTAAGTGTCAAATTATTATTAAAATGATCACTTAAGTGACACTTGTTGTTAAAAATGAGCACTTAAGTGCTAGGTTTCTTAGAATGTGATCAATTAAGTACCATTTTTTTTGTACACATCGGCTACTACCAGCCACCACCACCGCCCACTACTAGCCACCATCTCTAGCCATCATCACTACCAAGCATCCCAAGCATCCACTTGAGCCACCACCAGCCACCACTATGCTGGTAATATGTTGCTGCATAAGTTGTAAGTGTAATATGTCGCTGCAAAAGTTGCAAATGTAATATGTCTTACACCGGCTTGCACCAGCACTACCTGGTGCAAGCTGGTGCAAGTTGTGCATATTGCACATACATCTTACACCAGGTGCAACAAAAACCTCCAACCCAACCCACCACGGCCAGGCTTTTCACCAGCAATCACCAGCAGTCACACGAGCACCCCAGTCACCACCACATATTCACCACCAGGCTTCACCAGCCGCCGCCACTAGCCACACGAGCACCCCAGTCACCACCACATATCCACCACCAGAAGTAGCAATAAGTAAAAGAAAAAATAAAATAAGAAAAAGGCATGCCAAAAATGATAAGCAACAACCGTTCCATTGATTTTGAATATCTGTTTCACAAACTCAATGACAAATGAAGTCTCACAAACTCAACTAACTCAATGACAAACTATTATAAAAAAAAAACAAAAAACAAAAAACAAAAAACAAACATCCACAGATGTTTACAACTGACTCCTCAACCCCACAAATCATATCACATCCTATTTCATCAATCAATATGCACAATGCCTCATGTTCGTGCTCGTTTTGATGGACTTCGCACTTGATTCATAATCCTTACACATTTTCTAATTGGACGTGAGACTTCTTCTTCAACTGTCTTGGGATGCGTTGAGTCTGATGGAGCTGCAATTGTCCTAGGCTGAACTGATTCAGAAGGAGTTGCAACTGTTGTAGACTGAACTGATTCGGATGGACCTGCAACTAGGTTCTTCTTACTCTTCTTTCTTGTTAGCGCAGGCAATGTCTTCTTCTTTGTTGGTGCAGCCGTTGACTCTTGAGCTCGGCCTTGAGAGATAAGAACCTCTTAACTTCTCCCAGGCTTCAAAAAGAAAACTCAATTATCAATAAAAGTTTGTACTATAAATTAAATTAAATGCGGCCTATAAAACTTACATTGAGAATAACTATTCCAAAACGGTCATCTATATAAAGGCCATAACTATATTGTTTTAGCATCTTCCCAAGAACCCCTCTTGTTCGAAGGGGAGCATCACTTTCAAGTACTTGTGATTGGTTGCCTCTTCTTCTCGCATGTGATTTCTTCGACTCTTGTGGTTGTTCAGCTATAGAAGGGGTTTTTCGGCCAATTCTTCAGCTAGGCATCTTGTAGATGGCCTTCTTATAGGTGGCTCTTGATTTGGCTTTCTTCTAGTTGTTTTTTTAGTTACGCCTTCAACTTCAATGACACCTTCGGTAGGCTTTGGTGGTGGCCCTTATGACGACCCTTCTAGTGGCATTTGTGATGACCTTGGTGATGGATCTTGTGGTGGCCCTTTAGTTGGACCCTCTATTAGCAGCTGAGGTTTAGCTTGCCTTCTTCGAACCTGAGAAAAAGGCAAAGGACATCATAAATATAACATCATGCCATATTATAACGTAAATGAAAAGTAAACTCAAATCATTTAACTGACCAGGTATTTTTTTTTCTCTGTTGCTTCTGAAGAACAATTGACTTAACTGGCCCTCCAGTTGCTTTAGCCAATCCTGCAGCTAGTTGTCTTTCACCTTCGGTTCTTTGAACAGGCCCTTCCTTTTCAGGTGTAGCAGGGGCTTCGGCCAATTCTTCACATGTCACCGTGACCTGACAAAGACAAAAACATTATATACATGTCACTTATATTTATGTACATATTCATAACAAACCATAAAGTAATATAAACACAATTGTCATGACTTACTGGGTTTATTGTCGTCGACTGAAGAACAGTCGACTCACTTCGCCTTTCTGTTTCTCCTTCTCCAACTGTCCCTTCACTAGGCCCTTCGGCTGGCCTCAATTGTTCCTGTTGCTTCTTTAATTGACAACCATTAATATTGTGCCCTACTATGTGGCAAAAAAAGCACTTTATTGGTACACACATCCTATTCATCCTACGGTGACATGAGTCCTTTCCCTCCTTCATTTTTTTTTTTGTCTTCCCATTCTCTTCTTTAGTGGCAAAGGTTGAGGTATTTCGCGATCTGTTGGCTCCCAGAATTACTACTTCTAATTGGTTGCAACATGAACTGATACGAAGCAAGATATTTCGATTTCTTGTACCAATCATCAAGGTAGTCTTCTGTGTTATGGCTCTTCAATTGAATTGCACATATGGCATGTGCACAAGGAATTCCACTAAGTTGCCATGCTCTACATGAACACTTCATCGTACCTAAATGGACAACATACTTATCAGAACCCTTCATTATCTCATATTCTTCATCCCCATTTCAAATGGGATGACAATACCTACTTGTAGCCAAGTTGTCATCCAATTTCTTAGCAATCCTAAGACTATATTGCTTAGTCCACTTTGCAATGTCATCTCTTTGTTTGTGCAGCCGAGTCATGACCAAAACATGTATGTCTTCAAGCATCGAGATAATTGGTTTACATCTGGCATCTATTATCCTCCCATTGAATGCTTCGCAAATGTTGTTATCAATTTTATCGCACTTGAATTCCTCTCTAAAGAACACCCTACACCAATGCTTCAGGTCTGTTTGGAACAATGCATCATAACCATCCTTTGTCAATTGAAGCATCTCTTCTTCGACCATCCTAAAGTTAGCCATATTTGTGCTCTTTGCTAGCTACCAAAATTGCGACTGCAACTTGTCTCCTTTATAGGTCTTTGCCCAATTTGCGTATATGTGCCGCGCACACATTCGATGTTCAGCATAAGGCAATAGCTTAGCTATTGCTGGAACAAGTCCCTGCAATAATTGAAGATATAAAAAATGTAAGCAAATGACATGTTAATATCAAAAAGCAAACAAGTGACCAAATTTTTTAAAAAGCAAATATTACCTTTTGTTGGTCACTCATGAATACCCACCCTGCCCCATTTGTTATCTTCAAATCAGTCATCAAATTTTTGAAGAACCATGACCAATTGTCATTGTTCTTTACCTTCACAACAGCGCAAGCCAGGGGAAACATTTGGTTGTTTGCATCTCTTCCAATTGCGGCCAACAATTCTCCATTGCATAAGCTCTTCAAAAACACCCGTCCAATCCTATAATCCGTCTACAACCAGATAAAAAACCTCATTTGCATGCATCGAAACAAACATAGAATTTATCGAACTCCATCCTAATATCAGGAAGCGGTCTCTCCACGACCTCTATATACACTCTACTTCTAGGATTTTGCAGCCTACACTCCCAAGCATAGTCCTACAATTGTCCATATTCACCGCTATACTGACCAATAAGTATCTTCATCACCTTTTGCTTCGATCTTTTATATTTATTCCTGGATATATTGATGCCTGCCTGCACCTTCGCCAGTATCCTGAACTAAGTAGTATTCATTTGAGGCATCAGCTTAATCAATTCAAAGAAATGCTTCGATAACCATGCACTTGTTACCCTTTTATTCTCAAAATTAATGGAACAAGTATATTCCTCTTGGTAGGCTCTAATCTGGAAAGATCCAGTTCTCCTAACAAATGCACCATAGATCTTCCATGGACAATTTTGCTACGAACACCTAGCTCTTACAAAAGTCTTAGTGTTTCTAATGAAGTCAATGTTCCTTTGTGCAGCAATGGAGATCTTTAGTATAGCTTCCCTAAATTGTTTTGCATCATGAAATTTCATGCCTACCGACAAAGTAGGAGAGGCAACGGATGGATCATAAGAAGGAAACTTACTTTTCTTTTTCCTTTTATGCACAGGTCCTTCATCTTCTTCAAGCTCATCCTGGGAAGTAGCATTCTCGACGCTTTCTTCATAGTCAATCTCCTCACCAGCAATACCAACATCTGTAGAGCCTTCGGGTCTATTTGGAACTTCATCGGCTACTTGCAAAGCTGCAAACTTAGTTGTCAAAAAATCCCTTCGCTGTATTCTTGATTGTACAAGCTCCTCGTTATCGTCATCACTTATAAAATTTTCGGCAAGCAACTCTCCATCATCATCATCAGTTGATTCAGCTACTTCCCAATCTAATCCAGAAATTGTGACATCACCTATGTCATCATCACTTTGGTGAATTGCATCTGCACTTCTCTCATGTCCATCATATCTATCATGCCCTTATTCGACCCTAACGTCAGTACTAACTTGAATACCATCTCCTTCTTGTCCTACTTCGGCTCTCTCTTCATCATCATCTTCATCCTCACTTTCACTATTGTACTCAACAAATATTTTTACCTCTTCACCATGAAGATAATGGTATAGAACATCCCTAAGGCTATTATCATCTTCTAAGCATCTCAAAACATCTCTTAAGTCTTTCCCAGGAATACAATACAGCAGCTTCTGAACTTTACAAGGCAAATAAGTATTTATATCCCTAAGAAATCTTATATAAGATGTCTTCTCTATATCCACAAAGATGATGTCATCATTTCCACCCTCATACTCCCACTCATCATCCCCAATCACAAATTCCCCATTGTAGCAAACTATGATAACGACATAATCCTTGTCATACGCCATTATTACACCAAGAACAAGAAAAAGAATCATTAGTTTTTGGGACCACTAGACAATTGCACATAAGAGTCCCCCCCACTCTCATGGACTTTAGTAAATAGAGGTCCCCACACTGACAATATGCCCTTACATGACAGCCAAAAAAGAGGTCGGCACTTTAATTATTTGCCTTCCCTTTCCTTAAAATATTAACAAAAAATAGAGGTCTCCAAAATAAGCACAGGTTCCCACAACAATCACAGCCCAAGCAATTTTGTCTACTGCACTAAACGTGCGATGTGAGAGAATGTACATCAACTTAAGCAAATCAAAGCATAGCATACTCTGACATCAACTTAATCAAATCACAACTGCTGACTCCTACAAATTCCTTTAAAAATTTAAACTAAAATTAGAACAACTAAACTTGGAAGCATTTTATGTCGCTAAAGCTAAAGAAAAACAAAGAGAAATTATAGCAGGATTATGTTCTTATTCAGGATTTTGGATTGATAAGCATACCCTATACAACAATCACAGCAGGGTTTTGGATTGATAAACATACTCTATACAGCAATTACAGCAGGGTGGTTCAAGGACATACCCTATACACCCTGAAAAACAGGGTGGTTCAAGAACATACCCTATACACTCTCACAAGTAGGGTGGTTCAAGAACTTAGTTTTCTTCTCAGAATGGCATTGGTCACCTGCTTTACTAGGATGCTCTTAAGGAGATGCATAGACAGTGATCTAATAATCAAAACATACTTTGACATTGGCTTGAAAGACAAATTCACCGAAATAATGAGAAATCTGGTCTCTTTGTGTAATGTTAGGAAGTTTCAGTTGAAGTGTATCAACACAAATTCCATCGGAGCTGTAATAAAATAATCGAGCCCTAATTTCATCATAAGGGAGGGGGAGAAAGGGCCAAACCTGGACAACCGACGATGGTGAGCGGTGACGACAACCAAGGATGGTGAGCGGTGAGCAGTGAGCAGCGACGACGACCAACAACAACGACTGATGATGGCAACCGATGACCAGCTCTAAGCGTGAACGGCGATGAAGAGAAGGGCCTATGATCTACTGTGAACGTGGACGATGAGGAACGACGTTTAGGGCAGCCAGCCCTAATTAAATAATCGAGCGAGCCCTAATTAAATAATTGAGCCCTAATTAAATAATCGAACCCTAATTTTATCACAAGGGAGGGGGAGAAGGGGCCGAACCTGGATGAGCGATGACGACGACCAACGATGGTGAGCGGTGAGCGGCGACGACAACCAACAGCGGCAACTAATGACGGCAACCGATGACCAACTTTGGGCGTGAACGGCAACGAAGAGAAGAGCCTGAGATTGACTGTCAACGCGGACGGGGAGGAACGGCGTTTAGGTCATCTCATAATGACCTAAATGACGTCGTTTAGTTTAGCGCACTCAATGTGAATGGACGACGTCGTTTTTGTCGTCCACGTCGGATTTTTTTTTTTTTATAAAAAACATTTGCCAAATCAGTAAAAGAAGTCGCTGAAAATCCCCGGAAAATGCCACGTATGCAATTTGGCCGGATCTTGGCCGGATTGGCACTCAAGTGATCCATTTTGCTCCGATTTTAGCACTTAAGTATACCTTTCGTAAGTTATGGCACTTAAGTGTCCCTTTGAGCAAAGTTAAGGCACTTGAGGGGTCCACACGTCGATATAAATGTGATCGATCGATCTAGGGTACTGCATACTAAATCTATTCAAAGTGTAATGCCCATTATGAGCTGTTATATATTCCTAACAGATGTATGGTAACGAGCTCTCAAAATATGCTGGTCGCACAGATCATTCACCAGTATGAATGTTGCAGAGAGGTAAAGAGCATCCTGTTCGGCCCACCATGTGCAAGTGGGAGATGATGGTTTTTATTTATTTATGTTGATGGGCTTTAGAGGGCCCGTCCGCCCATGTTGGGCCTAAAAGCCCAGCTCGCAAGATAAGGGCCCATGGATGAAGGGTTGAGATATGAAGAGGTATTACATTGAGGAGATGTGTCTTTTGGAGAAAACGTATTTAAGGGGAGAAAAGAAAAAGAGAACGCACCTTTTGGATGTACGTACGTTTTTTCTTTTCTCCATCTCCCAAAACCAATGTAAGTTTCTCCCCCTTGAAGCAATAGGACGCTCCTCAATAGAACAGGATCAGAATCCTTCCTCGATCTTCAACATTGGTGTTTAATCTATGGACAATAAGGTACGCTCGATTTTGCGGTGTTCCTTAGGATCAGTGATTCATGATTTTCTTGGGCTTGCTTCCGCTACGTTGTTTTCTTAGGGTTCGATTGAGTGTCAAACCACTGTTTTAGGGATCCTATTTCCAGAATTTTTCCAACAATAAATAAATTGAGTGAAGATGCTCCAACTTCACTGTAAAATTCTGCAAGGGTTGGGCTAAAACTACTGGTTTCTTCTTGGGCTTTTATTATGAACACAACCAAATGAAAAGGAAAACTACGTCTCCACAAATGGTGCTAAAATCTGATCGCTTGGATAGTTGAAATATATTATTGATAGAGGTGAACTGCGCACTTAATTCTATCTTTGCACAATCAATGAAAATTTTGTTCATGATGATAGCGGAGAAATAAATACTGAAAATGTTTTCACTGTTATTTAATTACTCTTTATACGTGCCGTGGATAATGTCCTCAAGCTTTTCCAATTTCTTCGCCCTAGCTTAGATTGTGGACTCGCTTACCGCTGCAAACAAAACTCTCCGATCTGTTGGGTCCCAAGACATCTTATGGGAAACTCATATTTTGATGTTTCTATCTTTCTATGTTTGTATCTTTCTGCAATATTTAGCTAGTCATCAATTGGGTGTACACGATTCAAGAAGCTTCAAAATTCTTGCCTGAACATGAGCTGCCCACTTGTTTTATTCGCGGGACGACTTCTAATCAATCCTATAGGTCCGCTTAGAGGCTAAAAGAGTTGAGACATGTCCATAATATACCGCCCATTCAATACACAGAAATTTTTATCTGTCTCCGCCTCTGACACCACATTGTCGATCATATTGCAGCGTGTTTGCTACTTCTAGACCAGCTAATATTTTTTGCTGTCTTCCCGTTCATTCCCCGATAGCTCTAGAATTAAGGATTTTAGCTAATGTCTATACTTGTTAGTCAATCAGGCACAGATCCATTTGCATGTGTTTCCAATTACTCTGGTAAAAATGTCACTAATCTATCCAAACCGGTGAATCTGATGAGGGGGGGGGGATGGTTTTACTTCTTGAAACAGAATGATCTATTACCTCATGATGTGCCTGATCTTTATATCTCTTAGACACTTTGAAGTTATCAGTTTGCAATTCGATGACACATTTTTCACTCTTAATGACTATTGTCTCAGGAAAACAAAGGGTTGGACTGAAAATTGGAATAGGTAATTATTTCAAGACTTGAAAATTGGAATAGATAATTATTTCAAGACTTTCTCTTCCGCTTCTCTACATTCTCCATTTTTTTGGCAGTAATCTTGCATCGTTGCTCAATGGAATCAATATTTCCAAAATATCCTAGAAGCCTTGAAGAAGTGAGATTGCCGTTCAAAAATATTCTCCATTTTTTTCAGGAATGGCTGCATCGGGAGCCAGAATTGGGATCACCCTTATTTTAATGCTTCCCTTTAGGAAGAAACCAGTGATCAGAATTATTATGGCTTTGATAAAGCATAGGAGCAAACATTTAAATGGCGAAATGAAGATTGAGGGACTCATCCAAGAAGATACACTTACAAAGACATCAAGAGGATGACCAACTCTTTCAAAGAAAAGTTAGGTGAGGGAGGCTATGGCTGCATGTATAAAGGCAAGCTTCGAGATGATCAATTTGTGGCAGTAAAGCTTCTAAAGAAGCCAAAAGGCAATGCTGAAGATTTTTTCAATGAAGTTGTGAGCATAAGTAGGACTTCTCATATCAATGTTCTTAACTTTTTGGGGTTTTGTTTTGAAGGAAGCAAAAGAGCTTTGGTTTATGAGTTCATGCCCAATGGATCACTTGAAAAATTCATTTTCAATAGGAGTAACACTTTGGAGGTAGATTAGCAATTGAGTTGGGACATATTGTACCAAATTTCGATTGGCATAGCTCACAGGCTAGAGTACTTGCATAGAGGATGTAATACAAGGATCTTGCACTTCCACATAAAACCTCACAACATTCTTCTTGATGCAAACTATCATCCCAAGATTTCCGACTTTGGTCTTTCCAAAGTATGCCCAAGAGAAGAGAGCATCATGTCATTGCTTAGTGCCCGAGGCACCGCTGGATACATTGCTCCAGAGCTAATCATAAGGAACATTGGAGGGGTTTCTCACAAATCGGATGTCTATAGTTATGGCATGATAGTTCTAGAGATGGTCAACACGAGGAAAAACATTGAAGTCACGGTAGATCATACAAGAGATGGTCCACTAACGCTTGGAGCTCCGAGAAGAGCTTGGCCTAGATGGGATCACAAATGAGGAGGATGAAGGAATTGCAAAGAAGATGATTGTAATAGGCTTATGGTGCATTCAGATCAATCCAAGAGCTCAACCATCGATGACTGGAGTTGTGGAGATGCTAAAAAGTAGTGTTGAGACCTTACAAATTCCTCCCAAACCATCCTTGTCATCACTCTCAAGATCACCCTAGGCTTGTCAATGTGAAAGATCGTCTATGCCAGAGAGAAATGACTCGACTTGGGACAACTCAATATCAATTACATCAGACTAACATAGTTTGTAATAGAGTATTTACAGGGATCAACATATCTACTGCTTCTGACCTGGACCCACATATACTTCAAGTGCCATTTAGCAGACGTCCACAACTTCTTTTAGAGAATATTTGAGCCTTTCCTTTTGCATATATTCAAAAGAAGCACCTTCTCATCGTGCACGTAATATAATGAAAATACAAGAAGTCAAACCGGTCAAAGATGTCCTTCTCCAACAGAAAAGAAAATCAACATCCACCACCCCAAGAGCCTGATATGATTCGGATTAAAAAAAATGCGCATTTAGATTTCAAAAAAAAAAAATCGATAAATCCTCCAAATGGATCAGATTTCGTACATGACTTAAATTGTAGACATAATGTATTGCGTCAATGCACGGTGCCGACAGTCCAAATTTTGAAATTCAATGCTTTCATATATATCATATGTATATATGTATTTGTTATGATGTTTAGACCTTTTTTCTCTATCAGTTTCCCAGAATTATTGTTCTGTAAAGTATTGTAATCGAGAATTTTAGAAAATGAAAATACTACAACCTTATAGCTCTTGATTACATATTAAATTTTGTTCACAATGATTTGAGATCATTAATTTCGCCACCTCAAAACTTACTGGTTACTAAAAGTGTAAGAGAGAATATAAAAAATGTCAATTCCTGCAACTTTCCGTAGACACTGTATTCTATAAAATTTAATCATGAAAATTTCGCTACCTCAAAACTTACTAATAATAACTGAGATTTAAGACACTCAAACGCAGGTGTTTACTAACACCATGACAGCATTGGGTCATAGGCTACATTAAAGGGAGTTGCAACTCCAATGTGGGACAAAACTCCCAAGGAAATATGCAACATAAATTATTTATTTATTTTGCAAGCACTAAAATTTGTATGATGGATGAAATGATAAAAAATGAACAATTTTTGCGTTGCTTAGTAAGAATTGTGGGATAATTATCTAGTTAGTCCCAAATTTATTATGTAAACGCTAATTTTGTCATACAATTATCAATTTTATCAATGTAGTCCTAAACATTTACTCAAAATTTCAAAGTAGTTCTTCTGAAAAATTGACACTGGAAATTGCTAATATGGTGTCCAATCATCACCGATCGTACTATATGTGGATTCTCACGTCAAGGATTTCCCACAGCAATCGGTCGAAAAAACTACGTAAGAATATCTTGTCAAACTTATAATTATCTTAATAAATTTGAAAAATTATGACTAAATTGACATTCATATTGTTAAATATGTCTCGAGTTTAAGCCCGAAGCAAAAAGCTATTTTTTGAAAATAAATTGAAATAAACAGAGATGGGTACACAAATTAATCTTCCGGACATCATATTCTTAAAGCTGGTCAACAAATCTTGGAAGCAGTTGACCGAGGCACGTTTGCTTCTTCTGGAGTTGGACGAAGGAAATAAAAAAAGGGAAAGTCAATCTTTTACTTCCCTGTTGACCGAATCTTGGATGATTCGCTTTCTTCATGCATGAAATTCTTTGGCGGTGGAATATAATATTCCTCATAAGGTTTGCTCGTGGGACGTCCTTTACCGAAGCATCGTTGTTGATATGAGCATTGAAGTACCGTTATTCTAGCGAGTGCTTGGCGGTTTTTTCGTTCGTGAATTACATCCTAGAAGTTTAGTGTTTGTAGTCGATCAAATCTTGAGGTAAGATTTGCGTGTAATTTCTCCGTGAGATTGAGAGATTATTTTTGAGGAATTTCGAGGCTAAACACTGCGTGCGTTATTGGGTGTAATTGGGGTTTGGGAAACACCGAGAGAGTTTTTGAGTGACTTTAGTGTGTAATCTCCTTTTATCGCTTGATCTATAGTGAAATTCGCTGCTGCTCTCCCCGTGGACGTAGGTCTTTACGATTGAACCACGTAAATCCGATGTCCGATTTATTTTTCTTCTTCCGTCTATATTTTGTTCGATCGCTTGCCCCATAGCAACAAGTGGTATCAGAGCCAGGCTTAGCTAAGTTGAAGCGAATCGATGGCAACAGAAGAAGTAAAAGTGAAAATCAACAGATTTGATGGGAAGGATTTTAGTTTATGGAAGATGCAGATTGAAGATTATCTTTACTAGATGAATCTGCACTTGCCTTTATTTGGGGAGAAACCAGAGACGATGAAGCAATCTAATTGGGATTTGCTGGATAGACGAGCTATGGGTGTTATTCGGCTGACGTTGGCTCGTAACGTCGCGTTTAACATCCTAAAGGAGAAGACCACTGCTGATTTGATGCAAGCCATGTCGGATATGTACGAGAAGCCCTCTGCGATCAACAAGGTATGTTTGATGCGACGTCTATTTAACTTGAAGATAAAAGAAGGTGCATTAGTTGCAGATCATATCAATGAATTCAATGTGATTGTTAGTCAATTGAGTTCAGTTGAGATTGATTTTGAAGATGAGGTACGTGCTTTGATTCTGTTATCCTCATTGCCTGATAGTTGGAATACTACCGTTACTGCTGTTAGTAATTCCTCTGGGTCAACAAGTTTGACGTTTGATGGGGTTCGAGATTTGATTCTGAGTGAGGATATTCATAGAAGAGAATCTGGCGAACCTGTATCTACTGCTTTAGTAGGTGAAAATAGAGGAAGATCTGTAACATGTATGGGTAATGGTAGTACTAATATGAACAGACATAGTCAATCTAGAACTGCTAATGTTGTCTGTTGGAGCTGTGGCAAGAGGAGGCATCTTAGAAAGGATTGCCTTAAGCTGAAGAATGAGAAGGGTAAGGGAATTATGGTTGATTCTGCAGATAATGTTGCAGCTGTAGCAGATAATACTGATTATGTCTTGTCTGTCACTAATAATTCATCGCTTGATGGATGGATTATGGATTATGGTTGTTCTTTTCATGTCACACCAAATAGAAATTGGTTTATCACTTATCAGTGCACGGGTAGTGGTAAAGTCCAGTTAGGGAACAACGCTGAGTGCGATGTTGCGGGTGTTGGTGATGTTAAAATCAAACTGCATGATGGTATCGTGAGGACATTGACTGGAGTGAGGCATGTTCCAGAATTGAAAAAGAACTTAATTTCCTTGGGTGCCCTAGATTCAGCTGATTGCAGGTATTCTTCAAAAGGTGGAGTTCTGAAGATTGTTTGAGGTGCCCTGGTGATAATGAAAGGAATCAAGCATAATGGCCTGTATAAACTTCAAGGTGAGACAGTGATAAATTTCGCTGCGAAAACGTCGGATGCATCTGTTCGAGAGTCTATTGACTGCTCGAGGAAGACCTGGGTGCTTGTGCCAAGGCACAAGGTTGATGCTGGTGTCAGGATCTCGCAGTCAAGAGCTTTGATCGAGACAGAGACTGGTAAGTCGATCAAGCATGTGCGGACTGACAATAGCATGGAGTTCTGCTCGGAGCTGACAAATAAATTCTGCATGAAAGAGAGCATAGTGAAACACCGCACTAGTGCTAGTAAATCACAACAATTTGCAGAATTGATGAGCAGAACATTACTAGAGATGGCTCGAAAAATTATCTCTAGTGCTGGTATGGCTAGGAGATTCCTGGTTGATGAGCTAAGTACGGTAAGCTACTTGACGAATAGATCCCCATCAATTGCTATTGAATGGCAAACTCTTGAAGAAGTGTGGTTAGGTAACGTTGCTGATTATTCTATTCTTAGAATGTTTGATTGCCCGTGTTATTTTCGAGTGAGTGATGGTAAGCTCGATGGGAGGGCAAGATGCATATTCCATGGCTATGCACAAGGTGAGCGGGGTGATCAGTTGTGGTGCCCAGATATAAATTCACCTGTTAACAACAGAGAAGTTACCCTTGATGAGTCTCAAGTACTTCTGGCTAGGAGTGATTATAGCAATGTTCAAATGGATCTAAACGGTGTTCAGCTTGAGGTGGAGTTGCAACCAGAAACTCCTGAGGTAGCGAGTACAGGTACTAGCAAAGTAATCGACACAGATGGTGTTTGTAGCGAGGTGGAGCTTATAAAGCCAACGGTTGCTGTAACTGCTGAAATTAACAAGGTACTTATTCGATCTCCTAACAGATATGGATGCAATAATGGTTTTACTTTATCTGCGGTTAAGGAGGTTGCGTCAGAAAATCCTTGCGGAGCAGTTAAAGGTGCATGTGGAGTTGGTATTTTGATGAGGTCCTCAGTTATGGCAAAGTTCAAGCGAGGCTTGGACTTGAATAATATCTGCGGCGGTTGAGCCTATCAGGGGCTATGGGAAAATAGTAGCAGAATTTGAATTTTTACGAGGCGATTGTTATTTGGCTCAAACGTCGAGCCAAGGTGGAGATTGTTAAATATGTCTCGAGTTTAAGCCCGAAGCGAAAAGCTATTTTTTGAAAATAAATTGAAATAAACAGAGATGGGTACACAAATTAATCTTTTGGACATCATATTCTTAAAGCTGGTCAACAAATCTTGGAAGCGGTTGACCGAGGCACGTTTGCTTCTTCCGAGTTGGACGAAGGAAATAAAAAAAAGGGAAAGTCAATCTTTTACTTCCCACATTGACCGAATCTTGGATGATTCGCTTTCTTCATGCATGAAATTCTTTGGCGGTGGAATATAATATTCCTCAGAAGGTTTGCTCGTGGGACGTCCTTTACTGAAGCATCGTTGTTGATACGAGCATTGAAGCGCCGTTATTCTAGCGAGTGCTTGGTGGGTTTTTCGTTCGTGAATTACATCCTAGAAGTTTAGTGTTTGTAGTCGATCAAATCTTGAGGTAAGATTTGCGTGTAATTTCTCCGTGAGATTGAGAGATTATATAATAGATATAGAACTGAATTGATACTTTTTCTTTACCTAATATTTTCCGATTTATTTTTCTTCTTCCGTCTAATTTTGTTCGAATAAACTTTGTTAGAACTGAATTGATACTTTTTTCCTAATATTTTTGTAAAGTTTGTAATTTAGAGGTCCCTTTGGCTCAGATGGTTCAAGGTTTGTTCCTAATGATTTGGTAGATCATCATCAATTCCGACACTTCAACACGTAGGCGGGCCCTCCAATGTAATCGTTATTAAGAGGTCCCTTTGACTAGGAAGTATCATGGTCGGTTCCTCTAGACTTTCTAGTGCAGATTTTCCATGTAGGACAACAATGCATTTACATTGGGTGCTTGAATAATGCACGCATGGGACCAATTTCTGCCTCGCTTGGCATTTGCTTCGAAGTCGATGAACTAGCGCACGACAGTTATCGGAGCTAGGACCAATTCAAACTAACTCCATTTGATTTCTCTTCTATCCTGCTCTACCTCCTTCTAGTCAAAATGAATCTCTAGAGCTTCAACTACGGAGCTAATTGTTGCCGGTTGGCCCTTGTCATTGTCTTCGCCAGCTTAGTCTATTAGGATGTATCTAAAGATGTGCAATACGAGGCCTGCGCACCTCGGGACTGTAGATATGGCCCGGACATCAGCTACCATTTCTGGATTTCGGGCGAGCAAGACTCTTGTTGTGGCTATCCAAATTTCAAGATCACCTACGTAGGGATATTCCCAGTCCTGAATTTCTCAGTCAATGAGTTCATCATCAAGGAAATCTCCTACACGAACCATTCTATCCTCCTGGTTGATGCCCTCATGTACCATGACACTTGTGGTGCTCCACCGCGTAATATCAACCTCAAAAGTGCGCCTCTCATTCTCAATTCCACTAATGCCGATTTCTTCTTCTACTATAATTGCACCTCACCGCCGCCAAATTTTACATATCTAGTGGACTGTGCTAGCAACTCCACCCACCACTCTTTTGCTTATTTTCCCGAGGAAGTATCGCAGGAAATATATTTGTATTATGCCGTTAGTACCTGCGACTCTGCAATTAGTGTACCTGTTTATGTTAATACAAATATCGATAGCTTGGCGACTATGAATTACGGTGAGATTATGGAGATGGATTCCTTTTGAACTAGACTGCATTTAATTGCAGTGACTACGAGGGAAGTGAGGGATGGTGTGGATTCGAGAACGATGATTTTGTTTGCTTTTGCCAAATGGTCCTCATCCTCAAAGCTACAATGATGGTAAGTGGATGGGGAGTTTTTTTTTTTCTTTCTGTTTTTGCTTCTTGACTGAGTTTTCATATCTACTGTTTTGCTTGATCTTCCTTTCGACATGCGGAGGTTGGTATCTATGTCCCACAAGATCCAATAGTTAAAAAGTATTAAGTGAAGCTGGAGCTACACCAAATTCACAATAAAAATTTCAAATGTTGGACCAAAATAACTTGCTTCTTTTTGTGGGATTTTCTTGTGCATACAACCAAACAAGAAAGAAGGAAGGAAGGAAGGAAGGAAGGAAAGAGAGAAAGCTCCCGTTTGTTCTAGTGATGCTAAAATCTAACAAGGTGTTCAATCGAAATAGGTAACATTGATCAATTTGAACTGTACATATAATTAACTCTATTGTGACATGACCTTATTTATAATTAGCATAAGCACTATAATGAGTGTGGATCCAAGCATGGGCCATACATGCTTTGATTCGATACATATGCATGCTTCAAACCATTTTCTGCCTCGCTTGGTGTTGGCTTCGAAGTTGAAGAACTAGCACACAACAGTGATAGGAGTTAGAACCAATTCAAACCAACTCCATTTGATTTTTTTACAAATGCTTTTGCACTCTCTCCTACCTCTTTCTCTTATCCTCTGCAATTGTTGTTTTCAAAAGAACAGAGGAGTTGACAGCAAAAGCTGTATATATAATTCAGAAAACTAAAAAATGCTTAATACATATTAAAACTTAACCATAAAGCCATGTTGCCCACTTATAGCTTGCCTTGTCCACAAAACCAGCAACAAACTAACAGAATAGCTAAAAAAGTATCAAAGTCACAGTAGATCAAACCATCGAAGCATACTTCCCTCATTGGGTACATCTAGAGCTCCAAGAAGAGCTTGGACTACTCGGGATCACAAATGAGGAGGACAAAGTAATTGTGAAGAAGATTATTATAATTGGCTCATAGTGCATTCAAATCAATCTGAGAGCTCGACCATGTATGACCCAAGTTGTGCAAATGCTAAAAGGCAGTGTTGATGCCTTGTAAATTCCTCCCAAACCCATTTTGTCATCACCCTCAAAATTGCTTGCAGCTTATCCATGTGTAATTTCGTCTCTACAAGAGAGTAATAACTCAAGTCAGGGTTATTCAAGATTAATTATATGAGACCAACATAGTTTGTAACATACTATTTGGGAAAAAAAAAAGTGATTGCAAAATTAATGATAATTGGGCTGTTTATATATTTGTAATGAGATGTCTAGGTTGAATTCTACAAGTGTGACTAAAAAAAGAGCGAAAAGGGTATTGTTGACATATAAATTTTCACATTTGGATCTCCGTAGCATTTCTATCAATATTACGGATCTAATTTATGACATAAATTGGCCCCTTAACCCAAAAAATTGCATGTATCATTTAGTAATCACATTGCTTGCTACTTCTCATCACGATTAGGGACATTTTGATTTTAAAATTTTCGCAAAAGCATAACTCTAATAAAAATAATAAGTTAAAATAAATACAAAATAAAAAAATTATACCATAGTAAAAGGGAACGAGGCTTACGGATCATTTTATATTTCACAAACACGTTAAGCTTGTCATACCAATTAAGGCCCTCCCGAGTGGGCCGGGGCGCGAACCCAGCAGATGGGCTTCAAAATGAGGCCCGTTTTTAGCCCACGAGAGAGCTTTGGTAGCTGCCCACACGCTCTCAAACTGAGGTGAGGGCATTGGCCATCCGTCTGAACTTTTGTCGACTCAAACAAGGAGTTCACATTTCCTATTTGTTTTTTTTCTTTCTCTGACCCAATCAACAAGTCTGCACTATTCCTTTTCTTTATTGTTTTCCTTTCACGGCCAAAGTCCTATTCCACTTTGACTCCAACGTGAAAAATGTTGAAGTGGACTTTAGCGCTGAAGCAATTTCCGAACATGTAAGATTCTGCTTTCAACTTTGAAGCTGGTAGACGACCTGGGAAACACAGTTGTCTGCGATGACCAAGACCAAGACATTCCTTCACCGCCAGACATTTTTTCCCATTCGGTGCATATTGCATATACAAAGTTGAAAGGGAAAGAAATAGGTCGAAGAATAATGCTAAGCATGCTAGATGATTAAAAATATTACTTATGTAGTTTGGGACATCACTTAGTAATCAATTTAATGGACCGAATTTAATTTACTTGACGCCACCTCATCATCTTAATATTCATATAGGCTAGCTACCATATTAGAGAATACCAACATCCTCTACTATATTATGGCTGTTAATTGCATTGATGCGTGGTGCTAACGATCATGGATTTCGAGCTTCCATACCTTCATATGATGTGGTATTAATGCTCTTCATCTATAGTGTTCTATGTATTTGGCATGACAATTGGACCTTTGCTCTGTAATAGTTTTTCAATATTATTTTATTATACTCGAGAATTCTAGAAAATGAAGAATCCTCCACTGCCGCTCTTTTCCTCAGCTTTTTCCACTTTCAAATCCGTTCGTATAATTCACGCGCAATTTGGGAAACACGGTTGTTTGCGACGACCAAGACCAAGACATTCCTTCACAGCCAAACATTTTTCCCAATGCGGTGCATATTACATATACAAAGTTGAAAGTGCCAGAAATAGGTTGAAGAATAACGCTAAGTATACTAGATAAATAAAAAAATTACTTATATAATTTGGGACATCACTTTGTAATTAATTTAATAGAATGAATTTAATTTACCTAACGTCATATCATCATCTGAATATTCATGTAGGCTAGCTAGCATATACAAGAATACTGACATCCTCTATTACATTATGGCTATTAATTGCATCAATGCTTGGTGATGATCATTGATTTCGAGCTTCAATACTTTCACGTATATGCTATGGTAATAATGCTCTTCATATATATTGTTCTATGTGTTTGGCACTACGATTAGACCTTTGCTCTGTGATAGTTTTTCAATATTATTGTATTATACTCGAGAATTCTAGAAAATGAAAAATCCTTGATATTGTAGTACTCAATTGCACATGAAGTTTTATTCATCCAAGATTTAAGATGATTAATCCCTTAATCTCACTATAGCCACATATATGATACAAGATATCAATCTCACTCCATCGAGTTATTATCTTTTTTGGTGTAAATACGTGAATATCATTAATTAGATGAGGTACAAAAACTTAGGGGAATCCCCTAAGATTCCACAAAAACTAATTATGCAAGAAGATAGAGGAAGGAAGCCTCCATATAGTAGCCAATAAAACATTTGCGTGGGAAGGCCTACACTCTTGGTAAAGTGACGCCCTATCTCTTACAATCTTTTGAATCCTAGCTAACAAAAGATGAGGTTCAGTTGACATGTTTTGAAATCGTCTGCGGTTACGTTCCATCCAAATGCAATAGATTGTCGCTAAGAAAGACAACTTGAGGAATCTCGCTTCCAAGTTTTTGCCCTTAGTGGCCCCGATCATCTATTGAAGTTCTAAGTTCCAACCTCCTACATAACGCCAAATTCCATTTTATGCCAAAATACTAAGCCATACACTACTTGTCCAAGTGCACTAAAAAAATAAGCGGTTTCTATCTTCTGTACCATTCATGCAAAAGTTACACTTAGTATCTACTGAAGACAACCAACCGTGATATGGCTATTGCTGTCAGTAGTCTATCTTTGCAAACAAGCCAACCAATAAAATTATGCTTGCAGATACCGCTGGTCCGAATTAATTGATACCAGTCCACGGCTGGTCCCTCTTGTCTAAATTCCTCGTATACCTCTTTGCAACAGTATGTTTTGCTAGAGATAATAGGCATTAGAGCATGTCTTAGCTTGAGAATGCATCATCAATTCCAAGCCATATTGCCCTTTATGTCAAGTTGCATAATGGGAGTACCTCCGCATTTGATATGTGAACCTAAGCACTCCATAGGGATGAGGATGGAAGATTGATGAGGCTTCAAAGCATGCAACCCATCGATACTTTATTCCACAGTTTCAGATTGAGTAGGCCTAGACCTCCCTCCTTTTTTTGTGAGCATACTACATTCCATGCAACTTTGTGGGATTTGTGAGTTTTTGCATTGACATTGAGTTATTATCTTATTGAAGACTAAAAGTATAAAAGAGAATGTATTAAAATTACACAACGAAAATTTTTGTTACCGCATATAAAACTAATAAACACCGTGATTCAAGAAACTTGCCGCTGGTGTTTACTAAACCCATAACTACATTTGGTTATAAATTACATTGAAGGGAGAGGGAACTCCGAAACGGGACGAGAATTTCAATTTAAATGTGTAATATAATATAAACAATTAATTTTTGTTAGCACTAAAGTTTTGTATATTGGAAGAAAAGAAAAAGAAAAATTCTACAATTGATTTGCGCTGCTTAGTAGGAATTGTATAACGGGAGGTTTGTTCCTAAGAGTCATTTAGAGGTTCCTCTGACTCGGAAGTTTCATGGAATGTGGAAGATCATCAATTTCAACATTTCAACACGTTGGCGGATCCTCCAACCTAATTGTAATTTAGAGGTCCCGTTGACTAGGAAGTTTCATGGTTTGTTCCTCAAGACTTTTCAAGGCAAATTTTCCGTGTGGGTCATTGATACATCAACATTGGCTACTCAAATAATGCAGGCATGCAAATCCAATTCACATGAATTCTTGAATCGGATAGGCCCTATTCATTTAACAAGTATAGTTGAGAGATTTGTCATTTCATTTAAAGATTTTATTATGGATTAAGAACTAGCTAGGCAACAATTGTTACAGTTGTAAACGCACCAACTTCCTTTGTGATTAAGTGCGATCAAATTTTTAGCAATTCCTTATTATCTATGCTAAATTAGTGATCTTGAGGTTAAGCATGGTTGTCTCCTTTCAGTGTTGACGTCAAATCGAAACCTTTTGAGGTCAAAGCCACGACAAGCCTGGTCGTTTCCTTTCCATTCCGATGTTAGAACCAACTTAGTTTAGGAAAATTATCCAAAAAATCTTAAACCTATTGTACTTTTGCCAATTCAGTCATAAACATTTTCACTTCTTGCCAATTGAGTCCATTCATACAATTTTGGACGAAAAATGCTGACGTGGACACCAATGATACCATGTAGGACCACCGGCGCTGACGTAGACAATTTTAATAATATTTTAATATATTTTTGATTTTTTTTTTTTGCTGTTTTGATTTTTTTTTTTTTGGCTTTCTTCTTAGCCTTTTCCAATGGCCGGCTGGCCATAGGGGGCAGCCGACCACTAGCCATAGCCAGCCAGCTGACCTCGCCTGCCACAAGCAAGGCCCGACTAGGAGAGGGTGAGCCTCATTGAGGGAAGCCCTCGCCCAGGCGCATCCCGGTAAGGGTCGCCTAAGCGAGGCCGACCCTCACCTAGGCCAGGCGAGGTTGACTTGCGCCTAAGCTAGGGTAGTCTCATTAGGCATTGGCTTAGTGATGACGATGCCGGGTGAGGCCGCCTTGGCCTAGGTGAGGGCCGACCTCACCAAATTTGGTCTAGGCAAGGGCTCCCTAGCCAGATCTAGCAAGGCCGGCCCTCGCCTAGGCCAAGGCGCCCTCGCTAGGCATCGTCATCACCTAGCCGACGCCCAGTGGGGCCACCTTAGCCTGGGCGCAAGTTAGCCTCGCCCAAGCATCCCTTCTCGAGCCGTGCCTAGGCGAGGGCTCCCCTCGCCAAGGCCCACCCTCGCCCGATCGAGCCTCCCCTATGGCGGGCGAGGCCAACTAGTTGGCGATGGCTAATGGCCAACTGGCCACCAAAAAAGGCAAAGAAGAAAGCCAAAAAGAAAAGAAAGAAAAGGAATTAAAAAAAAAAGGAAAAAGAAAAATATTAAAATATTATTAAAAATTATCAACGTCAGTGCTGCGGCGGTCCTATGTGGCACCACCAACATTCACAACATCATATTCTGGGCAAAATTGGCTAGTGAACTCAATTGGCAAGAAGTGAAAATGTTTAGGACTGAATTAGCAAAGTTAAAAAGTTTAGGATTAAATTGACAAAAGTGCAATGGATTTAGGATTTTTTGGATGATTTTTCCCATCATGGTCGAAGCCTTGTCAAGCCTTAGATCGAAAACCAGATCCATTAGCACTATGCATTTATATAATGATTGGTCCATTATTTTGATTTATAAAGTAACGTCCCGAACAATATTAGTCACCTTCAATTGCCTAGCATACTATTTCTTCCCCTTTATTTACCTTGTGGGAAAGAAGGGAAAACGATCCAGCATCTAATTTTTCCTAGAAAAGAAGATACAAGTAAAGTTAGCAATTCACGTTTCAATGATTTATAAATTAGTAAATATGCTACAAAGATATATAGTATGTTTCATTTAAGTCTGATATCACCAGTCTCATGTATAGAGACATCTTGGGAGTAACTCAACCTGGCTGGAAAAAAAACTTCGATTTTTGACTCCTTCAAATCAGTGTAAACGCTGAACAATTAAAGTGTACTTTTCTGGTCTTCCTTTGTTTCTTCTTTCTGGCTGCCTTTCCGGTTTTGCATGTGGACGCCAGCGAAGCAAGCACGAAAGGAGCATTTACTCTCTCACTTTTGTCTTTCCATCGAGATATTTTCCACGAAACATGACATTTGCAGAGAGTGATATAATAGTCGAACTTTAAACCATTGATTAGACTTTAAAAGCTTTTGTTTATTTCACAAAAATGAATAAATTAAAATACATTTTTATAAAAATAATTACTTATATTGTTGCAAAAATAAATAAATGAAAAATATTTGTACTATCTATAAAAGTATTTAGACATAAATTATTATTGATAATAAAATTATTTTTCATCAAATAATTATTTCAAATGATACGAGAGATTACTTATTAGTTGTCGATGTATGATGACAAATGAATATGTGATAGTCGATAAAGGTATTGATTAAAAGGAGCTACGGATTACCAATTTGAGGTATCAAAAGAAAGTTGGATACCTAGAGGATGTCAAAAAGCAGTTATGAGTTTGAAATGATTGGTGAGTGAGGCAATAGGGTTCAAGAAGTCGTGAAGTAACCAAAATGCAATTTTAAGGGATTAATCAGTTGAAGACTAAATCACGACATCATGAGAGAATGAGCCCAAGATTTTCAGAGACGAGGGAACATGGTTATAACTATAGGAGAACTGGTTAGAGATGGTTATGGTACAACCACTATAAATACCATTGTTCATTTATGAAGGCCCCCCGACACACAAATAAATAAATCTACTATTCTTTAGTTATCTTTACTTTTCGGTGTTGTAGTTTTATTTTCCAAACTTGCATCGTCAATTAAATTTCGGCGTATTTCTTAAATGTAGTTTCCAAATCCACATCATCAATTAAATTTTGGTGTGTATCTCTATCCCAATTGTCACATAATAAGTCAAATTCTATTGTTGCATCTTTGCATTCTCAAGATTTATTGTTGATTAAATTTTGGCACGATTTTTGTACTTATATTTGAAGTAAACTTCGGGTTTTTCTTGTTAATTAATGATAATTTCTGTCTAGAGTTGCCACAATACCTATCTCCTTTAATAAAAACTAAAGAACAACTTTCAATGAAAGATATTTCTTTGCAGGATCCAATTTGTGAGGAACACTAACCCAATAGATGGATCAAACAATATACGAGTCAAATCCTAGTGAACGGCTCATGATAATTTGTAGAGATTGACGTAGAGACTAACATAGAATTCTATATGCTCACATATTTATATGCTATTTCTGCATTAGTGACCTACGACTATAGTATGTCATTATTACTGTATTGGAACTTTTAATACACATAGGACTGCTCGAACATGCAAAATAATTCCCCGAAAATGATGCCAACGTCATGCAATAGGTGACACCAAGGGTCACACGACCTTGCCAATCCAAACCTGCATGAACCCAGACCCCGTCAAGATGATGTGATCATCTCTTTTGTTATTGTTAATTTTTGTTTTTTATGAGAAATATGTTTGGCCACTTCTTCTAGATTCGATGAATTGAACATTCTCTTAAGAGTCATGGAAAGAAATTTCGCCCGGCTTACCAAATTGAGAAAGAAGGAAAGTGTTGCACATGCTTATATGTCTATAATAACCACTGAAATTCACATATCACAATGTCCCACGGATGTGATTTATTCCAATTGTCGATTATGTCTTGATACACAACAATATAATGCTTTGATTATTTGCTGTGTTTTCTCTAATTCATCAGCATGATGTGGAATTTTGTATCTCCTAGAGACATAATTCTTCGAGAGGGAGAACTACCTGATCAATCATAAATTTATTGTGTGAATGTCAATTCAATTCTAAACTTTCTAATTTTATATCTTCATGGGAAATTCCAATGTAATCTTTTCGATCCATTTTCGCCTGAAATCATTGACATGGCAAGGTGCCACATAAGACGGCTAGTGATAAATGGGCCACCACGTCAATAATTTCTAGCATAAACTAATCGGAAATCCTATATTGGAATTGCGCGCAAAAGTTTATGACTAAATTGGTAAAATTGAAGATTTCAAGATTAATTGGGTAATTTTTCTTTACTTGAGAAACCCACCAAAGAGATTCAACTCTAAATAGAAGGGCAATTGTGCATTGGCATTTTGAGGCGTAATGAATTGTTTAAAGTCGGACTTAACGACTATCTCCAAACGTCATGTTTCATGGAAACTATGACTTGACGACTATCTCCAAATGTCATGTTTCCTGGAAACTATCTCAACGAAAGGGACAAAAGTGAAAGAATCTACGCCGAGTTCACACCCATATTTGAGTTTCTAGCTTTAATATCCAAAATGAATGTGAAGTTCACGGGCCCTTCGTCTATTTTAATGCAACTAGAGCATTACAACGATTATAGTACCCATTGCATATCAAATTTTACTTGCAATGATTTAAGATCATTTGTGACTTAATGTCGATGTGGTCACATATACGACACAAGCTGTTGAATCAAACTCCATCAAGTCATGAACTTATTGAAGACTACAACCTTAAAAAGAATATGACACGTTGAGTTTGAATTTCAAAATCCATAAATTTCTGTGGTAATTTCTTCCTCTCCGTATTAGATTTGAATTGCAAGATCCATCAACTTCTTCAAGATTTTTCAACATAGAAAATGCCTACGACCGCTACTTTAATTGGTAAAGACTGTAATTTCATAAAATTTAATCATGAATAATTACAGTAAATTAAAGTCCACTAAATATATTTATAAAAAGTGCAATCAAGCCCTAATTGCTTTTAAAAAAAAAGCTGTATTAAGCTCTAAATCATGCCTTTCTATTGAAAGAAAAATTGATAATAAAAAATAAAATAAATAAATAAATAAATATGGTTCAGTGAAGTCTCTAACTTCTTACTTAATTGAATAAGTCAACCATGAGATTGCGGACAAAGTGCGTGTAAGGACCAACACATAAATTCTACACAACGGTATAATTATACATTATTTTTCCGCCAATGACTTATGACCATATTAAATCGTTATCAATGTATTAGAAATTTTTTCCACGTAGGATTACTCGAACGTTGCGCAAAAAAAATAAATATCAAAGTCAAATTTGTGTAGCCTTTGACCCAAAAAATAAAATAAAATTGTGTAGCCTTTAGTCCCAATGCAAGACTTTGACCACTTTTATTAAATAGGCCGTCCATTCTAAATTGCCAGACGATCATCTTGTTCCTCACCAAGAGAAGGACAAAGAAAATGCCAAGCCACCACCTACTCTGCATTCTCTCCCCTTCTCTCTCCCTCCTTCTCTTCTTCTTCTCCTCCGCGAGCTTCCATGGCGTCCACTCCACTTTCTCGACCATTTGCGACCCCGTCTCGTCCTCGTTCCCATGCGGCAGCGTCATCATCCGATATCCATTCTGGATCGAAAGCGATGCCCCCGTGCACTGCGGATACCCAGGCCTCCGCCTCATTTGCCCGTTTGGCTCCCCTCACCCAACCCTCCTCCTTCGGGACGACGCCTACTTCGTCACCGATATCAACTACAACAAAACAACCCTAACTCTCGTCGACATTGACGTCGCCCACCAGGAATGCCCCAGGGCGCGCCACAACCTCACGATCGACTCGCTCCCCCTCAATTACAACTCCACCAACGTCAATCTGACCTTCTTCTTCGACTGCAGCGCTCCTTCAGGGGGGCTCATCCCCGCCGAAGGGGCCATCGATTGCTTGCGATCTGGTGATAACCAGTCGTATGTGTTTGTGGACATGAGCCCGGAGGCGGCAGCTGATTTCGATAAGGCATGGAGCTGCGCGGAGGAGGTGGTGGCGGTGGTGCAGGGGACGGAGGTGACGGCAGAGAACGTGGCGGAGGAGTTCGCTGGGGCGATCAGGGAGGGGTTCGTGCTTGACTGGGAGGCGGCGAAGGAGTGCAGCGCGTGCGAGCACGCCGGCGGGCGGTGTGCGTTCAACCAAAAAGTGCAGTTGCTGTGCTTCTGCGACGACGAGACAATTCACACCGGCTCGTCTTGCAAAGGTAGGAACGAGGTTTGTGCCTGTTTATTTTCTGTCTTTCTTGGGAAATGGTCCACTTGCCATGCGTGCTTTTTCAATGCTAGTTACTTGTTCTGCATATTTTGAAACTTCAGCAGCTTTAGAATTAGAAAAGTATGTATATGGCGCGTCAGTTTATTACTTTTCAAATTTAGAATGGTAGTCACTTGTCCGCGCGTGTCGCCCTGTTAGAAAGTTTAGTATAAAAATTTAAATTAATAAATTGGGAGAAATAACATGTATATAAAGAAAATGAAAAAGTAATTTAACACCTTCTCCCATATAAATTAGATTAGGAACGACACAAAGAATTTGATTAACGAGGGACAGTACACTCGAAATAAATTGAATGAGAATTTGACTCCGATGTCATGTTCAATGTCTAATTAAAAAACTCAAAACAATATGTGGATGAAGACCGTATGTATATAAATAGAATACGAATTTTCGTAAATAAATGATGTGGGATACTTTAGCACTTCAATTTAAAGTAAATTTTCTCTTGAGATTGATTAAGTATAAGGACTTGCATGTAACGAATGGAAGCGACAATTTTTTTTTTTCTTTTGGTGCAATTTGGAAAGTGGTTCTGTCCATTGATTGCAACCTGGATACAACCAGTCAAATCAATTCAAAAAAAGATGAATAGGCAAAGCTTAATAAAATTTCGTCTTGATGACGGTTTAGCCGCCTCAATTCGGAAGCTCCGGTTCTCTTCTGTTTTCTAGTCTAGACAATGGCCCTGCGTCTGCTAGAATGCAGCTAACTATGTTCTCGAGGTCCTTATTGAAGTGTCCTTGATTGAATTGTCAAGGAGATTGGCCAAGCTCGTTAACTAGTTGAGGACCGCGGGTACGAATTGTAAAATGGGTAATAATAGTCTAAGTCGTCCTTAAGTCAAGTCTACGCTCAAGCTCCTTGGCTCTGTTTCCACGCGCCTTGTTCTTCTTATTTTCTTCTCAGCCTTTGTCTCAATGCGCCAAAGTCTTGGTCTTTCGGGAGGCCAAATCAAGTGGCTCTCACTGGTGCATTGGGTTCAAATCATTCTCAAAGCAGCATTGTCCTTATCCTCTGCATCCTCTTCATTTACATTTACCCTTTCCTTGTTTTGCTCCAACACCATCTCCCTCCGAATGGACCTTACCATGTCGTGTTCATCTCTGTTCTTGCTCTTCATCTTCTCCCTCCATATTCACTTCCTGGTGCCAACTTCCGGCAAATTCCTGCCATTCCAACAGTGCGCTCCTTTTGTTTGCGGAGATCAAAAAATTAGCTATCCTTTCAAGCATAATGAGCGACCAAGTTACTGTGGGTATCCAGGCTACGAGCTTGACTGTGATGGAGGTAACCTGACCCTTCTGTCCATGGAGTCCCTGGAGTATCAGGTGATCCACATGGATTGGAGCGAGCAGATCCT
Source organism: Eucalyptus paniculata subsp. matutina (assembly GCA_017140255.1). Taxonomy (NCBI): domain Eukaryota; kingdom Viridiplantae; phylum Streptophyta; class Magnoliopsida; order Myrtales; family Myrtaceae; genus Eucalyptus; species Eucalyptus paniculata. The sequence continues at coordinate 10,157,788 of CM029436.1, read as the reverse complement.
TAAGGTTGCGAGGATGGATTTGTTGAAAGATATATGTCTTGGAACACATGTCGACACCACTTTAAACTTCAGTCTCTTCAAGTACGCTTCCAATTACCTCAATTCTGCCTTATTCCACAATTGCAACTCACCGTCAACCCCTCAACCTGATCGGTTCTCTTGTCCTGCGTCTGGAGATGGCTACTTTGCTTTCAAAGTGGACCCCGCAAGCAAACTACACGAGCTATGCAACTTCAGTGTCTTCGTCCCATTTATACCAATTGGAGCTCCAAGTCAACCACCAACATGGAAGGGCAGCAAGAGCGCTACCATTAGTCGTGCTACCGTTAGAGACATCCTGAAAAATGGCTTTGAGATTACTTGGATTGCCAACACATCTCTGTGCGAAAATTGCACTAAATCAGGGGGAAGATGCGGGTATGGCTGGACAAGGCCAGAATTCAATTGTTTTTGTCCTAATGGAGCCTCTACGACAATCTGCCATAAATCGCCAACACCGGCAAGCGTCCCTGCGCCAGCACCAACAATCGTCCCTTCAAGTATGTATTCTTACTCTCACCCAATATGTGGTTTTCAAATAGCTGAACTCGTTCGATGAGAAGGATTGTTGGGTTATTCTTCCCTTTGCTTGTTCATTGGAAAAAGATCCGCCCATGCCCCCACAATCTCATTTTGCTGGGCATACCCTTCCCTCAAACAAAGTGCAGTCCTCCACGCTATGGCATACACGATCGTGTTACAATTTACACTCCGAGTTTTGAAAACTTTATCGTCCCATCCTCTGAAACCTTCCTTGCCTTGAATGCTCGATCATTTTGTCGGTATCTGTGATCCCCCAAGATCCTACGGTTAAAATACAGTGAGCAAAGATGCTCAGAGTTTATTGTAAAATTTCACATCACTGATTAGTAATTCAAAGCAAAACACGTTAGTCAGTAAGTCAATCAACCTAAAATTTAGGTTTGACTTGTTCTTTACTTTCCACGACATCAACTCCTGACCCCTCAAATGGGCTAGAAATTTTTCCACAGTGAGAACCTTAAAAAAGGTTTCACTTTACAATTTCAACAACATACGAAGAACTCCGGAGGAAATTGCTTCGCTTGTTCCCTCTGTCTTCCTCATCACTTCCACCCCAGGCCCAATTTCAACGCTCGATAGCCATCCCTTTGATTTCCCTCCTCCACGAAATATCAAAAGACTAAAACCGGTCTTGGTCAAAGTCGACGGTCAGAATAGTTTTCTATATTATATTGAGGAAGAATTAACAACATCCATCTATTTTATACTTCAGTCCAAAGAAAGTGAATACAAAAAGAATTTCTCCATCCTCAGCTTGCCCCTATGATCTCTAAACCCTCGTTCCACAATTTATTCTCCACCCATGAGAGCCTGAACTTATTCAAATGGGTGACGCAGCCCCTCTCCTTCTCTCCTCCACTTCACACTCCATCCTAGTTTTCGTCCTCGTCAGCCTCGTTGTTCTACAAGTTCTTTTATGCAAGGGAGACGACAATGTCCACTATACCGATTGCCACAGCTCTTTTAATTGCGAAACCATCGCAAATATATCTTATCCTTTCTGGGGAGAGTCTATGAGGACGAATCCCCTATCTTTGAGTACCAATAACAGAAGTCTTATTTTCAATACTCGAGGCCTAAGCTATTTTTGGACCTAAGCAATTTCTGCCATGAAAAAGGTGGCAAGCTTATTGTTTCCTATTCAATGCGGGTCGTCATCATCGTAAATCACAAGAGATGGGCCCGATTCAGCTCAGCCGAGGAATCATGGGCCTTTGGGATTGACTGATGTTAACTAGATTGCTTCTTTGGGCTGATGATGCATAGACATCATCAGTCAAATCAGTTCGAAAAAGATGACTAGGCAAAGCTTAACAGAAACTCGTCCACATAATTGTTTAGCGGCCTCAGTTCTGGGGCTCCAATCGCCTTCTGTTTTCTAGTCTAGGCAATGGCCCTGCATCTGTCTAGAACGCTGCTAACTATGTTCTTGAGGTCCTTATTGAATTGTCCTCAATTGAATTGTCTATGAGATTGGCAAAGCTCGTTGATTAGTTGGGGCCGCGCCTGCATGTAGGAATTGGGAAGTGGGGAATACTATTCCAAGTCCTCCAGTCAGGTTCACAATTAGCCAGCAGCTCAAGCTACTTGGCTTTGTTTCCACGTGCCTTGTTTTCCTTCTTTTCTTCTCAGCTTTTGTCTCCCCGCGCCAAAGTCTTGGTCTTCGGGAGGCCAAATCAAGTGATTCTCGTTAGTGCACAGGGGTCGAGCCGTTGTCAAAAGCAGCATTATTCTTAATCCTCTGCATCCTCTTCCTTTATATGTACCCTCCTTTTTTTGCTCCAACACCATCTCCCTCCAGATGGATCTTACCTTCACTTCCCTGTACCAGCCTCCGGCTACTTCAAGTGGTTCCACAAGTACGCTCCTTCTAATTGCGGAGGTCAAAAAACCAGCTATCCTTTCAGGCATAAAGAGCAACAAAGTTACTGTGGATATCCAAGATACGAGCTCGGCTGTGACAAACATTACCCGACCCTGTACATGGAGTCCCTGGAATATCGGGTAATCCACATGAATTTGAGCGCACAGATCCTTAAGATGGGAAGGATGGATTTATGGGAAGACATATGTCGTCAAACATATAATGAAACCACTTTAGACTTGAACCTCTTCAACTACACTTCCAATGACCTCAATTTCACCATACTCCACTGCGACTCATGGTCAACCCCTCTACTTTATCAGTTTTCTTGTCCTGGTTCTCAATATAGCGACTTTTATTTCGGTTTGGACCTTGCAAACCTACTGCCTAAGTCATGCAGTTACAATGTTTGTGTCCCGATTTCAAAAAGCGCAGCTTAAGCTCTACCATCACCTTGGGCGGGCAAGGATGATAGGGGTGCTATTAGTGAGGTCCTAAAGAAAGGCTTTGAGATCACCTGGATTGTCAATGCATCATGGTGTGAAAACTGCAATAAATCGCGGGGGGGTGGTGGGGTTCAACAACTTGAGAATGTGTGGTTCTCAATTAGCTAATGTTCTTCCATGGGAGTGATCGCTGGGTTTGCTTGTTATTTGGAAAAAGACCCGCTCATGCCCCTAAAAGCCTGACAATCTCATTTTGCTGGGCACGCCCTTCCCTCTATTATTTAATGAAGTGCAGTCATTTCATCCTCGCTACAGCATGATCATTTTACAATTTAGACTCCCAAGTCCTAAAACTTTATCAGCTCATTCTTAGCAACCTTCCTTGCCTCAACTGTTGGATCATTAGGTTGGTATATGCGAACCCACTAGATCCAATGGTTTAAATACAGCAGGCAAAGATGCTCCGAGCTTAACGTAAAATTTCACATCGTGAACTAGTATTATAAATCAAACGTTAGCCAATGAGTCAAGTAACGAAAAATTTCAAGTTTGATTTGTTCTTTACTTCACATGACACGAACTCGACCCCTTATTGGGCTAGACTTTTTCAATGAAAACCGAGAAGCAAGTTTTCACCTTTTGATTATAACAACATGGGGAGAAATCCGGAGAAAATTGCTTTGCATGTTTCCGGACCGCATCTTCCCCATCACCTCCTCTGCTAGACCCAATTTTAACGTTCGATAGCCATCTTTTTTCATTTCCCTCCTCCATGTTCCTTCATATGTACCCCTCCTTGTTTTGCTCCAACACCATCTCCCTTCGGATGGATCTTACCACGCCATGTTCCTCTCTCTCCTTTCTCTTCTTCATCTCCCTCCAAATTCACTTCCCCGTGCGAGCTTCCGGCAACTTCCCGCCATTCCAAGAATGCGCTCCTTTTGTTTGTGGAAGTATACGAATCAGCTATCCTTTCAGGCATATAGAGCAACCAAGATTCTGTGGGTATCCAGGATACGAGCTTGACTGTGACGGATATACCCCGATCCTGTCCATGGTGTCTCAGGAATATCGAGTGATCCACATGGATAGGAGCGCGCAGATCCTTGTGGTGGCGTGGTCAGATTTATCAGACAGTATATGTCTTGAAACATATAACGAAACCACTTTAAACTTGAATCTCTTCAACTCCACTTCCAATAACCTCAATTCCACCTTAATTTACAATTGCGACTCATGGCCAACCCTTCCATCTTATTATCGGTTCTCTTGTCCCGAGTCTCAATTTGGCTACTTTGTTCTCAGTGTAAACCTATCAAACCCACTGCCCAAGCCATGCAGTTCCATTGTTCATGTCCCAATTTCAAAAAGTGAACCTATAGGTTTACCACCACCTTGGTGATGAAATTGGCGAAATTCTCAATAAAGGCTTTGAGATCACCTGGATTGCCAACACATCGCTGTGCGAAGATTGTGCTATATCAGGGGGAATATGCGGGTATGACTGGACAAGGCAAGAATTCAATTGTTTTTGCCGTGATGCAGCCTATCCGGCAACCTGCCACAGAACGCCAATACCAGCAAGCGTCCCTTCAATACCGCCGGTATCGGCAATCATCCCTTCAAGTATGTATGCTTACTCTCATCTAACATGTCATTTTCAATTAGCTTAAAGTTGTTCAATGAGAAGAATTGCTGGGCACATTCTTCCCTCAAACGAAGTGCAGTCATCCTCGCTGTGACATGCATGATTGTGTAAGTCCTAAAACTTTAACACCTTATACTCAAAAACCTTCCTCGCCTTAACTCTTGGATCATTGGGTCGGCATCTGCAAACCCACGAGATCCAACGTTTTAAATGCGACAAGCGAAGATGCTTCAAGTTTACTGTAAAATCTCACATCATAGACAAGTAATTTAAATCAAAATGTGTTAGCTGACAAGTCAACCAACCTAAAATTTAGGTTTGACTTGTTCTTTACTTTCCACAACATGAACTCTTGACCCCTCAAATGGGCTAGACTTTTTCCACAGTGAGAACCTTGAAAGAAGGTTTCACTTCTCAATTTCGACTACATAGGAAGAACTCCGGCAGAAATTGCTTCGCAGGTTTCCTGGCCCGTCTTCTTCATCACTTCCACCCCCACACCCAGTTTCAACGTTCGATAGCCATTCTTTCTTTTTATTTCCCTCCTTCACGAAATATCATCAGACTAAAACTGATGCCGGTCAAAGTCCACACTCAGAGTAGCTTCCTCAGCTTGCCCCCCTGAATTCCAAACCCACATTCCACATGATATTCTCCATCCATGAGAGCATGAACTTACTTAAATGGGTGATGCAATCACTATCCTTCTCTCCTTCCCTTCACACTCCATCCTTGTCATCGTCCTCGTCATCCTCATTGTTTCGCAAGTTCTTTTATGCAAGGGAGACGACAGTGTCCACTATAATGACTAGCGCCGGTCAAGTCTTATTTTCAGTACTTGAGGCCTGAGCAATTTCTGTCATGAAAAAAATGGCAAGTTATTGCTTCCTAACTAAAGATCCAATGTGGATCATTATCATCGTAGATCACAAGGGATGGGCTCGATTCGACTTGGCTGAGGAGTCACGACCCTTTTTGACCCAGTGATTTTACCCAAGTTGCAGTTTGGGCTGATGTACATGTCAGTATCACCTGTCAAATCAATTCAAAAAAGATGACTTGGCAAAGTAAAGATAAACTTGTGGAAAATATTCAGTGGTTCGTGAATGCCACGTCATCAGCTGACGCGGCACTCACGAATTTACTGATAGCCAATTAAAAATTGACATATATCATTAAAAAAAATTAAATTAAAAACCCCCTAATCCACCTAGATTTCCCTTTTCCCCTCTTCCATCTGCACGCAAGAACCCAACCTCCGCCCCTCCTTCCAACATCGTCACCAGCGGAGTTGGAGTTGCCGTCGCCGCATCAAACCAGTTTGGCCGTCTCCTCCACCCATGCCTCAGTTCCAAATCCAACGACACGACGGAGAGAGTGGACGCGGAGATTATCTCCAGATCTAGTTTGCTACAACACCTCCAGATCTGGTTTGCTGCTCCAGATCTTGGCTCGTCCATGGCTGCCGACGAAGAGCTCAACAACTTTGCCGCAGACTGAGAAGCCATCCATGGCCGACCGCTCCTCTACATCTCTAGATTTGGTTTGCAGCAAACCAGATCTGGTTTACTGCTCAAAAGCTTCGAGCTCCAGTCTTGGCTCGTCCATGGTTGTCGGCAACGAGCTCAAAAGCTTTGCCGCAGATCGAGAAGTCGTCCATGGCCGACCGCTCCTCTGCATCTCCAAATCTGTTTTGCTACAACGCTCCTCTGCATCTCCATATCTGGTTTGCTGCTCAACAGCTTTGAGCTCGAGTCTTGGCTCGTCCATGGCTGCCGGCGACGAGCTCAACAGCTTTGCCGCAGACCGTGGTGGCCACGGTGGGGCAGTGGTTCAGGGACGACGGTGGCGGCAGCGGCGACTTGGGCAGTGGAGATGGGGAGCCTGGGCGAAGCGGAGGTGGAAGATGGAGGGGAGAAGAGAAAAAAATTAACCTTTTAGATTTTCATGTCAACATCCACGTGTCAATTTTTAATTGGGTAACAGTAAATTCGTGAGTGCCACATCAGCTGATGACGTGGTACTCACAAACCATCGAATATTTTCTCCGTCCAGAGGAAGTTTAGCCGCCTCAGTTTCTGAGGCTCTAATCCCTTCTGTTCTCTAGTCTAGGCGATGGCCCTGCGTCTGTCTAGAACGCAGCAAACGACGTTCGTGAGGTCCTTATTGAAGTTTCCTCAAAGTGAACCGTGAAGGAGATTGGCAAAGCTCGTTGATTAGTCGGGGGCTGCGTGTGGGAATTGTAAGATGGGGAATACTAGTCCAAGTCGTCCCAAGTCAAGTTTACAATTAGCTGGCAGCTCAAGCTACTTGGCTTTGTTTCCACGTGCCTTGTTCTCCTTCTTTTCCTCTCAGCTTTTGTCTCACCGCGCCAAAGTCTTGGTCTTTCGTGAGGCCAAGGCGAGAGGTTCTCGTTAGTGCATCGGGTCAAGTCCTCCATTCCAAAACCAGCATTACTATTTATCCCTCTGCATCCTCTTCCTTTATATATACCCCCCTCCTTGTTTTGCTTCAACTCCAGCTCCCTTCAAATGAATCTTACCATGTCATGTTCCTCTCTCTCCTTGCTCTTCTTCCTCATCTCCATCCAAATTCACTTCCTGGCGCCAGCTGCCAGCGCGTTCCAACTGTTCCAAGAGTGCGCTCCTTCTAATTGCGGAGGTCAAGAAATCAGCTATCCTTTTAGGGATAATAAGCGATCGAGTCACTGTGGGCATCCAGGCTACGAGCTCAACTGCGATGGAGATAACCTGACCCTGTCCATGGAGTCCCTGGAATATCGAGTGATCCACATGAATACCAGCACAAAGATCCTTGTGGTGGCGAGGTTGGATTTACCAGAAGATATATGTCTTGAAACATATAATGAAACCACTTTAGACTTTGATTTCTTCGACTACACTTCCAATAACCTCAATTCCACCTTATTCTTCGATTGCGACTCATGGCCAAACCACATACCGCCGACCTCTCAACCTTATCGGTTCTCCTGTCCCAATTCTCATGATGGCTACTTTGTTCCCGGGGTTGACCTTCCAAAGCCACCGCGCGACCCATGCAGGTCCATTGTTCATGTCCCGATTTCCAAAAGTGAAGATCTAGTTTTTCCACCACCTTCAATGGACAGCAACAACAATCTTACTATTAGTGAGATCCTCAACAAAGGCTTTGAGATCACCTGGACTCTTAACACTTCGCAGTGTGAAAGTTGCAATAAATCCGGGGGAAGATGCGGGAATGGCTGGGCAGGGCAAGAATTCAATTGTTTTTGCCCTGATGGTGCCCATCTGACAACCTGCCACGGATCGCCAATACCAGCAAATGCCCCTTCGACACCGCCAGCACTGAGAATTATCCCTTCGGGTATGTATGCTTACTCTCACCCAATGTGTGGTTTTCAAATAGCTATAGTTGTTCAATGAGAAGTATTGCTGGGCATACCCAATTGGAAAACGACCCACCCCTGCCCCTAAAGGTTCACAATCTCATTTTCCTCCGCAACCCTTCCTTGCCTTAACTGTTGGATCATTAGGTCTGTATCTGCAAACCCGAAAGATCCAACAGTTCAAATACGACAAGCAATGATGCTCCAAGTTTATCGTAAAATTTCACATAATGGACCAGTAATTTAAATCAGAACACGTTAACATAAGTCAATCAACCTAAAATTTAAATTTGAATTGTTCTTTAGTTTCCACAGCATCAACTCTTGACCCCTCAAATGGGCTAGGCTTTTTCCACTGTAGGAACCTTGAAAAAAGGGTTTCACTTCTCAATTTCAACTTCACAGGAAGAACTCAGGAGGAAATTGCTTTGCATGTTTCCTCTGTCTTCCTCATCACTTCCACCCCCAGACCCAGTTTCAATGCTAGATAGCATCCCATTGATTTCCCCCCACGAAATTTTAGAAGATTAAAACTGGTCTCGGTCAAAGTCAACGGTCAAAAAATAGATTTCTATATCATACTGAGGAAGAATTAGCGACATCCATCTCTTTCACACTTGAGTCCGGAGAAAGTGAATACAAAAAGAATTTCTAGATCCTCAGCTTGCCCCTCTGAACTCTAAAGCCTCGTTCCACAATTTATTCTCCACCCGTGAGAGCATGAACTTACTCAAATGGGTGACACAGCTACTCTCCTCCTCTCCTCCCCTTCAAGCTCCGTGCTCGTCTTCATCCTCATCATCCTTATCGTCCCACAAGTTCTTTTATGTGAGGGAGACGATGATGTCTACTATACCGAATGCCGCCGCTCTTTTAACTGCGGAACTGTCGCAAATATTACTTATCCTTTCTGGGGAGGCGGCCGACCCCAATTCTATGGACTTCCAGCATTCAGGGTCAACTGCTATGAGGACGGATTCCCTATATTTGAGTACCAAGAGCAGAAGTATCGAATCCTCAAGATTGATCAACATCTTCGTACGATGACAATAACTAGGATAGATCTGATGGAGGGTACGTGTTTGCACGAGTTTAGGAATACTAGCATAATGGATTCCACTCTCTTCCATATGACCCCAGTCGTTAAGAGCCTCAACATCTTCTATGGATGTTTGGACACAATGAAGAACATAAGCAACGAGTTCAAGTGCTTCTACAATGTCGTTAGGAAGTCGGCTTTCTTCATAGATGACATCTTCTTGGACAGAGGGCTCTGTAGTTTCATCACCAACTGTGTCACGAGCATCAAGGTTCCTGTTCTTTGGAGTGCACTCGATGATGTTGGAAGACACAATATCAGCTTGCAGGAAGCTTTGAATCAAGGGTTCGATGTTCAGTATAGTGACCACCCTGAGTGCCCAACTTGTGCTTCTTCTGACGGGTTTTGCGGTAGCAACACCTCTTCTTCATCATCTAGTTTCACATGTTATTGCCGAGACAAACCCCACCCTCGTACCTGCAATGACCCTGGTACGTTCTTTTGGTAGCACTCCCAGGTGATCATTCTCTACTTCATTTGGTGGGTTCTTGTTCATACCGGCGCATGGGATTCTATTATCGACCATGTGGAATATGCACAAAATCACCAAACCTTGAGCTTCTGCGGAGTTAGTTTCGATTAGTTCCACAGAGATCATATGGCCAATGAACCCCAAGAATTTGTCCAGAGAAAAATCCAATTTGACCGAATGTGATCCGCTTGTTTCTTTTGTTGAAAATTCGATGGCGCTGCTCTTTATTTTGTCTTCCTCCATCTAAGAATATCTCGGGACAAGAATTTAAGACTTTTCTCTCGTTTTTCTCTTTGGTGGCTCAAAGCAAGAGGAAATTTCAACCTAGCTACTGCTTGGCCGGCAATTCTTCACGAGAGAGAGAGACAGACGGACAGAAAGAGAGAGAGAGAGTCGTTTTCGCTGACTAGTCACGAAGGTCCGTTGCGAGCCAAACACGTCACAATGTTGAATTGTCAATGGTCAACGGAGGAGGAGCTCCTGAGGAAGGCAATTTAGATTGGACTTCCTTTCGGCCCCCATTTGACTCTTAATTCAGGCCCATGAAAGGGAGCCCAAAAATGGGCCCATCGATGTGGATTTGGGCCCATAATTTAGACTATAGAATCATCGAAGTCAACGTACGTTGACTAATTCCAAGACTCCGTTGGGTCGTAAGCTACGCTTAGGGTTGTAGGAACTTCGACGTGAGTTAAGAATCTAGGGAAATGTGATTAATTTTTCATTAGCACTAAAGTTTGGTATCGGAAAATTAAAAAAATAAAAAATAAAAAAGATCAAGAACCAATAATCAAGTTGCATTGCTTAGTTAGGATATGTTCTTAATGATTAGGTAAGATCATTAAAGTCAACATTTCGAAAAAAACGTTGGTGGGTACTCCAACCTAAGTCCCCTTTGACTAGGAAGTTTCCTGGTTTGTTCCTCTTAAGGTTTTTATTTTCCAAGGGGCGAAAATTCCCCCGCGTAAGCCATGAGGCGTTTGACCAATGCGCGCCCCGGGGCCACTTTCCGTCTCCGTTCGGTACTCTTCGCTTCAAAGTCGATGAACCAGCACAACGACAGCGACTGGAGTTTCAGGACCAGTTCAAACCAACCCCGTTTTGAATTTTCCGCAAATTGCTTTCCACACCCTCTCCTGCCTCTCTTTCTGGCAATCCTCTCTGCCTCCTATCCCTTGCCTCCTTCCAGTCCATATGAATCTCCAGAGCTTCATCTGTGGAGCTCGGTGTCGCCGGTTGGCCCTTCTCGTCATTTTCACCAGCTTAGTCTATCAGGCTTTGTCAGAGGATAAGCAAAACGAGGCCTGCCTGCCTCGGAACTGCACAAATGGCCCGAACATCAGCTACCCTTTTTGGATTTCGGGGGAGCAGGAGTCTTATTGTGGCTATCCGAATTTTGAGATTATCTGCAAAGAGGATTACCCTGTGCTGAATTTCTCGGACAGCGAGTTCATCATCAAGGATATCTTCTATGCGAACCATTCGTTCCTCCTGGTTAATGCCCTCGAGTACCAGGACTCCTCCTGTGATGCCCCGCTGCATAATATCAGCCTCGAAAGGACACCTTTCAATCTCAGTTCCACTAATGCCAATTTCTTCTTCTATTATAATTGCACCTTGCCACCACCAAATTGTACATTTCCAGTGGACTGTGCTAGCAACTACACCCACTATTCTTTTGCTCTTTTCTTCGAGGAAGCCTTCCAAGAAACGGATTTGTATTCTGCCGTCAGCACCTGCGACTCTGCAGTTAGTGTACCTGTTGATGTTCATGCAAATATCAGTAGCTTGATGGCTATGGACTACAATGAGATTATGGAGATGGGGTTCCTTTTGAGCTGGACTGAAATGAATTGCAGCAACTGCGAGGGCAGTGAGGGTAGGTGTAGATTCGATAAATAATTTCATTTGTTTTTGCCAAGACGACCCTCGTTCTCAAACCTGCCATGATGGTAAATGCATAGGGGATTCGGTTCTTTTTTCTTGACTGAGTTTTCAGGTCCACTATCTTGCTTGATCTTTCGTTTCTACGTGCTGTGGATAATGTCCTTGAACTTTTTCAATTTCTTCGCCATAGCTTAGATTCTAGACTCTCTTATTGCAGCAAATGAAACTCTCTGATCTCCTGCGTTCCATGATAACTTATCGGTACCTCGTAGATTTTGACATTTGCGAACCTGGAGGAATTGAAAGAAGAGTAATGGAAATGTTCATTTTTCTTTCTCTCTGCAACAGTTTTCTAGGTTATCAATTAGGTGTTCACGATTGAAAAAGCTTGGAAGTTCTTGCCTGAACTTGAGCTGCCCACTTCTTTTATCAGCGGAATGATAGTTCTGCTTGGAAGCCGATTGTTTTGAGACATGTCTCGAAACATACCGCCAATTCAATAAGTGGCACAGAAAGTTTTATTTATCTCTGCGTCTGATACCACATTGCTGATCATATTGCACAGTGTTTGCTACTTTTATTCCAGCAAGAAATTTTTTTTTTCTGTCTTCCTGTTCATCACCTGTTAGACCTGGAGATTCAGGATTTTAGTTAATGCCTATACTCGTTAGTCAATCAGCCTACAGATTCTTTTGCATGTGTTTCCAATTTCTTCTGGTAAGACGTCACTAATTGATCCATGAAATGTTCAAGAGGAGGACCGAGCCAAGCCGGTGAATTTGTAACTTTTTCACTCAATCGTGGAATTTTTTCTTTCTTGAAACTGAATGAACTATAACCTCATGATGCGCCTGATCTTATATGCTTAGACACTTTGGAATGATCTGTTTGCAATCCGTTGACGCATTTTTCACTTTTGATGACTACTGTCTCAGGAATGAGGATTGGTGTCAAAGTTGGAATAGGTAATTATTTCAAGACCTTTTCTTTCCCATTTTGACAGTATGCTTCCCTCATTGCTCATTGGAATCTAATTATATGGTCTCTCTCCCCTAAAAATCAGGCTTGAGTTGCGCAGCAGGCGGAGTTCTGTTGACGATTGTTGGTTTCTATATCTATCGATCTCGCCAAAGAAAAAAGTATGGCCAGTCATCCTTTGCCTTGAGAAGCATCTCCTCAAATTACTCCTCCAGGACAGATTTTGAGATGGGCCTCCATGGACTGCCCATCTTTGACTACGACGAACTTAAGAAGGCCACCAACGATTTCGATCCAGCAGCGGAACTTGGTGATGGAGGCTTTGGCACTGTTTTCAAAGGTAAGAGCAACACTAAAATTGTCCACAGTTAGTGAGCCCATCATCAAAGATTTTGCCATGACCTTAACAAGTTTTGCAGGCAAACTCCGAGATGGGCGTGTAGTTGCAGTCAAGAGATTGTATGAAAGCAACTACAAAAGAGTTGAGCAGTTCATGAATGAAGTCGAAATACTTACTCGCTTACGCCACCCAAATCTAGTCTCACTGTATGGCTGCACCTCCCGGCAGAGCCGTAGACTCCTGCTTGTGTATGAATATGTGCCAAACGGCACGGTGGCTGATCACATTCACGGTGATTTAGCTAAACCTGGCTTGCCCCCGTGGTCCACCCGTTTGAACATAGCCATAGAAACTGCAAACGCATTGGTGTATCTCCACGCATCTGATGTTATCCACCGAGATGTGAAGACCAACAATATCCTGCTGGACGAGAATTTCAGTGTCAAGGTTGCAGATTTCGGTTTGTCGCGCCTCTTCCCATGGAATGCCACTCATGTTTCAACTGCTCCTCAAGGGACACCAGGTTACGTCGATCCAGAGTACCACCAATGCTACCAGTTGACTGAGAAGAGCGACGTATATAGCTTTGGAGTAGTCTTAATGGAGCTCATATCTTCCTTGCCAGCCGTTGACATCACTAGGCATCGCCACGAGATAAATCTATCCGCCCTGGCCATTAACAAGATCCAAAGCCATGCCATGCACGAGCTTGTAGATCAAAATCTTGGGTTTGATACAGACTATAGGACTGGAGAAATGATTACTGCGGTGGCGGAGTTGGGGTTCCAGTGCTTGGAGCAAGGCCATGAAATGAGGCCATCGATGGAAGAGGTATTAAAAACACTAAAGGAAATACAAAAGCGCGGCCACGACATGGAGAAGTCAGACCAAACGGATAATATATCAGATGATGCTGTTCTGTTGAAGAACAATCCGTTAACATCTTCGCCGGTTTCAGTCACGGCGAAATGGGTTAGCAACGATTCAACGCCCAATGCCAGTGGTTAGGTTGCCATTGCAGGAGACGAGATCTTCTGAAGACTGCCGATATGTACAGTAGTGAGGTAATGTGTATGAGTGAAATAAAGAGGACAGCCAAATTATGATATTTTTCCGTTGTTTGTTATCATAGTCTTCCATACTGGGCATCTTTCCTGAGATGGGAAATATTCTGTGGATGAGATGAGTAGTTGGCATAATTTCTTCTTTGTTCTCTCTCCTGACTTGAATTCGAGAGCTTAGCCCTTTTCCTTACGGGTAGGTTCGAGACCACGAAAATGATTCGACATTGCCCTATTTGTACCATCCAACCACATTGCCTGAAAAGTTTTGGTTGGATTTCTGCCTAGATTCAAGAACCGAGAACGATCTGATAGAACAGCCATGCTTTCTATTCTTCCTAGTTTTTCCTTGCAATAGTAATGCACCAGACAGGCAAGGTTAGTCAGCGCAGTTTGATTGTCACGTTTCAACCAACCGTGACAGTTGTTATGGCAAAACAAAGGATGTATCGGATAAACAATATCATGAGCTCTTGCTTTAGTAAAACACCTTCTATCTCATTTTCAAGGCTGCTCGCTCAGCAAATAGATCTACTTTAAGAAGCAACTGAGAAAACAATGTCGACACCAAAGTTTTGCCGACCATTCTCAATTGTGTGATTTAAATGAAAACTAATTCATGAGCTAGGGACATTAAAATTTAGAGACCTTGAACACTATAATGAGAATTTCGCTTGACCCTAGGCTGGTCAACGCGGAGAGATCAAGTCAGCTTTTATGATAAAGCCCATCAGGACTTTTTCGGCCCAATTCTAGCCAATTAAACTAAATTTCTTGTCCAACAAAAAGATATTGAGTGGTCCAGAAGGACCTAGGCTGGCCTGCAAAATTGACTTGCTCCTCACCTCACTAGGACACCTCATCATCATTCCATATCACCCTAACACCATTCCAATCTTTATACATCTTAAAAATATTGAGTGGTCCAAAAGCTCCACAGAAGCACGGACCTCTTCACTCACTGATTGAGGGTCTAGGTTTCTTATTTCCAAAAATTCCTTTCTCAGTCACCTACTCTTCTTTCACAAACACCCCTCCACTTCATCTCAGTCGCCTCGACAAGTCCTCCATAGTCATTCCAATGTCTAAGCTTCAAAGCTTGAAAATATCATTCTTTTGATCTTAATAAGAAAAAAGTGCCATTCATGATACGAATGCTTTTGGTTTAAAGAAGCTTGTAAACGAGCTGTGTAATTTAAGGTTTTCTAAAACTCTTGATAATATTAGAATATTTAAATAATAAATCATGCATTTATCTAACAAAGATAAATTTTAGAATAGTTGATATTAGTTTTATAAAATCTCATATAGTATCAATATTAGAGGTCATGAGTTCAACTCTTACCAGGCTCCATTTACCTTCCCATTAAATTTCACACTTAGTATTTCATATTAAACTTAGTACTAGATAAAATATCATATTAACATTCTTTTGGCAACATTCCTAAGTGATCATTCTCTACTTCATTTGGTGAGTTCTTGTTGATACAGTAGAGTATTAGAATATTTAAATAATAAACTATTGTAATATTATGCAATAATGTAATATTATGTTTGTGGGCCCCAAAAGAAGAAACTGAAAAAGAAACCGAAAAGTTAGTAAAACAAAAAGGAGAGGGGAGAAGCTGAGGGGTCCTCTACCAAAAAAGAAAAGAAAGAAAAGAAGAAGAAGAAGAAGAAGAAGAAGAAGAAGAAAGGGAAGAAAGGAAAATGGGTTTTGGCACGTGCATGCCTTGGATGCCTCGCTAAGCCGACTCAACTCCATAACACAGCACTCGAGATCAAGCCCTCGTTTGTCCGATTGTAATTTTTGGATTTA
Organism: Eucalyptus paniculata subsp. matutina; assembly: GCA_017140255.1. Classification (NCBI taxonomy): domain Eukaryota; kingdom Viridiplantae; phylum Streptophyta; class Magnoliopsida; order Myrtales; family Myrtaceae; genus Eucalyptus; species Eucalyptus paniculata. The sequence goes on along the minus strand of CM029436.1, from coordinate 10,142,207 downwards.
GGATTTAAATTCGAAATTTTTGGAAAACTGAGCAAAATTTAAGAACAGTAATTTAGGGTGTTACATTCTTTTTTGGTAACATTCCTAAGTGATCATTCTCTACTTCATTTGGTGAGTTCTTGTTCATACAGTACTGGTGCGTGGGATTCTGTTATCGACCGTGTAGAATATGCAAGAAATCACCAAACGTTGAGCTTCTGGAGAGTTAATTTCCTTAAGTACCTCTACAATACTATGATCAATGGACCCCGATAATTTGTCTAGAGAAAACTCGATTCGATCGGATGTGATCTGCTTGTTTCCTTTGTTGGAAATTCGATGGCACCGCCCTTTGTTTTGTCTTCCTCCATCTAAGAATATCACGCGACAATGATTAAGACTTTTCTTTCGTTTTTTATCTTCGGTGGCGCAAAGCAAGAGGAAGTTTCCACTTAGCTACTGCTTGGCCAGCAATTCTGAGAGAGAGAGAGAGAGAGACGTTTTTGTTGACTAGTCACGAAGGTCTGTTGCGAGCCGAACACGTCCCAACGTTGAATTGTCAATCGTCAACGGAGGAGGAGATCCTGAGGAAGGCCATTTAGATCGGTCTTCCTTCTAGCCCCAATTTGACTCCTTCATTCAGGCCCATGAATAGGAGCCCAAAAATATGGACCCATTGATGTGGGATTTGGGCCCATCATCCGTTGACTAATTTCAAGACTATGCTGGATCGTAAGCTACGCTCGCTCGGGGTTGTGAGGACTCCGACATGGGATAAAAATTTAGGGAAATTTTTGGTATAATAATAATTAACTTATTTGCTTAGACTCCGTTTGTTTCATGGAAATTACAGCGCTTTTCGGAAATTTTCCAAAAAGTCATTTTCTAAGACAATGTCACTATTTTTCGATGTTCATCTAAAACTTGAAAATGAACTGGAAAGTATTTTTCATTGTTCTTCTCTATATATATATATTTTTCAATAAATTTATTATTATTTTATTGTTAAAATCAAATTTTAAATTATTTTGAATATATATATTTTTATTTTTTTAAAATCGATTTTAAATCATTTCTTTTTTTTTCTTTTCTTCCTTTTTTTTTTTCTTTTTTCTTTGGCCAGCCACTTGCCATAGTGATGACCAACAACCAGCCAAAGAAGAAGGCAAAAAAAATAAAAGGAAAAAGAAAAATAATTTAAAATTCGAATTATTAAAAAAGAAACAAGAAATAAGGGGGTTATAAGATATGAGAGAGAGAGAGTGAGTAAGGAAAATGTTTTCCTCAAATTGAAAAGTAAAAATATTTTCCCCTCTTTTAGAAGATTTTTTTTTCCTTTAGTGGAAATTGCTTTCCACAACTAATTTATTTTCCATGAAATGAATACTAAAAAATTCGAAAAACGCTTTTCTGAAAATTATTTTTCATGAAACGAATGGAGTCGTAGTTAGGATTTGTATTTAATGATTATGTAGATCATCAAAGTCAACATTTAAAAAAAAAAAAAAACGTTAATGGGTCCTCCAACCTAAGTACCTTTGACTAGGAAGTTTCCTGGTTTGTTGTTCCTCCCAGGATTTTTTCCAGGGGCGCAAAAATTTCCCTGGCGTAACCCATGGGGCGTTTGACTAATGCGCGCCCCGGAGCCACTTTCGTCTCCGCTCGGTGTCCTTCGCTTCAAAATCGACGAACCAGCACAGCGACAGCGACTGGAGTTTCAGGACCAGTTCAAACCAACCCCGTTTTGAATTTTCTGCAAATTGCTTTCCACACCCTCTCCTGCCTCTTTCTCCTATCTTCTGCTATCCCCTGCCCCCTTCCAGTCTGAAATGAATCTCCAAAGCTTAATCTGCGGAGCTAGCTGTCGCCGGTCCTCGTCGTCATCTTCACCAGCTAAGTCTATCGGGCTGTGTCGGAGGATTCGCAGTACAAGGCCTGCACGCCTCAGAACTGCAGATATGGCCCGAACATCAGCTACCCTTGAGAATGGCAGTGTCTACCATGGACTGCCCATCTTTGAGTCCGACGACCTTAAGAAGGCTACCAACAATTTCGATCCAGCAGAACAACTTGGTGATGGAGGCTTTGGCACTGTTTTCAAAGGTAAGAGCAACACCAAAACTGTCCATAGTTAGTGAACCATCATCAAAGATTTTGCCGTGACCTTAACAAGCTTTGCAGGCAAACTCCGAGATGGGCGTGTAGTTGCAGTCGAGATTGTACGAAAGCAACCACAGAAGAGTCGAGCAGTTCATGAACGAAGTCGATATACTTACTCGCTTACGCCACACGAATCTAGTCTCACTGTATGGCTGCACCTCCCGGCAGAGCCATAGACTCCTGCTCGTGTATGAATATGTGCCGAATGGCACGGTGGCTGATCATATACACGGCGATTTAGCTAAACCCGGCTCACCTCCGTGGTCCACCCGTTTGACCATAGCCATAGAAACCGCAAACGCATTGGTGTATCTCCACCGAGATGTGAAGACAGCCACATCCTGCTGGACGAGAATTTTAGAGTCAAGGTTGCAGATTTCCATTTGTCGCGCCTCTTCCCAATTAATGTCACTCATGTTTCAACTGCTCCGCAAGGGACACCAGGTTACATTGATCCAGAATACCTTCAATGCTATCAATTGACTGAGAAGAGCGATATATATAGCTTTGGAATAGTTTTGATGGAGCTCATATCTTCCTTGCCAGCCGTTGATATCACTAGACATTGCCACGAGATAAATCTATCCGCCCTGGCCGTGAAGAAGATCCAAAGCCACGCCTTGCACGAGCTTGTAGATCAAAATCTTGGGTTCGATACAGACTACAGGACTGGAGAAATGATAGCTGCGGTGGCAGAGTTGGGGTTCCAGTGCTTGCAACAAGACCGTGACTGGAGGCCATCGATGGAAGAGGTATTAAAAACACTAAAGGAAATACAAAACCGTGGAGACAACATGGAGAAGTTAGACCAAACAGAATATATCGGATGGTGCTGTTCTGTTGAAGAACAATCCGTTAACATCTTCGCCGGATTCAGTCACGGTGAAATGGGTTAGCAACAATTCAACACCCGATGCCTATTAAATTGCTAAAGTGAGGAGAAATGAGGCTGAAACTTCATCTTACGTACAAAACAACAACGTCTTTTACAAAAGACAAAATACATAACATAAAACACACCATAACTACCCATGTTCTCCATAAAGCACTTGCCCCACTAACACCTAAAAACTAGGATAACCAACACACATGACTCCACTAACTCTAATAACTAAAAACCAAATCAGCAACATGTGAAAAAGAAAATAACTATTTTATCAACAATCCCTCCCTTAAACTGATGTTTACTAACATTCAGTTTAAAGCCTTGACCTTTTTCACTATACAAACACCTAGTAACCTTCTAAGCTTCACAAATGACTCCATCTTGAGGGCCTTGGTGAATATATCAACAACTTGATCTTCACTCCTGCAGTAGATTAAATCAATTGTTCCATCATTGCTAAGATCTCTCAAGAAATAAAACTTCACATCAATGTGCTTGCTTCTTCCATGTAACACCGGATTCTTTGAGAGTTTTATTGCTGAGTTATTGTCACAAAAATTTTTAGTAGGTCTCGATTGCTTGAATTGTAGCTTCTCAAGAATTCTCCTTAGCCAAATAGCTTAACAAACACTAGCTACTGCAGCTACAAATTCAGCTTCTGTACTTGACAATGTGACAATTGGTTGCTTCTTTGATGACCATGAAATAGCACCTATTCCAAACATAACAGCATAACCTGAAGTGTTCCTCCTATCATCTTGATCTCCTGCATAGTCACTATCAGTAAATCCCAACAAATCAAACTTTTCACCATTTATTGTAAAATAGCCCAAAGTCTCTAGTTCCTTGCAAGTAATGAAGGATTCTCTTGGCAGCTAACAAATGCATTTGTGTAGGATTCTCCATATATCTACTGATTAAACTCACATAATACATTATGTCTGGTCTTGTTGCAGTTAAATACATCAAACTGCCTACAATTTGTTTATAAAGTGTGCTGTCAACTTTCCTCCCTTCATGATCTTTGTATAACTTTAAGCCAAACTCAACTGGAGTGTTTGCAGGATTATAATTCTTCATCTGAAACCTATCCAAAATTTCTCCCACATATTTCTTTTGAGAAATAAAAATCCCATCATCCGATTGTACCACTTCTATGCCAAGGAAGTAATGCATCATACCAAGATCAGACATTTCAAACTCATCCATCATAGATTTCTTGAATTCTTCAAACATGCCATCACAACTTCCAGTAAATATAAGATCGTCAACATACAAGCAGACAATAAGCATTTTCCCTTTATCTCCAATCTTGATAAAAAGCGTATGCTCATAAGGACATTTTGAAAAACCAACTTTAAGAAAATAAGTTTCAATACGACTATACCAAGCCCGAGGGGCTTGTTTTAGCCCATAAAGAGCTTTCTTCAATTTATAAACTTTATGCTCATTTCCAATCTTAACATAACCAAGGGGTTGCTCAACAAATACCTGTTTCTCTAAGTACCCATGCAAGAATGCCGATTTGACATCTAGTTGGAAAATAGGCCAAGAATTCTGTGCCGCCAATGCAACCACCAATCTGATCGTATCATGTCTCACAACTAGAGAAAAAACCTCTATATAGTCGATCCCATATTGCTACTTGTATCCCTTGACTACTAAACGTACTTTGTATTTGTCAACTTCACCATTTTCTTTTAGTTTTGTTTTAAAGACCCACTTCACACCAATGGTTTTTTGTTCATCCGGAAGATCGGATAACTCCCAAGTATCATTTCTTTCAATGGCATTAATTTCATCATCCATCGCTTTTTGCCATTTTTCTTCTTTGACAGCACTCTCAAAAGTTATAGGGTCATAGTCTGAAAATAAGGCAAAGTGAGTAATTGAACCTTCAATTCCAGTTACCTCATAATCTTCCATCCAAGCAGGCTTTCTTCTAACCCGACGAAGAGATTGGGCTTGTTCTTCATTGATTTCAGCACTTGTTAGTGAAATTCCAGCAACTGTAGAAGTTGTATTTGATGAATTTTGGGGCATATAAGGTGCTAAATTTGCTCATGTTCAGCATCATTGTCATAAAGAACTTGGGTAGGCTGCTGCCTATTCCAATCCCAAGTGTTCTCTTCATCGAAAACAACATCCCTGCTAGTCACAATCTTCTTTGTTAGTGGATTGAATAATTTATATGCTTTGGATACTTCACTTACACCAAGAAAAACACATTTTTCAGCCTTATCATCAAGTTTCTTCCTTTTTACATCCGGGAGATGGGCATATGCAATACATCCAAAGATTCTGAAGTGATCTATAGCTGATCTTCTCCCACTCTAAGCCTCTTCAGGTGTCATATTTTGAACAGCAAAAGTTGGACTTCTATTCAAAACATGAATACTCCAATTTACTGCTTCTGGCCAAAAAGTCTTTGGAACTCTTCCTCTTGCCAATAAGCTTCTCACCATGTTGAGAATGGTTCTATTTTTCCTCTCAGATACACCATTCTACTGTGGTGTATATACAGCAGTAAGCTCTCTTCGAATACCATACTCTGCACAAAAAACACAAAAAACTTCAAATTCTTTTGAGCAATATTCACTACCACGATCTGTTCGAAGAGTCTTAATGGTCTTTCCTGCTTCATTTTCAACACGAGCTTTGAAGCTTTTAAATGTGGGGAAAGCTTCTGATTTTTCCTGTAAAAAATAAACCCAAGTTTTTCTAGAAAAATCATCAATGAAGGTAATTAAGTATCTTTTACCTCCATTAGAAGATGGATTTATGGGACCGCAAATGTCCAAATGCACCAGTTGCAAAATATCATTTGCTCTCCATGACTTTTCTTTTGAAAATTGATAACGATGCTGTTTGCTAACAACACATTCTTCGCAGACTTGGGAAGGAACAGTAATTTGAGGAAGACCCGTCACCATGTTTTTCTGTTTGAGGGTCTTCAATCCATCAAAATTCAAGTGACCATAGCGAAAATGCCACAACCATGAGGGATCTTTCTTTTCAGCCATCAAACAAGACTGAATATTTTCAATCTTTAATGGAAACAATCTATTTGAACTCATAGGAACAACTACAATAGCACCTCTAACAGAATCATAAATTTCACAGACACCCCTCTGAATGGTGATTACATAACCCTTTTCTTGTAATTGGCCAGAACTCAATAAGTTACTTTTCAAGTCAAGAACATACAACACATTAGAGATCGTTTCCACAAAACCATTCTTGGTTCTTATCTTAATATAACATTTTCCCATCACCTTCACAGTAGAATGATCCCCAAAACTCACAGTGGAATGAAAATCTTCATTTAGATAAGAAAAAGAAGACTTACTTCCACTCATGTGGTTACTGCAGCCTTATCCACATACCAAATATCTTACTCACACTCCTTTTCATCTTGAACAGCCATCAACAACGTTTTTGCTTCCTTTTCTTCAACAAAGTTTGAACTCTCTGCCTTTTCTTTATTATTAGGCAGCCTAGTATAACATTTAGATGCATAATGACCAAATTTATGACATCTAAAACACTCTACCTTGAATTTGTTAGGATCGCGTCCTCTGCCTTTGCCTTGAAATTGGTCATTATTGGCTTTGAAATTCCTGCCAACATCTCTATTTCCTCGATCTCCCCTTCCTCTACCTCTACCTCTTGTTATAGATAAAGCCAAATATTTGTTTTTATGGGCTTTTTTGTCTTTTATATTAGATTTCCTATTAGGTTAAAAGTGGTACCTATATATTAGCGATGGCAAAAACCCTAGCCGTCAAGACGCTAAAAAAGGTAATAGAGAAGCAAGAAAAAGAGAGAAGAAAAAAGTGAGTTTTTTCTTGATGAGGGTTCTCAATCTCTTTGTGCCCTGATCTTGAGAGAAGATCGTCGTTGTATTCCAACTTTTTCCGAAGTTTAGTGGATTCGCAGAGTGCCTCTGCGCGGAGACATAGCCCAGGTTTGGGTGAACTTCGATAACAAATTTTCTGGCGTGTTCATCTGATTCTGCTCTTTTATTACTATATTATGTCTGGTCAATTGTTTGCGGCGTTATTTTTCTGGAAACGACGTGAGATTTCGTAACAACGTGTATCGAGCACAGGTTGGCTAATCGAGAACATCGAGGGTTTTCGGTGACATTCGATTGAAAGCAAACGGGATGGCGAAGATAAAATCAGAATCGATAAGTTCAATGGAGAGGATTTCGGATGGTGGAAACTACAAATAGAGGATTATCTTTATCGAAAGATCTCTATGCACCACTTGAGGGTTGGAAACCCGAGATGGCGGAAGTGGATCCAACAGCAGAAGCCGAATGGAAAATTCTTGATTGAAAGGCGTTAGGTGCGATTCGTCTAGGGTTGACGAAAAAGACAGGGTACCACATCGCGAAAGCAAAAACTGCAAAAGAAGCCATGGATATTCTAACAAATATTTTGAGAAGCCATCCACATCAAATCGGTATTTTTGCTGAAGAAAGCTGGTTAATATGAAGTTATCGATAGAAGTTACGTGGCGAGCATATTAATAGTTTCACGCGGTCATGGGTCAATTGGAATCCGCAGGCATAAATTTAGATATGAAGCTTCAAGCTTTATTATTTTTATGTTCTCTTCCGAGAAAGCTATAATACCGCGGTGCGGGGAATTTCGAGCACCATGAAAGATGATTTAACTCTTGATGATGCTGTGAGTAATATCATGGATGAAGAGATGCGAAGGAAAGTCTCAGGTGGAGATAATTTTTCTGCATCTACATCTTCAACGGCACTTGCAGTGGAGAACCGTGGAAGAAGTAAAAGTAGAGGAAATTTCAGCGGTCGTGGCGAGATCACAATCAAGGGGTAAGAGACGGGTTGCAAAAGATGAGTATTGGTTTTGTCACAAAACCGGACACCGGAGGTTTCGGTGTGAAGCCTACAAAAAGAAGCAGCAAGATGAGAATCAAGGTGCTAATGTAGTTAGCGATAAATCTTTGCTAGATAACTTGTGTTTGTCTGCGCAAGGTTTGACTTGACAACGAGATAAATGGTTTCTTGATTACGGCGCTTCTTTTCATTGCACCTCGCAAAGAGACATATTTGATGATTATGCCAGTGGAGATTTTGGACAAGTGGTTGTGGGAAACGGCCACATGTGTCCAATTGTTGGGAAAGGAACCGTGACTGTGAACATCTCAGGTGGAGGACGTCTAGTTTTGCGTGAAACTAGGCATATTCCAGAATTAAAGAAAAATCTGATTTCAACCAGTAAACTTGACCAAGAAGGTTTGGTAATAACCTTTGGCTACGGAGAGTGGAAGATAACCTCAGGAGTAAGAGTAGTAGCAAAGGGAAAGCGTACAGGTACACTTTACCTTCTCCAAGGAGACAATATCAGTGATATGGTTGCAACTACAATGGCTACAGGTAAATTATCTACTCTTTGGCATTATCGTTTGGGACATCTTGGTGAAAAAGGTGTAAAGCAGTTATACTCGAGGAAATTACTTCCGGGTATACAAAAAGTTGAGTTAGATTTTTGTGAGAGTTGCATTTATGGAAAACATAAGGCTGTTAGTTTTCAATTGAATGGGCGACAAAATAAAGGCCAGAAGCTAGAGTTGGTTTATCCGATGTATGGGGACCTTTCTCGGAACTCTCTTATGGTGGTAAGAGATATTTTGTCACATTCATTGATGATGCAACAAGAAAGACTTGGGTCTATGCTCTTAAAGAAAAATCAGAAGTATTCGGGATGTTCAGAATGTGGAAGACCATGGTAGAAAAAGAAACAGGTTATCAGATTAAAGTTTTGAAATCTGATAATGGTGCTGAATACACAAGTAAAGAATTTGCAAATTATCTGAGTCGAGAAGGTATACATGGGTTAAAGACTGTTCCTAAAACTCCTCAAGAGAACGGTGTAGCTGAAAGGATGAATAAGACTATTCTAGAACGTGCGAGATGCATGAGACTACACGCGGGTCTCCCGCTACACTTATGGGCTGCCACAGTTGATACAGCTATTTATCTTATTAACAGAAGTCCATCTAGTGCGTTGGATGGAGAAATACCACAAGAGCGGTGGTCAGGTAAGAAGATTAATTATTCACATCTAAAGGTGTTTGGTTGTATTGCATATGCTTTGATTGACAGGGAGGATAGAAAAAAGCTTGATGCTAAGTCCCAGAAGTGCGTCTTTATCGGATATGGTGGCGACGAGTATGGCTATAGACTTTGGGATTATGAGAATAACAAAGTCATCCGCAGTCGCAATGTGGTATTCCATGAAGAAAAGATGTACAAGAATCGTCAGATAGAGATAGAGCATGAGAAGGTAGTACAACCTGAGTATGTTGAATTAGACATAATGCCCATGAAGATGTTTCCAGTAGATCAAAGTTCACCTGAAAGAGAGGTTCAAGATGAACCTATTATCAGTGAAGAGGTAGTTCAAGAAGAACGCAGTGATTTGGAGCAAACGAATGACCCTGAAATACCTGTCGTGAGAAGGTCTACACGTGTGAGAAAGCCAAAGGTAATTTTTGACCCATCAGCTAATACTGTTTTGAGTCATGTCTTATATACAGATTCGGGAGAACCGGAGACTTACGATGAGGCAAAGGCAGACACGTCTCACTTGCAGTGGGAGTGTGCTATGAAAGACGAGATGAGCTCATTACTTCAAAACAAAACTTGGGAGTTGACCAAGTTGCCCACAGGTAAAAAAGCTTTATTGAACAAATGGGTGTACAGGATTAAGAATGAAGCAAATGGTAATATTAGATACAAGGCGAGACTTGTAGTCAAGGGCTTTTCTCAAAAAGAAGGGATCGACTACTCCGAGATATTTTCACCTGTAGTGAAAATAACATCAATTAGAGTTCTACTAAGTATAGTTGCAGTGGAGGATCTTCATCTTGAGCAGTTAGACGTAAAAACAGCGTTTTTACATGATGACTTAGATGAAGAATTATACATGGCACAACCTAAGGGTTTTGAAGTCAAAGGTAAGGAGCACATGGTATGTCGCTTGAAGAAAAGCTTGTATGGCTTGAAACAAGCTCCGCGACAATGGTACTTAAAATTTGATGGTTTCATGCAAGAAAAAGGATTTGCACACTTGTGAGTCGATCACTTGTGTTTATTTTCGCAAATATGATGATGGTGACATTGTGTATCTATCTTTATATGCGGATGACATGCTGGTGGCTAGTTCCAATATGAAGAGAATCGTAGAAGTGAAAAAGATGTTATCATCACGGTTTGCTATGAAAGACTTGGGAGAGGCCAAGAATATTTTAGGCATGAAAATTATCGGGGACAGGAAAAATAAGAAATTATGGTTGTCGCGGGAAGACTATGTGAACAAGGTGTTAAAGAGATTTAACATGGACAAGGCAAAACCGGTTGCAACTCCTCTAGCGAATCACTTCAAACTTTCCAAGGATATGTGTCCAAGCACTCGTGGCTTTGAAAGATGAGATGGCGGTAGTTCCATATGCATCAGCGGTGGGGAGTTTGATGTATGCCATGGTGAGCACGAGACCGGACATTGCACAAGCGGTGGGAGTTGTGAGTCGATATATGCGAACCCAAGTAGAGAGCATTGGAATGCAGTTAAATGGATATTGAGATATCTAGCAGGTACTTCCAATTACTCACTTTGTTATGGTGGTACATCTCTAGAATTGCAGGGTTATGTAGATGCAGATCATTCGGGTGATCAAGATAGTGGTAAGAATACCACTGGATATGTCTTTACAATTGCAGGTACAGCAGTGAGTTAGGTATCTCAACTACAAAAAATAGTTGCTTTATCGACAACAGAGGCAGAATATGTAGCGATTACAAAAGCCTCCAAGGAAATCATGTGGTTACAAGATTATATGGAGGAGTTACATCGAAAACAGCCAGTCAGTACACTGTGGAGTGATAGTCAAAGTGCAGTGCACTTAGCAAAGAATGCAGCTTATCACTCAAGAACTAGACATATCAAGAAGCGTTATCACTTTATCAGGTCATCATTGAAAGATAATGAATTAAAGCTACAAAAGATTGATGGCTCGAAGAATCCAGCTAACATGATGACCAAGGTAATAGACAGAGAGAAGCATATTTTCTGTACTACTACCATTGGTATTACTCCATGTTGATTGATGAGGAGTATCGCAGAGGCACAAGTTTTTAAACTACTATTTTTTGAAGAAGATGGATGCAAAGTTGCTTGGTACTTGGGTATATTTGTCTTCAAGTGGGAGATTGTTATAGATAAAGCCAAATATTTTTTTTTAGGGGCTTTTTTTGTCTTTTCTATTAGATTTCCTATTAGGTTAAAAGTGGTACCTATATTTAGCGATGGCAAAAACCCTAGCCATCAAGACGCTAAAAAAGGAAATAGAGAAGCAAGAAAAAGAGAGAAGAAAAAAGTGAGTTTTTCCTTGATGAGGGTTCTCAATCTCTTTGTGCCCTGATCTTGAGAAAAGATCGTCGTTGTATTCCAACTTTTTCCGAAGTTTAGTGGATTCGCAGAGTGCCTCTGCGTGGAGACGTAGCCCAGGTTTGGGTGAACTTCGATAACAAATTTTCTGGCGTGTTCATCTGATTCTGCTCTTTTATTACTATATTATGTCTGGTGAATTGTTTGCGAGCGTTATTTTTCTGGAATCGACGTGAAATTTCGTAACACCTCTACCTCTACCCCTTCCTCTGAAATTGTTGGAATGAGTATTGGTAGAAGCTTTCAACACTTGCTTCTCTACTGTTGAATTTCTGTTCATCTTCTGTTCATGGACCAATAAGGAGCTTTGCAATTCATCAAGAGAGAGCGCATCTATGTCTTTCGACTCTTCAATTGAGCAGACAACATAATTAAACTTTGGTGTCAAGGAACGCAAAATCTTCTCCACAATGGTAACGTCGTCCATCTTCTCGCCATGGAATCGCATTTTGTTGCTGATCTCCATTGTTCTGGCACAATAACTAGTGACAGATTCTCCATCCTTCATCGCTAGTGTCTCAAAATCTCTTCTCAAGGCTTGAAGCTGTGCATGCTTCACCCTAACAGAGCCTTGATATTTCTTCTTCATAGAATCCCAAATATCCTTGGAAGTTTCTTTGCAAAGAATAGTCTCCAAGATGGAACGATCGATAGCCTGAAAGAAATAATTTTTTGCCTTCAGGTCTTTCAACTTTCTAGCTTCCAATTCTGCTTTCTGGGGATCTGTCAAAGCCATGCCTGCTGGTGGCTCTTGAATTCCAGATTCGACAACCGATCAATACTCCTTTGATCGTAAAAAATTCTCCATCAGCATACTCCAATGGTCATAGTGACCATCAAAGCGTGGAATTGCTGGTTGAACAAAATTGTCGGTAGCCATTGGAAATATTGCTGCTGCAATTTTCTCACGAAAGTTTTTTTTTATTTTTTTAACTCTCTCATGTTTCTCTCATGCTCTTATACCACTATTAAATTGCTAAAGGGAGAAGAGATGAGGCTGAAACTTCATCTTACGTACAAAACAACGTCGTCTTTTACAAAAAACAAAATACATAACGTAAAACACACCATAACTACCCATGTTCTCCATAAAGCATTTGCCCCACTAACACCTAAAAACTAGGATAACCAACACACATTACTCCACTAACTCTTATAACTAAAAACCAAATCAGCAACATGTGAAAAAGAAAATAACTATTTTATCAACAATGCCATCGGTTAGGTTGCCATTACAGGAGACGAAATCTTCTGAAGATAGCTGATATGTACAGTAGCGAGGTAATGTGTATTGGTGAGATAAAGAGGATAACCACATTATGATGTTGTTCCTTTGTTTGTTATCTTATTCTTCCATACTGGATATCTTTCCTGAGTTGGGAATATTATGTGGATGAGAGATAGTAGTTGGGCACACTTTCTTCTTTTTTTTTTTCTCTTCTGAATTGGATATGAGAACTTAGCCTTTCTCTTTTTGGGTAGGTTTGTGACCATGAAACAATTTAACATCGACTTCTATAGTGTGCTAAATGTCTCGTTCGTACCATCCAACTGCATTGCCCAAAAAGCTTTGGTTGGATTTCTATCTAAAATGATTCAAGAACCGAGAGCTATATGATAAAACAGCCATGACTTTTGTTCTTCCTAGTTTTTCCTTGCAATAGTAATGCACCTAGCAAGGGTTAGTCAACGCAACTTGATTGTCATGTTTTGATCGACCGTAACAGCTATTCTAGTAGAACAAATGATATATCCGACAGACAATACCATGAGCTCTTGCTAAGGTGAAACACCTTCTATCTTATTTTCAAGGCTGCTCGCTCAGCAAATAGATCTCTACCTTCAAAAGCAACTAAGAAAACAATGTCGACACCAAAGTTTCACCGACAATTCTCAAATGCGTGATTTAAAGAAAACTAATTTGTGAACTAGAAACATTAAAATTTGGAGACCTTGATCCCATTATGAGATTTTCGCTTGACCGGTGGAAAACAATGTCAACACTAGAGTTTCGCTGACAATTCTCAAATGCGTGATTTAAAGAAAACTAATTTACAAACTAGGGACATTAAAATTTGGAGACCTTGATCCCATTATGAGATTTTCGCTCGACCGGCTGCCGATCAACGCCGAGAGATCAAGTCCACTTTTATAATAAAGCCCATTAGGACCTTTCGGCCCAATTCTAGCCGACTAAACTAAATTTCGTGCCCAACAAAAGAAAAAAGTAAAACTAAATTTCTTGGCCCATCAAATTTTTCGAGCATAGAAGTGGGGTCAAAAGAAGTTCGAGGCGAGCCCAAGCCCGGACGACCTGGCCCAGCCCGCAAAATCGGCTCGCTCCTCAACTCACCAGGACACCTCATCATCATTTTATATCACTCTAGCATCATCCCAATCTTTATACATCTTGAAAATATTGGGTGGTCGTGAAGCTTCGCAGGAGCACCTCGTCCAAAAAAAAAAAAAAAAGCTCCGCAAGAGCACGCACCTATTCACTTATTGGTTGTCACATGTCCAGGTGGGGTCTACGTTTCCAATTTCCAAAAGCAACCCCTCCACTTCATCTTGGTCGTCTCGACAAATCCGCCATAGTTATTCCAACGACTAAACTTCAAAGCTTGAAAATATCATTGTTCTGAGCTTAGTGAGAAAAAAGTACCGTTCGTGATATGGCTGTTTTCAGTTTAAAGAAGCCGGTAAATGGCTTTGCGTAATTCAAGGCTTCTAAAAATGCGACAGTGAAGAACCCACTCTGTTTTTGCCATGATAAACAGAGTACTCTATGCAATGATCAGGAAGAGAACCAACGACTGGTGCACCCACCGCCACCATCGGTGAAGCCTATGGCAAAACTGAACGGATCTCCGGACATTGAAGCCTATGGCACAGCTCCTCGAGAGCCCATCTTTACCGGCGGGATCGCCATCTCGGGCGCAATTGGCTAGGCTCTCCGACCGTTTGCTTAAATTGCTGAACGGGATCTTTTTATGTGGAACGCTCTGACAAGAGACGCCGCTCAGAGTCTAACGTGACTGAGGGGCGTCCGTGGAAGAAGAGCAGTCTGCGAAGGGGATTTTGGAAAATCTGAGACGCGGGATTTTCGGCAATGCGTTATTTGTCTGCTCTTTGGGCTCCTGATGACTTTGATTTGTACTTCACCGTCCAGCAATGGCCAGGGTTCATACTGTGATCTGAAATGAAAGTAGGGGCGAAATTATGTATGAACTTCAATCTACCGCAGGACTTCAAGCTGGCTTAGAACATGTTTGCCTTCACTCTTTCTGAGGGACTGCCCATTCCCGCTTGGCAAGTTGCTAAACCCGCTCCATCGAATCCCGACCTCGAGGGAGAGTCGCAACGAATAAGGAGCGGAAACACAACGAAGTCATTTGGACCAAGAGTGGATGCACTAAAGACTTAATCATGTCAAGATAGAAGAATATATTGAAGTAGGAAAGGGTATTAAGGGTGCAATACTGCAGTATTGTCGTTACCTAATTCAGTTGTCGTGTAGGAATACTGCAGGAGCATAGGGATTGATTCCTGTAATTAGGATTTTTTTTGTTATAAAAGCCTACTGTTGTAATTCATGGTAGTTACCATATCATAGCTCAACGCTTCCGCTGCAATGGCTGAACCTTAAAGGTATATTGTCATTCGACAACAATGTCATTTTCTGGTGAACGGGTACTTAACGTAGTCTAAAAACATATTTCTCCAAGAAGATGAAGAATTGCCAGGATCTCAAGTAACGAAACCGAGGGCTCTGAATGAACAAGGTACGAACCGCAGACCCGAGATGCCATTTGAGAACCACAGAACAAGAGAAAGAGAACTCATTTGAGATCGCATAGATATAGCTTTAGCGATGGAGATTCATCAGTTGCTGATCAGCTTCAGGGTAAAAGAGAATGTCAACCAGCTGCTTGAAACTAACATTCACTCTATTTGACACTGAGTTATTCAAAACTGAAGCAAATTGAGTTCTCTAACTTCAAGCAAAAGCAGTATTCTATGCCTAAAATTGACAGAACAGAAGGGAAAAGAGCATCCCTTGCAGGCCATTGCTCTAGCTGCAAAACTGAAGCAAATTGAGTTCTCTAACTTCAAGCAAAAGCAGTATTCTATGCCTAAAATTGACAGAACAGAATGGGAAAGATATCCCTTGTATGCCATTGCTCCAGCTGCAACTGCTTGCCTCACATGGCGATTCTACCCCCCCCCCCCCCAAAACTACCTGATTGACTATGTACAACTAAACTTCAGTTCATCGATCTAGCCCTAATTCACCTCCCATCCATGAAAGACCTTGGAGGTGCAAGATTGTTAATATCGGATGAAGATGATGCCTCTGGGATGCTGTACCTGATGGCATGCTCAAAAGTGGTGTTCACAAATGCTGGGTTTATCTGCCAATCAGCACCAGCCCCAATCTGTATATGATTGTTTGGTGGGTAATCCTCAAAAGCTTTATCTGTCAGCTGATAATGTGTTGGGTACTGATCCTCCACCTCACCTGGATTAAAAACATATTTTAATTCGGGTATTAAAAAATATGGTGCATACATACATACATACATACATACATACATACATACATACATATATGGATTACATAGACAAATTAGATACTATGTGGTACCTAGTGTTAGTTGAGGTGTTTCAGGGTAGTAAGGAAGCTCATCTCCTCCAGTGTGCTCCAATTTAAGTGAGCTTGTCTGACCAAGTTCTCAATGTAGGGCTGCAAGTGCCATATTGAAGATTTATAAAATAAACCAACATGCCTCTACAAAACTTGGGCTAGGGCATAAGATAATCTGATAAGATTCAGTGCATACCCTGATGATGTTATTTGAGAGGTCCTTGTGGTTGTAGATTTGCCCATTTACTATAGCCCTTTCAACTTGGCAGATTGGATTCAAGGTGATGCTGAAGTTGGCCCCTTGGTAAATGTAGTGCTTGTTGCCCTTGTCACAGGTCCTTGCATGCTTTATGGTTGCATCCCAGATCTTCTCAGACATTCCAGGTCCCAATATCTGTTTTTTTTTTTTTATAATAAAAAGAAGTTATTAATCTCCAAATTAAAGAAGCAAAATCTGAAAGGGGAAATATAAGAGAAATTGAAAGAAGATAAAAAGAATAGGACAATTACCCTTCTAAGCTTAGATGGGTCCACAACGGACAGCTTCAAGAAATCTTGGACTGTGTGAATCCCTTCTTCACCCAGCTTCTTGTGAAATGCTCCCTCTTTCCCAATTTTCTCTAGACGCCACACCTCATCCACTAACTGTGGTGGATAATGCTTCTTGTACACTTAAATAACAGAATAAAAAGAAGAGAAATTTTAGATAATGAAATTAATAGCAAAAAAAAAAAAAAAAAAAAGAAAATAGGGGATTACTACTTAATTAATTTTAGTTAACTCAATGTACATAGTATTATGAGTTGATTGTTCCGAAGCATCTGACTATTCCTGGCAATTTGCCTATCTTATAGTTCCCTCAACTAGCTATTCTCGTTTGCAAGTAGAAGATAACCGACCTTCTCCATATAATACTAAAAACTCACCTAACAAAAGATGTCATCTTCTAATGTTTCTGTCCCTTTCCATACTCATTTAATCGAAATTGCACAATAATTGACTTGACTTGATTTAAATAATTTTCCTTTAAATTAAGGCAGGACGCGGACGAGTACAATGAAACACGCGAATATGTGGGGTCACTAAAGTATCTTTTGACCTATTAATTAATGGGAAAGCTTGCTTCAACAACACTCTTCTTGCGGCTTACTTTGATAAGTCTAATAACCCTTAAAAAAAGTTTAATTGAATGGTCAAGTAACGCGTTGCCCACCGGGCCCTACAAGCCGGCGACACGACAAATGGCAAAATGATGGCTGAGTCATAGAAAAAGGAGGAATCGGAAAGATTTGTCCCCAAGTTCCACGGCTGACTTTTTTTTCTTTTTCTTATTTATTTATTTATTTTAGAATCTGGGATTTTTCTTTTTCTTTTTTATTGCTAAAAATTTGGGATTTGGGATTTGATAGGAGGATAAAAGGCACGAGCCTTGGAGAAGGGCTAGTGGGTGCTATCCACGGTTGATATCATGACCCATCATGACCCAACCATCATGATTAGAAAACTCCAAATGGATAAAAAGAAAGAAAGAAAGGAAGGAAGAAAAATCAAACTTCGACTCAAGAAGGTAATTTACTGTTTTTCTTTCTAATTAAAGATGATTAGGAATTATAAAAGTGTGAGGTACTTTGGATGTCAATATTTGTTTCTAAAGAATAATCTAAATGTTTTTTTTATATATTATAATTTAATATCCAGTACCTAATCAAAACCACCCAAAACTACCCAGATTTAGGAAGGTGAGGGCCTTTAAAGTACATATACTTTGGTTTGATTAACTCCTGTCACAGAATCAAATAATTAAAGGGACTAAGAAATTTATTGTCTAATCAAAGACACTCTATACTTAGTTCATGCACATAAATCTCATCTACCACATAAACAGTTGCACTATTATATCTAGAATATTTCACGTGGAGCGAGAAAACATATCATCATCTTAGCGACCGAAGGTAAACTTCATCATCCTTTCGCTAGATTGAGCTTTTCCCTTAATATGCTTACGATCTAATTCATATTGCAATCTATCTCAAATCAAAGAAAAGGGGAAGAAGCTAAACAGATTTATGATGTTGGAATTGACCGCCATGCAAACTCTAATTTCATCTGCCCGTTTGAGAAATGAAGTAGGGGCACAGATCATTGGACTGGTAGCTTCGTCTCTTCTTATTCATGGTGAAATTGCCCGGTAGTTGGACAAGGACATGGCAAAGAATTGATGGAGCCCGCATGATGCATCTCCCAGTTTTTGAATTGAGTTTTATGATCACGGTATCTATCTTAATTTGACCCTTACAGAACAAGATGACAAATTTATGTTCAGTGTGCCACCGGTGCGGGTGCTTTTGACTGAAGACCAGGATTTGATCTCTTTTGTTTACTAATCTATGATTAAAGTGATATCTATTGTGTAATAGATTTCAATCTTAACAAGTAGCAACCTCAATTATATCTATAACTATATATATTCCGAACAAGATTGCATATGAACTTGAGAAAAACCTAATGAGAATCACGTTTTGGTATATATAGTTCAATAATGATCAATGGACTTCAATACCCACTATGCTAATAAAGAAAGATCATGCAAACCAGAACTTATTATGATATATTATGCATGTGAATTAGTGTTCAGATGTGTTTGTGTATGTGGTTGCGGTTATGGATATCGGTAGCAACATTTCATGTGAAAAAAGTCATAATTTCATGTGGTAAGTGGCAAGTTTCTTTTTGGTCGAATACCCTATGAAATGAAAATGAATCATGTTGTGTGTGTTAAAAGGACTGATTATGTGATCATATGTCTATACATAACTAAGAATAAACGATAGTGCAAGTACTTGAAAAAAAAATCAAACAACTCACATTCTCCTCGGTGATCTTTGACAACGAATGCCTCGGTCATGGCTTCGCTTATCCTAACGCCGTGGTAGCTCCCCGGAGAAACCCTAGCACCAAGCTTGAACTTCCTGCTCCTAATCCAGCTCGAATTATCGGTCAGCTCGATATCCCCAATGGCAGCCACCCCATTGCTCCTCATGGTCACGCTCAGCTCTCCAGCGAGCAAAGGCCTCTTCCTTGCCTCTCCCTAACAATGTTCCGATCAAATTCCTCGCTCGTCCAATTAGTGCGGTCTCCTGGAGGAAAATCACCATCGAGGACCACGATCTCAACTTTGATTGGGCTAGGGAGAGTTGTGGGGACCGCTTGATCGCCACTTGTGTCAACGAGGATGATTTGGAGCTGAAAACCTCCGCATCCACGATTTTGCTTCCGGTGAAGATGGGCAGCGTGAGGCTTTTGCTGAACCTCAACTCAAGGCTCGAGGGTTCAGGGGCTTGGATTCGGAGCGAGGGGACTCGCTGAAGCGTGCGCGAGCACCGTACAAAGCTGCGCTCCACCTCTTCATTCACCTGAGGAAGCAACGTAGAACAATCAAACCTAAATAAATTTAAGGGTTTCGCCTATGATCATAAAATTTTATGGTCTAGGGTTTTCAGTGTATAGGTTTCAAGTGGTGAAGTAATTCATTATGAGCTCATAAACTCATAGCGCAAGTTAAGTGATTTGTAACGAATGATATCTTTCATTGGGGTTTATTTAATCATACATGAAAATATAGCATCCGATTCTTTTTTTCCTGTCCTCTCTAATTTCTTGTTAAGATGAACAAAAGATCAACAACGAAAGAAAATATATATTATTTTCATGATTTATGTAAATTAGAAAGAAGTTTACTCTCAAGAACATATTAATAAGTGATAATTAAGATAAAGAACCTACCACTCTTCGAAGCATCGGCTCCAGGCCCGAGCAGAAGTTCTTCAAGGAGTTCACCATCACCACTTCTCCAATTACCCTGGGTCAAGAAACAGAGAAATTTCATGTTATAAGGGAATTCAAAGAAAGGTTCGTTTGCAAAAGAAAACGCAGGTCAAGTTCAATTTCAGAAACGAGGAGGAAAAAGCGAACAGAAGAGGAGGAGATCAAAGCATACGAAGCGAAAGAAGGCCGAGTTCGCATCCGTTTTTCCGACGGCGGGTCGGAGTCCGAACCGGATTCACTGAAGAACCTTTTTGCAGCCATTGATGAAATCCCAAGAGCTATTGAGAATTTGAGAGAGGGAGAGAGTTTTGGTGAAGGGAGAGGAGTGAGAATGGAAAGAGCAAGAGACAGTTGGGAGGAAGACGAGGGTATTTATGAGAGGGAGAATGAAGAAAGAGAAGTGACGAAGATGGTGAGGTTTGATTAGAATATGCATTAAAAAGGAAAAGAAAAAGGCGATTAAAACTATTTGGAGTGGTTCGAAGTTTCGACGAATGGTCGAAGAAACAGCTGGGCAACGGGGGTGGCTTCGTGGTGACCTACGCTTACATGATGTAACGACTTTGACGTCAACTCCCCCAAAAGTCAACTCTCTCTCTCTCTCTCTCTCTTACTTTGTTGCCGAAACCATGTAAATTTTCTCACACCTTTTGGGGGAGAATTTTAAAAAAAAATTATAAACTTATTGCAATTATATAAATTCTATCTTAAATACTTTTTTATTAAATCATAATTTTTTTTGTATTTATGATAATTCAATCCATTTGATAAATTTTGATTAGTTGAGCTTGTATAAATACCAATTTTCCTACGTTAGTGATCAGCACAGGCGTTGAAAAATTTAATAATATTTTAATTTTTTGGATTTATTGATTTATTTTTATTTTTTTTCCTTTTTTTTCTTTTCTCTTTTTTCCTCCTTCATCTTCATCTTCATCATCATCCCCCAGTCGATTGCCAAAACTAGGTGACTAGCCAGAGGCACCTTTTCTAGGTTGTTACAAGATCGCGTGACCATTAGAGCAAGAAGGGGGAAAAAATAAAAGAAAGCAAAAAAAAAATAAATAAATCAAAATAACATTTTAATATTATTAAAAATCGTCTACGATAGCACTAGTTGTAGCATGTAAAATAGTTGCCGTTCACATCAGTGATGGGTAACTCAAATTGGCATAATAGACTGAATTGGCATAAGCAAAATGTTTAAAACTTTATTGACAAAGAAAAAAATGTTTATAACTGAATTTACACAATTATAATAGGTTTAAAATTGTATTGGTAATTTTGCCCCTTCTAAGATGAGAAATACTCTCCAATTAGGATCCTTTAAATTTAGATAAAATTACCCTTAAAGATCTGAACACATAAGTAGAAAGCAAATTGAATAGCACTGATTGGTTATAATTGTTGTTTTCTTTTTACTCCCTCTTTCTTTTCCCATAGTTTGCCCTAGTTTGTCTGTGAAAAAAGGACATTACAAACGTCATTAAAAATTTTCTTAAGTGCCATATTGGTTAAAAATTATTGGCTTGGATGCCGTCAGCAATTTCTCTTAATAGAAAATCCGACATTGTGTCAATTTATGATAAGTTGGCCGACGTGACTCACTAAAGTCCAATTAGTAAAAACATAAAAGAGCACATCATTGACCCTTTGTTCTTGCCCTAAAATTGACAAGTTGGGCTAAATTAGGGCCAATAAGCAAACCTTAACCCTGATCCTTCAAAATTACTTATACAATTACAAATAACTACCTACGGGAGAACAAGCGAGAGCCCTAGAAGAAGCTGAGTCGAGATCATTGGAGTCCATCTTCGAATCCCAATCGAGGCTAGAGCATCGAAAGAAGCTCGAAGAGAGATAGGAGTCAAGGTGGCCACTTGGTTCCACAACAAGAGAGCTCGATGGAAGCAAAATAAGGCATCTTCCAAGAAAGGGAATTCCAAAAGATTACGAAGAAAGATGACAATTGACAATTGGTTGAGCCAACGAATAATGTTGTATTGTAGTTAGAGCGAGTGCATTGAGAAGAAGGTAATACATGCATGCACCATTATCACAAATCTCCAATGAGATCGGGCTATCTATGATTTAAAGTAAACTAAGAGTTACCCCTCTTCCTCTGCCTCTTCCTCATCGTCATCATATCACAAATCTCCAATGAGATCGAGCTGTCTATGATTTAAAGTAAGCTAAGAGTTACTCATCTTCCTCCGTCTCTTCGTGATCGTTGTTATCTTCTCCTCCTCCTTCTTCTTCTTCTTCTTGGTGATGGAATCAAAGAAAGAAATAGGGTGTGTATCGCAAGAGAGTCAAAGTAGCTAATCTACAATGAATATGTTTTATATAAGAAATAGTCATTTCAACACTTTAAAAAAAAAAAAAAAAAAAAAAAAAAAACTCATAAGATGAATGATGGAATATGCTACCGAAGGTAATAGAGCAAATAATTATTCAACAAATGTGGCATTTAAGTGATTGAAAAGAAAATTATATCATTCAAGTGAGTATTATAAGAAAATTATAACACTTGTGATGTCCATGTACTTACTATGCAAAGTCACTTGGTGATAATACACAATAAAAAGACAACCATGACCACTAGCATTAGATTAATTCTAAGTTTAAGTTGGTCCATACTAGAGAGTCCGAAATACGGTGTTGTCCATATGCAATGGAGAAAGATGGTAGCCCGTCAAAAATATCATAGACCAGTGTTTTCTTGGCGACTTCATAGTTTCCTCCTTGACACCCAAAAAAAAGGAACTTCTTGTGATTCTCAAAGTACCGGTGGGCAGAGGGAATACTTTTCGGTAACGATAAAAACAAGACAAGACTAAATGTAACATCATCGTTTGATTGAAAGAACAAAGGATGCAGGTTGTTTGCAATTGGGTTTAACTTAGTTTGACTTTCGAATAAGATCAGACTATATATTATTGGAAACAACTTTCAAACAAGAATTGCATTGATGTAAGCCAAATACAAAATTACATTTTCTCTCCGATTAATTTTTTCAAGTAGTTCAATGATCCGATTAAATAATGTTCAAGCGTTTTTTAGTCCAATTTGAGATAAATGAACTTAACTTATCCTTTTATTAAAGACTAGGGTTCATATCATCAAAAATTCCAAACTAATATATTCATGTCACATTTACCTCAAGTGACAATAAATCCAAACTACTGAACTTGTAACAAATCTTCTAAAATCTTATAACAAAATTAGGGATTTTAACATACCTTTGAAATGTGAATGAGTTCTTAAGACAAAATTAGTAGAATTTCCAATCTCAGTTTATTTTTTTCAGATCTTGCCATACCAAAACAGCGTCCTTTTAATAGATTCATTGTGTTGAATTCTCAAATTAGATAGACATCACCTGCCAATTATCCGAGTTGTTTGGTAATTGTGTTTCCATATTAACAATTTGACAAGAATATTGAGCGAAAGCTAATTGATGATCAATGGGGTACTTGTTTGGAACATTTTGTGACACGGAAATTAATTCGAGATAAATATGGCACAAATATATTGATTGGAGATTTTTTTTAGTGTTTTCAATTGTTGTGATCATTCAAGCATTTTCATTTAAACTAGTTATCGCAAGTGTGAACTAGATTATCTCATAGCTCAACAAATACCTGAATATTTATATGTGCGTGTGTCGTCATCTCAACATGTATGAATAATCTAATAAATGAGTTTTCAGCTAATTTTGATTTGATTTCTTGAAAATAAGGTTAATACTACGAAATAACCTAAACCGGTACTCCTATAACAAAGTTATTTGAAATTAATTTTTTGATCATCAAAAATTTCAAACGGATATATCTATAATAAATTTATCCGAATTAATATTTTGACCAAAAAAACCCAATTTAATAAATTATGACAAATTACCTTCCGTTAGTTTACGTTAAATTGGATTAATATCACGAAAAATCATAAATCAATACATATATGATAAATGGAGGAACCCCAAACTAATATACCTATCAATTGTTACGTATAATTTAATTTAGTAATTTGACAGTAAAATTTAATGGAAACAAATATATAGTAAACTTATTACAAATATACTAATTTGGAGTTTTTTATAGTCAAAAAATTAATTTTAAGTAAACTTATCATAGATATATCATTTTATGATTTTTCAGAACATTTTTCTTTGAAAATAACTTTGTTCTCTTTAGTTTCCCATTTTCCGATTCTTTTTGCCTGTCGTTTATGTGGCAATCATCATGATTAATCAAATCAAATCAAATCTGTCACAGTCAAACTATGGATCAAGGAAAGAGACGAATATTTATTTTAGATGAAAAAAACAATTCGGGTATATATTTTAATAATAGATGAAACAACACAAGATCATGACTTTTTCACCAATCGCGTAGATCGGACTACATGTTGCAATCCTAAAGATATCTAATATAATTTGCTCACTCTTTGTGATGTGTCAAAAGGTCCATTTCCGGGAAATATCTCATTCCCTTTGCGGCTTTACTTGTAGTAGGTACAGACTATAAAGTGAACCATACCAAGATTCCATGACTTGTCAACAAGTATAATTACCAAATATTATTGGCCTTAGAATTATTAAACTATGAACAGCAATAATAAAAAAAAAAGGATGCTATCTACCCATATCTTGGGAAGAAGCTATAATTAATCTATCACGATATCAAAAAATACATTCGTGAATTCCAATCCTTTAATTTTTCAGTTTTGACATGATATTCAAACCGACCATTAACAATAAACCAAACAACACTTTATCGCAAGTGTAATTGTAGAAAAATCATATGATTACAAGATCTACCCCAAAGAGATGGTTTACATTTCCAGGCAGCTTGACATCTTAATCTGATATTGCATCTTATCCCGATTCATTGAGGGGATCGAGCCGAGGCTATCAAAGTTGAGGTAAGTCATACCCACTTTCAAACGAATCTCTAACTAGTTTCGATCTCTTACAAATACACACGAATTACAAATACTGAATTCCTTTTATCAATGAATTCAAAGATAAAAAATTCAAATTCAACGTGAAGTCGAGAAAAGTCCTACCCACTTTAAATAAATCGTCCGTGACCCATTTTAGTCCTCTATAAGTACACATGACTTTCGAATATCTAGTTCCTTTTATTAAGGAAGCCAAATGAATTAAGTTTCAAACCCCTTTGATCCTTTCAAAGCGGCTCTCCCCATTCCCGGAAACTCCCTTGGAGTTTCGCAGCAAAAACGTGCCTCACCTTCATCTCCCCCTTTATTCGGCCGTTCTGGGATCCGAACCGGACCCGCGTCCGCGTCGGCCCGCATGCCACGCATTTCCGGACCACGACCGGACGCGGTCCCGGGTCGTCTTTCGCTCGGTTTTGCAAATATTATTATGCTGACAATCTTAACGACTCCCTGCAATTGGAAAAAGAAGTCAATTTTTATTGGCTGAATATCCGAATTCCTCGTAATTTCCCGTCATTTTCCTCGAACCCCACGAGGAAAAATGAATTCCCGAAATTGCCCCTCGGACCAGGTGATCTGGGTCCCTTTCGTGTCGGATTGTCGCCCCCCGCGGTCTTGCTAGCGTCTTTTCCGTGAAAGCGCGGCTGCGTAAAAGGAGCTGCACTTTACACTTGGCGCTTACCATCTCCACTCTTCACCGTCGGATTATGGTCGTGAAAAATCATAAATTAATACAAATGAAAATTTTATCTCAAATTATAAAAATATTTAAATTGATACACCTATCATATTTTATCCTTGTTGAGTTGAATGACGCGATAGTTAATAAGATAAGAATTCAAGTTTTATTATTTATTTGTCATGGTATTATTTTAATTTAACAGAAACTAAAATAAGATAAATTTGTTATAAATATATAAGTTTGGAATTTTTTGTGATCAAAAAATTAATTTATAATAAATTTATTTCAAGATACCAAATTTTAGAATTTTTTGTGATAAAAAAATTAATTATGATGAATTTTTCATGTATTTATTAATTTGAGATTTTTCGTGATAAGATCATTTTTATTTTATTTTATTTTTCTATCTTTTGGTATATGAGGTTTTGGCTTTGAAAATTATTAAAGCCTTATGAAAGAGTTTTAATATGTAATAGCATCGATCACGCACTCAACCATGATTTTTTATGTTATGTCGATCCGTGTGGCACGGGATTGATTAGCGACAAATGTTATCAGTTGGAATTCGATGTGTCGGTCAGTACGCGTGATTTTTTTTTTTTTTTCAATCGACGTGAGTCTGAAGGTAGATTGAGTTATTTTTACGTGTTAGTGTTGGTAGTCCGATTTTGTTTCTAAAGTTTTATAGAAAGAAAATAACTTAGACTTCAACGGTATGTAACGAGGAAACTGCAACGTGGCTTCCTGGAACTTTTGCAGAAATGACTTGGAGAAGGGGAGAAGAAACAGCCCTTGAATTCTCTATTCTACTCTCTCTCTCTCTCTCGAGTCTGACTCGATCGGACCGGGCAACTGTGACTCTGGAATTTTCCCCTCTTCTTCACCTCGATCAACATTGCCTTATGCCCTAGAAAAATATAACAAGGCACTTTGAAGATGAATAATATTCCCATTGACTATTATTAGTCTTGACTTTGAAAAGATCTATGTTGGATTTCATCCCTTCTTCTGGGCAAAAGTTTTTTTTTTTTTTAATTATAGACTTATTATATTTATGCCAATTTAATTCTAAATATTTTAATTGTATCAATTTAATCATAAACATATCTTATCAATGAGTCTATTTGGTCAATTTAAGCCGAAAATTGCTAACGTAGATGCATACAACCCTATGTGACACAATCGGTACTAACGTGAATATTTTTTAACAAATTTTTAAATATTTTTCTTGTTTTTTCCTTTTTCTTTCTTTTTTTGTTTTTTTGTTTGTTTGGATTAAGAGCCAGCGACCCTCGTTAACACTAGGCAAGAGTGTTGCAGCCCTTGTTGGGCACTAGTCGAGGGCTCACGGGCCTTTGCCATGGCCCCTAGTCCTGTTGCCCAATTTGGACCAAATGAAGGCACCGTACCCCTCACCCAATCTAAGCAAGGCCAACAACACACAAATCTAGCAAGGGCAATGAGGCCCTTCCTACCCTCAGTCCAAAAAAGGTGTAGAAAACAAAAGAAATTTTTAAAAAAAGTTCACGTCAGCATCAATAATACCATGTAAAATAATCGACGTTAATGTCAATAATTCCTATCATAAATTGGCTGGATGAATTCAATTAACAAAACATGAAAATGTTTAGATCTAAATTGACATAATCGAAAGGTTGATGATTGAATTGGTACACGTACAATATGTTTGGGATTTTTCTAATACTTTTCCTCATTTAGTTGTAGAAATATTTCACAAGAAGGATTCGGATCCTCTATATCTATCTACATTTTGAAGTTAACCTTCTTATAATGCTTCATATTTCAGCAGCCAAATAATAGATTCGCATGTACAAGCATCGCCAAAATTATCCGGTGATCTTATACAATGAAAAATCCCTAATATTTTTTTAAAAATCACAGATCCTCCAACCCGTTTCAGGCACGAATCAAGAGCATATAGTCGTTGCTCGAGGGATGAAAAAAGGCAAAATGAGGGAAAAAGAAAAGAGTCCTCTAAGACTTTGATCTGGTGATGGGTTCTGATCTAAAGAGAGTAAATCCGAGATGCAAATTCATTCTCCCAAGTTTAGAGAAATTCAATTCTTGTACGAACGATTGCTCTGTGCATGTGCATATACGGCATATCAATTGGTGATACATACAGAAGCAAATCTATTAACATTGAGATTTTCCAAATACGACACCATAATGCCAATTTCCTGTATCATATGCACACAAGTAACTTCATCAATTAACCTATACAACTCATGCTCAAATACTTTGGGATGAAAACATCACAAGCAGTATAGCTTTTGCACGACACTTATTTGAGCATCATAACTCTTTTTTTCTTTTTTCTTTTTTCTATTGCTCAAGTGCATAATTTTAAGCTTATCCTCTCTCTCTCTCTCTCTCTTTTCTCTCTCTCACGTCGTGGGCTGAGGGCTGGTGCTTTTGGGCCGGTGTCATCCACTGCCTGATCGCAGCTGCGTTGGTGAATGCACTTCCCCTGTTTTTCCCGTGATTATAGTTCCTAAACATAAGGCAAAATCAGGCAACAAAGGGACTCTGCTCGATTCTAATCCAATTTCATTCTCTCGTGACAGAAAGGAAAGCATCGGCCCGACTTCCATGGGGGCGAAAGCGCGGGCAAAAACACGGCTTCGTGGATTTTCGGCTCTCCTATCCTTCTTCGTTCTTGGACGAGATGAATGCGTCCTCTTTTGTGGTGAACCGATATGCCGATTGGAGTTTCGCTTCGGTCTCTTCTTCTGCTTGGCTGAATGATTTTCTTCTTTGTTTCCAATTGAGTTATTTCCTTCCATCATGGGTTGTACAACAATCTACGATACATCATGGCTTTCTTTTCTTCTTCGTTTGAATCAAACGACGGAATCGGCACTCGGGCATAAGAGCTCACACTCAAAATTAACATATTTTCTTCACCAAGTTCAAGTTTATCTTCAAATCACTTTGGGGTAATTAAAGGGCCAAATCAAACATCCCTATGCAAGCTTTTACTGATCTCGTTTCTCCGACGAGTCACGTTGACTTATTTGTATTAAAGTAATGTTACATTGAGATTTCCAATCATAAATTACTAATGGCATTCAAGTGAACAATTTTTAACCATTGTGTTGCTTAGGTAATAGGAAAAAAAGTTATGTCAGTCAAGTGAATACCGTACGCAATTGTGACACTTATAGTATCCTTGTTCCAAACACTTTCTATCTTGTCTATAATAGATGAAGAGAGAGAAAAGACAAAACTCAAGAACAATTCTTACAGTGATCTCAAACGTCAAAGATCGCTTCTTGCTAGCTCCCAAAGCAGGCAAATTGGAGATAGTGCAATGACAATGACAACAGGAAAAACAAACAAACAAACAAATAAACAAAAAACCCCAAAAAATCTGTACTGGAGGAAAAAGGCACACAGAGGACATGGCCCTCAAGGTCTTCAACGTCATGCGCATACTTTATTGCTCTATAAAAAATCTCAAAAACAAGTACAAAAGATGGCTGCTTAACTATTCTACTTTTGCTTGCCACCTATACAACACTAATTAGGGTTATCGCTAACATTTGTCATAGGATTTGACAAATTAACCTAAGGACCTCATGACTTTCGGAGCAAATCTCAACAGCCTGTCCAAAGCTCCTATTTGAAATTCCTCCTCCCAAACTTCACGCTCACAAAGTGGGCAAGTAATGCTCGTCCGCATAGGAAGCGCCCTTGCAAAACTTCCTAAACATGGAGATGCATTTCTTGTCCGAGACGACCTCGGTCGCTAGTTCGAGGTCCATTTCGAACCACTAAGACCCTTTTTGCGAAGGCCGCCAACTACAACTGCTTGCCTCACATGATGATTCCCTCATTACATGATTGACTATATATACCACCTAACTTTAGTGCATCGATGAAACCCTAATTTAGCTCCCATCCATGAAAGACCTTGGGGGTGCAAGGCTGTTACCATCAGACGACGACGATGTCTCCGGGATGCTGTTGTACCTGATCGCATGCTCAAAAGGAGTGGCCGGAAATGCTGAGATTATCTGCCAATCATTACTAGCCCCAAGCTGTGCATGATGGCTCGTTGGCAGGAACTCCCCAAAAGCTTTATCTGCCAGGTGATAATGTGTGGGGCACTGATCCTCCACCTCACCTGAATTAAATACATCATATTTTAAATTGGGTATAAAAAAGATTATGATATTTATATGCATTAAATAGACAAATGAGATGTTATGTGATACCTAGTGGCGGTTGAGCTGTTTCAGGAAAGGGAAGACTTTCAATCTCTTCCAATGTGCTCCAATGTGAGTAAGCTTCTCTGACCAAACTCTCAACATGGGGCTGCAAGTACCATATTATAAAAATCATAAATTAAATAACATGGCTCTACAGAACTTGAGCTAGAGCATGAAACAATCAAATAAGATCAATGCATACCCTGATGATGTTACTTGTGAGGTCCCTTTGGGTGTAGATTTGCCCATTAACCACAGCTCTTTCAACTTGACAGATTGGATTCAAGGTGATGCTGGAGTTGAGTCCTTGGTATATGTAATGCATGTTGCCCTTCTCACAGGTCATTGCATGCTTTATGGTTGCATCCCAGACCTTCTCAGACATACCAGTTCCCAATATCTGTTTTTTTTTTTTTTTAAGAAATAAAAAAGGAAGGGAAAAATAATAATTAATCTCCAATTAGCAAAGCAAAATTTGAAAAAAAAAAAAAAGAAGAAGAAAAAAAATTTTAGTATTAGTACCGTTCTAAGTTTATTTGGGTCCACAACAGACAGCTTCAAGAAATCTTGGACAGTCTTAATCCCTGCTTTGTAAAGCTTCTTGTGAAATGCTCCCTCTTTCCCAATTTTCTCTAGACGCCACACTTCGTCCCCCAATTGCGGTGGATAATGCTTCTTGTACACTTAAATAACCAAAAAAATAAAGGACAATAATTTTAGATAATTAAATGAAAAGCAAAAAAACAAAAGAATAGGAAAAAGGAAATAGTGATGGACTCCTTACTAACTTAGTTAGTTAACTCAATTTGCATATTGTTATGAGTTGATTGATCAATTAGAACACCCGACTAATTTCATCAATTTTTCTATCTTATACTTTCCTTAACTAACTAATCTTGTTTGCAAGCAGAACAGAATCAAATAAAACCCTCACCATATAATACAAAATTCGCCCAATAACAAATGTCATCATCTATTTTTCTTCCCTTTTCGTCTCCATTCTCATTAAATTACATATTTATTGACTTCACTTGATTCAAAATTTTCTTTTAATTAGTGGAGGACCCGGACGGTTGCAGTATGCAGTCACAAACACGTGAATATGCAGTCACAAATTATCTTTTGACCAATTAATTAATGTAAAAGCTTGCTTCAACAACATTCTTCTTGTCTTCACTTGATGAAACAAGCTTAATTCAATGGTCTAATTTAATACTAAAAAAACCCTTAATTTAATGGTCAATCATGCGTCCCACTAGGCACTACAGCTGGCGAGACGACGAAGGCAAAAATGATTGTTAAATCATAGAAAAGTACGAGACTAGAAAGATTTGTCCCCAAGTTTCATAGCTGAATTTTTTATTCTTTTTTTTAATTTTAATTTTGGATTTTGGATTATATCAGACGACGAAAGGCTCAAGTCTTGAACAAGTGAAAGTGGATGCTCTTTAGGGGTGATGTCTTGACCCGTGCCCCGTAAAATCACTTCTAATTAGTGACCCACCAAAATGATTAGATAATTCCCATGAAAAAGAAAACGGAAAATAAAACTTCGTAACAAGAAGGTAATTTATTATTATTTCTTTTTAAAGCAAAAATATATTTTAACATTCAGGAATTATATATAGCTTGAGGTAATTTTGAATGTTAATATTTGTTTCTTAAGAATACTTTTAGTGTGTTTAATTTAAAATTTAATATCCAGCACCCTAATCAAAACCAACCCAAATTTTCAAGATTTAGGAAGCTGAGGGCCATACATTGTATGTGTGTATAGAATTAAATAAACTATCAAATTACTGTCTAGTTTAGGACATTCTACATTAGGGTATGCGCATAATCTCATCTACTACATAAACAATTCCACTACTAATCATCTCAACTAATGAAAATATGCTTCATCATGCTCTCGCTAGGTCAAGCTTTTAACTTGATATCCTTATGACCTAATCTATATTGTTGATCCATTACAAGTTATAAGAAAAGGGAAAGAAACTAAAGAAGCCCCCTTCTGAAATAGCTTAATTCCCAGCTTTTTTTATGAGGGAAACAAATTGGTAAATAGTCATTTTTGTGGATCATGGGAATCAAATAGGTCCCAAAACAGATTCAGAATGTTGGAATTGACCACATCTCCATGTTGAATGGGGGATACAAAAGCAAACCCTAATTTTATTTGCCCATTTGAGTGTTGAACTTGGGACATAGATCATGGACAGGTAGCTTCATCTCTTCTTATTTATGGTTATAGTTGGACAAGGACGTGGCAAAGCATTGACGGAACCCACATGATGCAAGACCTAGATTCTTTTAGTATTTGATGTGAGTTATATGATCAGACTATCTATCTTAATCTAGAACATGCGACAAATTTATGCTCAGTATGCCATCGGAGCAGGCACTTTTGACTGAAGACTGAGAATTGATCTCTTTTGTTCACTAAATTATGATTGAAGCGTTACGTAGTGTGTATTAAATATCAATTTTGACATGTACCAACCTTGATGATATCTATAGTGTATATTTTTGGAACAGAACTGCATATGAACTCGAGAAAAACCTAATGAGAATCAGGTTTTGGTATGCATAGTTCAACAATGATCAAGAACTTTGAGACCCAAAATGCTAATAAAGAAAGATCATGCAGGCGAAAAGCTTATTATAATATCTTATGCATGTGAATCAATGATATCTTCTCTTAACAAACTACAAGTTCATGCACAAAGAATTCATCATTTCATGCGGTAAGCTGCAAGTTTCTCTTTTATCTGAATACCCTATGAAATGGAAATGAATTTTGTTGTGTGTATTGAGAGGTTTAATTATGTAATCATATATCTATACATAACTAAGATATGGATATTAGTGCAACAACTCAAAAAAATTCAAACTCACATTCTCCTCGGTGATCTTTGACGATGAATGCCTCGGTCATGGCCTCATGTATTCTAGTGCCTTGGTAGCTCCCAGGAGAAACCCTAGCACCGAGCCTAAACTTCCTGCTCCTAATCCAGCTTGAATTATCGGTCAGCTCGATATCCCCAATGGAAGCCACCCCATTGCTCCTCATGATCACGCTCAGCTCTCCAGCGAGCAAAGGCCTCTTCCCTTGCCTCTCCCTAACAATGTTCCTATCAAATTCCTCACTCGTCCAATTAGTGCAGTCTCCTGGAGGAAAATCACCGTCCAGGACCACAATCTCGACCTTAATTGGGCTAGGAAGAGTTGGGGGGACCGCTTGATCACCTCTTGTGTCAACAAGCATGATCTGGAGTTGAGAACCATCCGCATCCATGATCTTGCTTCCGGTGAAAATAGGCAGAGTGAGACTTTTGCTGAATCTTAACTCGAGGATTGGGGGTTCCAGTGCTTGCATACGGAGCGAGGGGACCCGTGTAAGCATGCGTGAGCACCGTGCAAGGCTGCTGTGCACCTCTTCATTCACCTGAGGAAGTAATAGAGAAACAATTAGACCAAAAAAATTTAAGGGTTTTGCCTGTGATCATAATATGTTATGGTCTAGGGTTTTCAGTTGATATGTTTAGAGTGGCAAAGTAATTCACTATGAGATCATAGACTCATAGTGCAAGGTAAGTGATTGTTATGCATGAGAAATTTCATTAGGGTTTCTCCAATCATATATGAAAATTATAGCATTCACCCCACTTCCGTTTGTCCTCTCTCCAATTTCTTTTTGAAATGAACAAAGATCAACAATGAAAAGAAAATATCTTTACCAAAAAAAAAAAAACAATGAAAATAAAATATTCTTTATTCACCAAAAAAAAAAACAATGAAAAGAAAATATATATTATCTTGATGAAGGATGTAAATTAGAAAGAGAGAAGGTTACTTTCAAGAACATATTATTAAGTGATAATTGAAATAAGAACCTACCACTCTACGAAGCATCGGCTCCAAGCCCGAGCATAAGTTCTTCAAGGAGTTCACCATCAACACTTCTCCTATTACACTGGGTCAAGAAATACAGAAATTTCATAAAATGCGAAATTGAAATAAAGGTTTGTATGCATAATAAATAATACAAAAAATCAGATCGAGTAAAATTTCAGAAATGAGGGGAAAAAGCGAACAGAAAAGGAGGAAATCAAAACATACGAAGCCAACGAAGGTCGAGTTCGCGTCCGTTTTTCAGACGGCTGGTCGGAGTCCGAACCAGATTCCCTGAATAACCTTTTTGCAGCCATTGATGAAGTCCCAAAAGCTGTCAAATTGTGCGGCTGTGTGTGTGTGAGAGAGAGAGAGAGAGAGAGAGAGCGCGCGTTGGTTAGGGAAAAGGAGCGAGAGGAAAGAACAATAGAGAATTGGGAAGGGAGAGAGGGGGTATTTATGGAGAAGAGAGAGAGCGAGAGAGAGAGAGAGAAGCGAAGAAGATGACGAGGTTTGATTGAAATGTTTGTAGAAAAGGTGAATAATAAAGTATTAGGTAAGCGTTTTGAAATTTCGACGAACGGTGGAAGAAACAGCTGGGCAGCAGGGGCTTCGTGGTGACCTATGCTTGCATAATGAAACGACTTTGACGTTGACTCCCCCAAAAGTCGTCTCTCTCTCTCTCTCTCTTACTTTCTTGCAAAGACCATATATATTTTGTAAGGAACCATGGCGCGATGAGGAATTCTCTAAAATTAGGACCCTCCAAAATTAGATGAATTTTTGTAAGAGCTGAACAGATTGACTGTTTCTCATTTTGCATTTACACCTTAGTATATCTTCAGTCACTGTACCCCATCGCAAGGCAACCAATACCACTAGTCATGACAACGAACGAGGCCGTGCCTTCCTCCCGCTAGACCGACGTCACCAGCCCCACCCTCGCCTCATGATGACACCGCCATCTCCATCTTTCATTCCCAAGCACCCACAGAGCCGCTATCTCCCCTCCGCATCTTGTCACCCAATACATCATGATTTAGTTTGGGCTCATATTATCATATCTCATGCCGACGAACCAAAGCTTGACCTCAAGTGACACTTAGGTTACGTTTGGTTTTAACTTTGAAAAGATGTAAAGCCATTTTTTCTAGAGCAAATATCATCACCGTTGTCTCTATTGTCTCTATTGATGAAAGTTTCATGTCTTAATGTGTCCATCATCCATTGGGGAAAGCTGACAATCCAGGTGACTCCAATGACCCCAATGACCCCCGGCCATTGTTGTTGCCTGACCCTTGGCACTTCTCATTGGACCCTTGGCTGGTGTCAGGCATTGCTTGACCCTCGGCTGTTGTTGCTCAACCCTCGGCTAGCGTTGCTCAACTCTCGGCTGACATCGCCCGACCCTTGGTCAACATCCCTGACCTCCTCCGTGTACTCCCAGCAAAGGGTTTCAAAGTTTTCTCAGATATGGCCACGTAAAGTCTCAGCCGGTCCTCAACTTGCGTCGCCGATCCTCGACCATTGTTGCTTGACCCTTAGCTAAAGTCACCCTTAGCGGGCGTCTTTGTCCTCAGATTTGGTTTCCAAGGGTAAAAATGGAATATGATAAAAGTAGCCAGCGCAAGATGGAGGGAAAAAATAATTATTAAACCCTTAGAATAAGATCAGACTATTTATTATTTGAAAAATTTTCAAACAAGAATTATATCGGTGCAAGCTAAACCACAAAACTACATCTTCTCTCTAGTTAATTATTTTGGTTAGTTCAATGATCCGAGTCAAACATGTTATAGCGTTTATTTGCCCAATTTGAATTTAGAAAATAGCTGAACTTAACTTATCCTTTACTTAAAATCAGGGTTACTATAAAAAAAAAAAAAAAAAAAAAAATCCAAAATTGATATACACATGCCACATTTATCCAATATTAATTTTTGTGTCATAAATTTCAAATTAGCATACTCATTCCAAATTTATCTAGAACTAATCCCAGTGTAAAAAAAAAAATAAAAAACCAGCACACTATGACAAATCCACCAAACTCTTAAGGCAAAATTTGACCAAAATTAGGGATTTAAGTAGATTTTCAAAACATGAAGGAGCTCCTAGGGTAAAATTAGCAAATTTCCTAATCTCAATTCATTTTTCAAATCCAACCTATCCAAAATGACGCCATATAGAAGATCCATTTATGTTGAATTTCCATCTTAGATTTATGTCAAATGCCGATCATCCGAGTTTTTTGCCATGTGTTTTTCTGCATCACCAATTTGATGGGTTAATGGACAGGAGCTAACAAAGGCTAGATTTATTGTGGATATATCAGTTTAAAATTTGTTGTGACAAAATCTGAGGTAAATATAATATGTGTATACCAGTTTAAAATATTTTATAGTACTAACAATTATGATTATTCAGTCCTTTTTATTATCATGTAACGTGTGCATCCCCTAAATTATCTTGCAGCTCATGAAAACCAATTTTTACATGTAGGTGCGTTGTCAGCTCGATTTGTATGAACAATTTAATAAATGAGTCTACTCTCAATTCGGTTTCACTTAATGTAAATTCACATGCTTAGCCACGTTGATAAACTGATTATAACTTGTTCGCATTAGTTTCCATTTTCCGATTCTCGTTGCCTAATTGTGGCTTATCTTGTGTGGCAATGGAAATTAAGGTTAGTAACGATATCAAATTAAATCTGTCGCGGTCAGACTATGGCTCAAGTAAAGAGACGAATATTAATCTTAAACGAAGAAAAATAAATATTAATTGTGATTGCTCAGTTATGTGATGTGCCAAAAGATTCATTTCCAAGAAATATCTCATTCCTTTTGCGGCTTTACTCGTGGCGAGCAAGGACTGCACAGAGAAAAATACAAGGCCATGACTTGTCAACAAGTATGACCAATTGGAAATTCATTATCCCTGGCCTTGAATTACTAAAATATGAAAAAAATTAATAATAATAAAGACAATGAAGAAGACTTGTATGTAGATAGCTGGATACGTTAAACACATCGTTATCCCGTCCACGATTTCTATTGAAAAGAATATTGACGAAATGAGTTTCGTGAAGAATTATGGTTATAGGATATAATGAGAAGATATGTCTTGCTATAATCTCATCCCACATTTTTCCACAAATTAGAGTCGATTACATAAATTGTGCAATTCGACATCTCCATCATTTTACGTCGAGCTTAGATAGATCAATTTGACTTGATTAATCGAGAGCTCGGGTCAAGTCCGACAAGCTCATGTCAAGCTATACCCTCCTTAAACGAATCATCCCCGACCAATTTATTTGGAGTATTTCTTTGGCCTTTTAAATGCTTGTTGGATCATCCCTAAGTTTTAGGGCTGTTAAAATAGGTTATAAACCCAATTCTAACCATATTTATTTAAATAGGTCATAAATGGGTTTTAAAGTTAAATTTCTAAAACATATGAGTTTAAATGGTTATGTCATAAACTCACTTTCAACTCATCTAATAATTAGGTCAGGCTCAGCCTAGTTTGTTGTTCTTCTTTGCTAGTCTCTTTTTTAGGGTAATGGTGAAGCCGAGAAAGCCAGGAACTGAAGGGTGGTTAATATGGTGGTGGACGTGTTCCATGGGGTCGCCCATTTTTCAAAGTGAAACAATCTAAGGAGAAAAAGTTGCTAAAATTGATTTTTAGATCATGTTTGGGTTGTTAAATTTGTATTGAACATAACTGGGTCAATTTAAGTTGAACCATTTTCAACTGATCCATCTTGTTCGACGGATCTACTGAATTCTTTACCTAAGAACAAGAGGCTTGCGCTACCAACTTTTTAAAGTACTTGACATTTACGGAAACTCGGTCGGAACTTCGTAGCAACTATGGTTTTGCCTTTGCTCTGTCCTTTCTTTTTGGGCGCGTTTTGGGATCCGAATGGAACCCGCGTCTGCGTGCGCGCACATGCCACGCATTTGGACCGGACCAAACACGGTCGTGAGTCACACGGTCTCGCTCAGTTTTACCAATATTATAATTCGAAGGTCCTGAAATTTAAGCAACTCCCATAAAGAAATGGAAGTCCTTTTACTGGCTGAATCTCCAGATTCCTCGCAATTTCCTGTCATTTTCCTCGAACCCCGCGTTTTTAATTTTCCGGGAAAATTCCCCGGCGGATCAGATGTTTTCTGGTCTCAGTGCGACGGATTCGTCGTCCGGGGATGTTGTTAACGTCTCTTCCGGGAAAGTGCGACTATGATATCTGCACTTTTACGCGTGGCACTTCTTACTCCCTTTTCTGCGGCATAGGTATTGGCCTATAATAATCTATGACATGTATCATTTTCATCCGTCTAAAAGTTTAATTATATTGATTTTGTATTATATTGGTTCACGTCACGCGGGATCACTTAATTTTAGATGCGACCATGGTAAATGAAGGACCAAAACTTGATGCGTCAGTCGATATTAGTGATTTTTTAAAAATATAAATTTGAAAGGCAATCAGGTTATTTTGTTTAGTAATAGTCCACGGCGCTAAATTGCTGGAATTTCTTTCTACAGTTCAAAATAAAGAAAAATAGGTTGACTTCAGAGGCTGTGAGTGAG
The DNA here is from genome assembly GCA_017140255.1 of Eucalyptus paniculata subsp. matutina. Lineage (NCBI taxonomy): Eukaryota > Viridiplantae > Streptophyta > Magnoliopsida > Myrtales > Myrtaceae > Eucalyptus > Eucalyptus paniculata. The sequence goes on along the minus strand of CM029436.1, from coordinate 10,103,851 downwards.
GAAACCGCGACTTTTTCTTTTTTTTTTTTGGTCGGAAGGAAACTGCAACCTGGCTTCTTAGAACTTTGGCAGAAATGACTTGCAGAAGAAGAAGAAGAAGAAGGCCTTGAATTCTCTGTTTATACTCTGTGCGAGTCTGACCCGATCGGACCGAGCAACTGCGACCGTGGAAGCTGCCCCTTTTCTTCCCCCCGCTCAACATTGCCTTTTGCCCTAGAAAATGACTGAGAAACTAGGAAGAATGGGAAAGAGCCCTGTTGACTATTAGGTTCGACCTTTGAAAAGTCCGATGGATTTTCATCTCCTTTTGTTGTAGTCATTTTCTTCGAGATGGGGTATCACGTCAAGAGCAACATGGCATAAGGCGGATTTGGATTTTTATGTATATCTTCATTTTATAGTTAACCGTTTATGAGTGTTTAGTTTGCTTTTCTCAAGAGATTTTGGGCTTCTCAAGTCATTTGAGAAAAAAGTTTAAGATATTTGGCAAATTCTCTTTGGACCACTTTAGAAAAATGCCAACATTGAGAAAGTTGAGTTTTCGGCATTTTCAGAAGATACGTAAACTTTGTTTTTTTCAAAATTGCCCTCACTAACATTACCATTTTCTAGTCTTGCTCTTATAAGTTTACTGTTCATCTTCTTTGACATTGCAGATTCACGTTGCCAGAGGCTCGCCATCGTTGCCGTTCGTGAGGCTCATGGAAGCTGCAATTCTATTCGTCAAGATTTGCAGGTCTGATGAGCAGACCCAAGCTCTACAAATTTGTCCCACTGCAAGCTCGCCGAGGTTGCCCGACCTCATAACCTTCACCTTGACTCGCAGCAGCCCTCATTCAAATCTATTCACCACGAGGCTCACGAGGGTCAGATGTCAAAGAACAATACTGTATCTGCAATAGCTTCGTCGCTTAACCAATGCTACTCATGCATAAAATACTTCCCATCCAGTCAGTTGGTGAAGAGAGAGCAGAGATAAAGTTTAAGAACAAAAATTACAAATATCTCAAATGTCAAAGATAGATACTTGCTCCTTGCTACCTTCCCAAACGTAGGCAATTTGTGACATTTCAATGATATTGACAACGAAGACAAAACCCCAACATTTGAAATGCAGGAAAAAAGGTACACAAAGGACATGGCCCTCAAGGTCTTCAATGCCATGTGCACATCTATCACACTGTTAATAACCTCCCAGATAAGAACAAAATAAATGGTTGCGTCAATTACTCCACTTTTGCTTGCCACCTACAGCACTCGATTAGGGTTGCAGCTAACATTCGTTAAATGAATTCTAAATTCCCCTAAGAAAAAAGGAACAGTGGAAGCCCTAAGAAAATGTGAAACAGTACAAAAGACATCATCAAAATGGTCGATGAAAGAAGTATAAATCCATGTGCTTTTTTCCTTTAGCTTTTCAGAACCCCATGATCATTGGAGCAAATCTCAGCAGCCTGTCCTTGGACAGGAACTTCCTAGCAAAGAAGAAGCAAATACTCGTGCACTTACCATTGTACTCGCACTTCTTGCTTCCACCTCTCAACCTCTTCAAGAGCTTGATGGCCGCCTCCCCCCCTCCCCAAATAAAAAACCTGGTTGGGTGGAGCTTGCCCTTTGACTAGTCTGTAAGAATAATTGTGACACACATGACATTTTTAATTAATGGTTTAACAATTATTTGAATGTTATAGAAAAAATTATTGACTATGAAAAGATGCAATTCTTATGAGAATGTGTAATTCTTACCCAAAAAAAAAAAAAAAAAAAAAAAAAAATGCGACTATGAAAATAGAATATGCTTTGATAGGAAATACATATTGATAACTTGTATAAAGAGTATAGTCCTCTTTTCATCCAAGATAATGAAAAGTTGTATTTCTTTCTCCATTAGATAAAAATACTTTAAAATAAAGTGGATTAAGAGAGAAAAATCAAATGCCTTCGTTTTTCTTATTTTTGCAACAATCATTTTCTCAAAATTATTTCAATGGATAAAGATATATATTCATCCCTCTTATAGTAAATAAATCAAGAATATTTATATATTTAATTTAATATTTTTACATAAAAAATTACATTATTGCTTATAGTTGGTATCAGAATATGATCTAGGATCTCATATTTTTTATTATTAAATTAATATATGGTTTCGTTAAAACTCTCCCATTAATGGTCGTTAAAGATATACACAACATACACATTGATTAATAAAAGTACTTACTTAATAGAATCGCATGTAAATTATTGTTTGGGTTTAGTACTCATTCTGTATATATAATTCTTGTTCTCTAGCACGTTAATTGTTTTGCTAAATGTATTCATATATTTATATATGAATTGATATGTTACTTAAGGCATCATAATGTACAATTTGATTCTCATACATTTATGAAAACTTTATAACAAAAATAATTAAATATTAATATTTAGAGATAATCAAATTATGAAATAATTATTGTGTATTACCATTTAAAATTCAATTATGAATGTTTTGTTAGTCACCAAAGTGACCGAATCTTAAGGTATCTAGAATTTTAAAATTTTATAATGTTTTATTCAATTACCCATGATTAATCGATGATATGACTAAAATTGATATATTACACATCCTTCTTGGTGTCATGGTTATATTGATGTTCATTTATTATAAAACTTAGAGATTCATTCAAAAGTTAATTGATTTGTTTTAAGTCATGAACATATTAGTTGGTAATTAATATATGATTGTATATCCAAAGATAGTAAATAAACTTTAATGAGGTGTACTTATAAATATCAATAAAAGTTATTAGCATCATTATAGTTTAATATATGTCTGTATATCATATGATCACCCAAAGGAGTACCATGATGTACATGGTAATCAGAGTAGTAGGAGTGTCATAACTTATATAAGATGCTCACTTGATAGCCATAACATTTTTTCACTCACTCAAGTGCCACAAGTTTGAAAATCGATCACTTAAAAGCCATCAACAATTTGCCTTGATGAAAAATCTAACGTGGCATTAATTTATAATAAACCATCCAATGTAGCGTGTCAGTAAGCTGAAGTCAACAATTGAAAAGGCTACACAGAAACAATTGCTTCAATTGTATCCCTAATCCATGCTACCATTATACGAAGAAAACATGACAGTTTATTACCATCGGAGCCATATGGCCATCGTAGGAATTAATGGTTGTCACGGCCCTTTTTCTGCAATGTATGTTGGAGAAAAGACAGAGTTTAAAAGTATTGCCAAAGTTAAACCAATGGCCCTCGATTAGATGCGGGCTCTCACAAGCCCATGTTTCACGAAATGTTGGATCTCTTTTCTTAAATATCTTTAAAGACTAATTTTTTAAAGAGTGCCACTAGCCATTTGGGGTTGGCTAGAAAACAAATGAGACATAGGAGGTTTGTCTCGTTTCCTATGCAATCAAAGATCCCAAATTCAAGGACTTGATTTTACTAATAAATCTATTAACAGCCTTTTGGTACCTCTAACTTGGATTGTTGTTTACTTAAGTGACCTTGCACTATTGCTCACCAATTATCATCTTAAAGGTATCAAAACCTCCAAGTGATCATGTAAATGTTTTTGGCAAGGTTTATTATGTAATTGTAAACTAGGCTCAACCTATCTAGAGAGGAAACTAACAAGCTGAAATGGCGAAGCAGTAATGAAATAACCAAGTAATTGAAAAGCTTAAAATAGAAGTGCAGAAATGAAAATCCAATACTCATTTAGTAAAGAATATACATGTTCATATTATAAGCCCCACGACATCATCCCCATGAGCTAAATTCAAATCAAGTTCAAGTTCCTACTTGAAAGGTTAATCTACTCGAACTAAGCTTATAAAAATGTCATCCCCAAAAGAAAAACTAAACTAAGAGTTATGCTAACTAAATAAAACAAGGCTAAATCTATTACTAAAGCTGCGCAACTAGATCAAGACCTATTTCTAAGATATTTTCTAATTTTTGGGATTTTCAATTTTTTTTTTCAAAAAAAATTTTAATAACAAATTTTTATTCGGAAAATATGGACCCAAGAGGGGCTGCTGGGCTCGGTCCGCACGTATGGTCAAATGGAGCTCCAAAAATATGGTCTGAAGTCAGCCTTGGGATCAGGCTATGGACACCAAAAAAAAAAAAAAAAATGGGCCGTTATATTAGGCCTCCTCCTTGATTAGAGACAAAACCAGCCCACTAACAAACAGGCCTGATCCAGATCTAATTTCTGAGCCCAGCCCGAACTAACCCAGACCAATGAAGCCCAAATCTCACGAGACTAAATAAGCCCATGCTTTCTTTTTCTCTCCCTTTTGTTTCTTCTCACATTTCTTCCCTTCGCCTCCTTCCTCAGCCATCGGACCACCCCCACCGAACACCCGAAGAGGCCGAACGATCTTGGTCACCTCACCCAGCCATCGTCGCCCCCTTGATGGCCAAAATCTACCGAACGAAATAGCCTCTTTAAATCAGCCAGACGAGAAAAGAAATAATGCAACAACATCTTGGTCACGAGGATCACCCGAAGCTTAGACCGGCATGTCCACAACACATCCTTGTCGTCTTTTTATTCGCCTTCTTCTTCTTCCCTCCACCCAGATGGCCAAAATATATCATAGGCGTATAGAAATAGTCCTCGCCAGCATAGGAGAGGGCTCACTTGACACCGGCGAGAGCACCCCTCACCAGATCGGGCGAGGGTCGTCCTCGCCAAACGCAGGCAAGGGTGTCCCTGCCCTCTCGATCCTCGCCGGATGGCCAGATCTAGGGAGGGTACTCGGCGAGGGTGTCAATATTAAAACCGCTTTCCAGTGATCACCCGACACCAAGTGCAGCTTATTTCGGCTTCCCTCCGCCGGCTACACTTAAAAAATGAAAAGACAAAATCTTTAATTTTGGGCACATAATAAAAGTTCATGATTTTTTGAATTAAATTTTTTTCACGACTTATGATGTGTCTTCTTCTTTTTTCTTTTTTTTTTTAAGAAAGTTGAGTTCAATGTGGACAATCTTTGGTTAATGTGGCAAAAAAGGGGGCCAAAACGACATTGTTCGGCATTTTTGTTCCCCCAAAATTGCCCTGAAAATAAAACTCTAATCCTTGAGTCTTCTCTTGGAAGACCAAAGAAGAAGAAGATTTGAGGAACCATGGTTCAACCATCGAAGGAGAAGAGAGAGAAATGGAGGATTCGGCTGTTGGGATAGGATTTGGAGAAGACAACTAATTAACTCGCCAATTTACCTTCTCTTCTCCTCCATCTTCTTCGTCTACATCATCATATTCGTCCGAAGAAACAACTGGTTCGTTTAGGTATCTATGTCACTCCCCCTCCTTCCCAGCTCTTGTTCGCCCAATTCTTGACTGGAACAAGCTTAATTTGGCGAAGTTCGTTCGGTCCCTACCCTCCATTGCAAATTGAAAACCTAATTTTGCCTAAATTTCTTATTCGAAAAACGGGATTTGAAGAAGAGAAAGAATTTAGTGTCAATTTGCAAATTCGGGGCAAATAGCACACATAAACTACGTTGTTTACATTTAGGGTAATTTATGCCAACTCACCTTGTCGATGAGCCACATCAATCAAAAAAGCATTAAACTATTGTAATGTCACAACCCAAATTGGTAAAGTCACAATAGTAGTCGGTTTCTTTTTTTTTTTTAATAATAAATTTGGCATTTAAGTGATCACTCGAAAAAGTTTGGATCTAACGTTCCATTCGTTTCGTGGAAAATAATTTCTAGGAAAACATTTTCCGGATTTTCTGACATTCGTTTCACAAAAAATGAATTTTTTGGGAAAAACATTTTTTCATGAAAGGAAAAAAGTCTTCTAAATTAGTGGAAAACATTTTCCTCACTTGATCTCTCTTATTTCATATCTCTACAAATCATCACTTCCTCCTCCCCTTTCTTCTTCTTTTTTTCTTTCTTTATTTATTTATTTATTAAAGGTAATATCTTCTTCAAACTTGATGCAAGGAGGGGGAACAGGGGGTGGTGGCGCCGGCGCAAACCGAGAGACACCGGCGCCACCGGTCGGGGCTTGTGATGACAATGGATGGATGGTGGGCATAGAGCTGTCGTCTGGACGATCAAAGAAGGCAAAACGAGGACGCGTCATAATCTATAGGGAGTAAATTCAAGATGTAAATTTTCCTCCTAAATTTTGAGGATTCCAGTTCTTTTAGGAATGATATATGGTGAAGCAAATCGATCGACATTGAGATTTTCCAAACACAACGACGATGTCGATTTTCTACATCATGCGCACACGATAACTTTATGGAAGTGCAACCGCTTTGTCGCTTAGGAATTTTTTTTATTTTGGAATAGAATTGCGTTTGGTCCGTATTAATTGATTATATTCCAAATTAATTTCTTTTGATTTTTAAATAAATTTTAAATAATTTCTTTACTTTTTTTACTTTTTTCTTTTCTTTTTTCCTTTTTTTTCTTTTTTTTTTCCCTTTTTTTTTTTCCTACTCTTCTTCTTCTTCTTCTTCTTCTTCTTCTTCTTCTTCTTCAATGGCGAACGGCAACCGAGATGATGAAAGAGAAGAACAAGGGTTTTACCGTTTTGATTCTTTTTCTCGATTCTCGGACGTAGAATCAATTTTTTTTTTAATTCTCAAATCTTGTCAAAAATCGTTCCGAAATTCTCCCCTAAACTGATTCTTTTAACAAAAATCGATCTGGCGATTGTTTGGCACGTTGCCAAACAGGCCCTTAACCAATATAACTCATGCAGGAGAGGGCAGCGACATAACTAAAGAACAATTATTTTCAAGATCTCAAACGTCAAAGATAGCTACTTGCTACCTCCCAAAACACAGGCAATTTGAGACATTCCAATGATATTGACAACAAAGGCCCAAAAAAAAAAAAGGTGCACCAAAGGACATGGCCCTCAAGGTATTCAATGTGAATTCCCCCACTTTTGCTTGCCACCCACAACACCCGATCAGGATTATTGCTAACATTAGCCAAATAATTTCTAAATTCACCTAAGAAACAGGAGCAATGGAAACCCTAAGAAAAATGCGAAACAAGACAAAAGACATCATCAAAATGGTCATAGAAAGAAGTATAAATCTATGTGCTTTTTTTCCTTAGTTTTTCAGAACTCCATGACCTCTGGAGCAAATCTCAGCAACCTGTCCAAGGCATTGGGCAAGAACTTCCTTGCAAACAAGAAGCACACGCTCGTGCTTTTCCCGTTGTACTCGCACTTCCTGCTCCCGCCTCTCAGCCTCTTCAGGAGCTCCACGGTCACCTGCCACCTGCCGAACCGGGTCGGGTGCGGCCCGCCCTTGGACCAGTCGACCCACGTCAAGCTCCGGTTCGAGTTCCTCCTCCAGAACTTGATGCTCACGAATGTGGGCAGGTAGTGCTCGTCCGAGTAGCAAGAGCCCTTGCAAAATCTCCTGAACACGGAGATGTATTTCATGTCCGAGACCACCTCAACCGCCAGGCCCCGGTCCATCTCGAACCACTGCGACCCTTTCCGCCACTGTCCAATCTGGATCACGGGCCGCATCCGCGAGTTGTACCGGCCCCGGCCAACAGGCCCGGGCTTGTCGTAGGCCTCGACGAATGACCTGGTCGAGCCGACGAGGTAGGAGTAGACGGTGGTGAAGTTGAAGAGGGGGATGCACGACTCTGAGAGGAGGACAAACCGTTGGTTCGAGATGTCGAGTAGTGCATTGGCGAGGAGGCGCCTCTCGGCCTCTACCATGTTGAAGTTGCCCCACTGGACCACCTGTGTGAACCAAAAAAAAATTGAAGTGTTAAATATTTGAGCAACTTAACTCTGCAATAATATCCCTAATCTTAAACTATATTATCATTATACAAAGTTAACTTGACCTCCTATGTTTAAGGAATTTAAATGTTTTTCCTTTCTCAAATGCCCTCGAACTCTCATTTACAAATTTTGATTCCATAAAAAAATATGTTGATTAATAATTGTAGTCTTCTCGGAAATTTTGATTCCAAAATTTGAGTTTTCTTCTATCCTACAACAACTTCCCATCATAACTTACTTTCCAATACCATACAGAACTCTCATTTAACATTCATTTAAATTCATTTTCTAGAATAAATTTCTCATCCTCTTTTCCTCAGGCCCGTGTGCTTTGTTGCTAGTACTTACAAATAGAAGTATAAGGGAAAATAATTTGAAAAACAGAAAAGAAGAAAATGGGCTTTATAGAATGAAAAGTGAGAAGGCCGACATCATAGAGAGACATGGGTAAGTGAGAATGGCCATGGGCTTGTATATACCCAGCAAAGTCAGAGGAATTTACCCCTTAAGTCCAGGCCTAGCTAAGTTGCATCTGATCAAGCCCAACAACAGAAGCACGCATAAAAAATTTCTGCAATATCAATTGAAGATTTTTGGCTTTTTTTTCTTTTTTCTTTTTTTTTTCTCCTGCTAGTTTTAATTGAAAATCTTTCGGGTTACTAAAGAGGCAGAGATATTTTTCTTTTTTCTTTCACTCGTGCGAAAAAACAAAGTTTTTCGGTTACTATATGCATTTTATGATAACGAAGTTTGGAATCGGGAGGTTCAATTCGTAGCTCTTGAAGTTTCGGCGGCCAAATTCGGCTTTTACACTTTTGCACTTTTCACTCAGGAGACAGCGAGAAGAAAGGAATGCCGAAAAGGAAGCGAGGCATTGGAACTTCTCTCTTTTTGAGTTTCATGCAAAAGGAGTGGAATCCAAGCAAGTCTCGAATGTGGCAAATTCCATGCGATCTCCCCACAAACTCCATATCACAAGCTCGATTTCCTCCATCCGCAGAGCGCTATCGGATCCCGGTAGGCCGCCGCCCGGGCGAATCCCGCGACTTAACCGGGTCATGAGCTAGCCGATTATGCATAGTAATGGCAATGTTCTTGACTTAAAGAACAACTTACTAAGATGTTTTCTTAATGTCAATAAATGTTTGGTTGACACGGGAAGGGAAAGCGGATCCGGGAACTGTTCAGAGCAGACAAAAGAACTCGCTGCTTTCGTGAAATTTCATCACCTAAAAGCTAGATAACCGCGAACATGTGTTAAGGTTTACATAGGCCGTAGCTTAGAGGGGCATAGCTTGACAGAACACAGCCTAGCTAAAGCTTAAACATAGGTTCGTTTTCGATTAAGCCTTCACCTAATATAGGGTAACTTTTCCTTCGGCGGAATTCGATTGGTCCATCGATTTTGCAAGGTATTCACAAATCAGATCACAATATATGCGCAATCTTTACCGAAATTATGGAATTCACAAGGAATTGCTCCTCATGACTCGCCCCAAGATTATATGCATGCATCAAAATTGTGTAATAAAAACCTTTCATCGTGCATCGTACTACTTGTGAAGAGCTTGTCTCACCTAATGTTTCGTATATGTATGAGTGATCAAGATTTTTATTCGTATGATACAATCAATGGTGCTTACGTGACCTAAAGAGGCTAGAGCAAGGCCTAATTGAAAATGAATTGAAAAGGAAAGATTGGACGTTTAATAAAGGCTGCCCCTCACTGACCTTACTAGGAATTCTCCGGCCGTGGAAGACTGAGTCTTCGCTTTCCCCGCCGTCCGCCGTCGCGTTGAACTTTGGATGAGAGTGGACGTAGATGGAGAAAAGACCCTCGTGCCCTCGGAAGAACCTCTCCCACAGCGGAGCGAGCGGTAGAGGGCCTCTCGTCAAGAACAGGAAAGCAACCTTGGGGACGCGCTTGAACGGGTACTGCCGTATCTTGGGAGCCATGGACGCCCTCCAGAGGAGCTCCCTGTCGTCCATGTCGTGCATGGGGGTCAGCGGGTCCAGGAAGTCGCTTACGACGGTGCGGCACCATTGCGTCGGGGTTTGGTTGAAGAGAGAAGGCGGCAGCGGCGCGGTGGGGTTCGTTCTGGAGGGAGAGTTGATTGTTGTTGTTGAGCTGGAGGGATAGGTTGAAGGAGGAGAAGTTATTGAGAGAGATGGCGAGGGCGAGCCCGAGGGCCAAGCCGGAGGCGAAGAGGAGGAAGTAGTGGATGAGGTGGTGGAAGTGCATCTGGGCGGTGGCGGTGATGAGTTTTGACGTCGGTGGTGGTGGTGGTGGTGGTGGTTGCTGTTCATTCTTCTTCATGGTTTGCTTGAGAGAGAGAGAGAGAGAGAGATGGGTTGCTTTAGGGAGAGAGCTGCCCTTTTAGATTTTGGAGAAGCTAGCTGGTGCTTGTTGCCCTTGTTACTTGTTAGGAAATTCCATTACTTATTTCCATAAATTGGGATTTAAATTGCGAAAGAAATCTACTTTTATGAATTTCTTAGGGATTGCATTTAATTCCACAAATGGGTCGGTTTTTACCCTTTTCAACAGCAAATGGATGTAAATATGTATTTGCTAATTTACTATATAGTTTGCCATGTGGGAATTCGTGCATTCCCACCTGAAATGAGAAATAGAGTAATTTTTGCATGGTCATGGACAACTATACAAAAATAATGTATGGAAAGGAAATAATTAGGCAACTCTAATGTGAACTGATCAATTTACGCGTACATATAATTATAACGCGATCTAATTCTAATCTTGACAGGATTTATTTATATATGGAACATACTTTGTGTCTCTAGAAAATTAAAGGAGTTTAAAATAAAGAATGAGACATATAGAATGATTGAGAGAGACTAATTAAAATTGATATTTTCTGTTTCTCAACTTTGCAAGTGAAAAATGTCTCAAAAATTAGTACATCTTTGCTTTTATTGAACTAGAACTAGCAAAACAACTGGTCACTCCTCCATGGAATAGGATTTTATTTGTGGCCAAATGGTGTTCTTGTGATATGATATTTAACACGGGATCGATAAAAGAAGAGAAGATGATAAAGTGATCGACAGGAAAATAATGAATTTTTCAATTTTATTTGTAAATGAAAATTAAATCACGTATATTACAATAGCATTTGTGTAATTTTATAGGAAAAATAGAGGTTGATCTCTAGGAATTATCATGATTGTAATTACTTAAAAGAGAATGAAAAGAGTTATGATAATTAAAAAAAAAAATTCTAGTGAGAGAGAGAGAGAGAGAGAGAGAGAGAGAGAGAAAAAAAAGTTAGAATATAGATTAAGAACAAATAATGTAAAAGTATGAATATGTCAATTGTATTACAATCTTTGGAAGAAAAATAAGACTGTGATTGATAAAAAGTAACTAATTTTATAAATACCCGTTATCTGGTCTATTGTAATTATATCCAATTAAGAGAAATCGGAGCATATAATAATGTTTGTCCAACTATGATCTTCCGAAAAACAATTTCATTGAAATAATGGATAAAGCATTTTCGTCAAAAAAAAAAAGGCTTGGTCCAATCAGGCCCACTTGGCCCATCCATCTCTCGCATAAGTTGGGCTTTGGCGTCTTAAGATCATCATCTCAAGGCCCAAAACCAAGCATTCTCCCTCCTGACTTGGAGATATCTGTTCATGTACTCAGTGGTCTCCACTCGGTTACTATTGTTACTACGGCTAAGCCGAAAGAAAAATAGTCTTGCAGAAACATAGGAATCGAACTTGAGACCGATTAGTTCTCACAAGGGTATAGCATCGCGATCTTGTCTTAAGAGATTATTGAGTTGGTTAAGGCTAGATTATTTAAAGGAGTGTCAACAGTTCGATTCGGTTTGGATTTTCAAGAGACTAGAACCAAACCAAACCATTTGGGTGTGCATTAACTTTAAATAGAATCGCAACCCAAACCGAAGACCCAATTTGGTTTTCCCATTTTCTTTTTTGTAACATTAAGAATAGGTGTACTGATAAAGGGGAGAGATTGTGTAAATTGTAACATTAAGAAGAAAGGCAATTTTCAGTTTGGTTTCATTAACCAAACCGAACTGAAACTACCCAAACTGGAATAAATAACGGTTGTCTTTTCATTAATCAAATCCTGGACCAAATAGAAAATGCACGAAAATCTAATTTCAATTTGGTTCTGACAACCCTAATCATCAGTGCTTTGAGCAAGCCACGCATGCTTGTGCTCCTAAAGAGGGTCATGGGAACATGCATTCCTAGACGGTTAGTCGTGTATTAGAAGGTAGCTAATAGAGGGTTGGGAAGGTAAAATATTAAGGCGAGCTATGATAAAGGTTAGGCCCATGAGCTTGGCCATTGGATTTGGCCTCAAAGGTCCAATCCATTAAAAAAATTGCTGGGCCTGGGCCAGCCCATTAGGGCCTATGGCCCGACCCCATCCGGGCCGCCACCCAATGGTGGGGACCCATGCAGCCCGGTGGCCAGCCCTATCTACGACCAAGTCTCTCCATGTCTTCTTATCATCTATTGCTTTGGCACTGGAAAAATTCTTACCAAGTAATGGAATCAAGAGCATCCGGTGCTCTTGCAATGGAATACACAAGATTGACAAGTCTAGTGGAAACACCCTTCTTTGGAGAGCTTGATAAGTTTGGTCGAAGAACATTCAACCCAGATCTTGAAGCGTGTACTAACATTTTTTCTTTCTATGGACAAGTCAATATCTCTTTCAAGCTTTGCTTACAACTAAGGATTTTACATTCAATTTTGTGGGAATGATCCGTAAATTCTCTAATTTTAATGCTTTGAATCTCTTTCGTGAGCACGAGCATTTTCTTTCTTTGCAATACAAGGTGTCCACATCTTTCAATTACATTTACTCTCACGGATGCAATGCAAAACTGTTATCCACTCACTGTATCAAATGAAGTTCCACCCACATGGTGGTAGGTGCGTGACTCTCGAAATGGCTTTAAGCAAAGAGACGCCACTATTCAAACTTGGAATTTGACTCATCTAAAATCCTACCTAATGTTTATCCTAAAAGAAGACACATTCAAATTAAGATGGAAGGGTAGGATTCCATCTTTGTCACCTATTCTCCAGACCACTTTGGACCATAGGATAAACCAATCAATGCCCCCTAGTGAAAAAGGAAAACCCAACAACCTAATCCCGTCGAGATAAAGACCATGGTGGGTCATTTTATCTCGCAAGAAAAATTATGATAACGAACCAAAAAGAAGATGTGTTGCCTCATGGGGATCTCCTCCACATGAATTTTGGTCCCCAGAAGTGGTGTTGTATCATCTTTCCCGTCCCACTTTCATCCTTTGTCGCCTTGGGGAAAAAAAAAAAAGAGCATGCTTTAGATATTTACCAGGGCAAAAAGAAAAAAAAATGGACTGACTCACCTTGCAATGTTGTCCGGATTAACATCACAACGACCACCTTCACTTGTCCAAAGTATGTACGGATAAGGTGGTGTGGTATTGCATGCCTTGTCACATGCAATTACGCAAAAGAGTGTTTCTTTTCCTTATCGAGTCTCACTAGTTTGCTTTTGCTCTTGCAAGAGAAAATGACACAAAGCCGTTGTCTTTACTTACTGTACGTAAATTTATCGACAGGAGGATCTTGTGACGTCGTTAATGATGTTGTGTGTTGTCTTATTGGGCCGCCCGTTCCTCCACTAGGCCAAAGCGTGCCGGTCAAGCTCGAATCCGAAATGAGCTTTATGTCACGTTCAGCTTTCGACTTCGACCTGGGAACCCGATGATAGTTTCTTGTTTCGTACTGGCGACCAACCCTAGGATTGCACGAGAAAGAAGAGGAACTTATCAGATTCATCTGGTTGGCGTGCGTGATCGGGAGGATTCCAAGTTTATGCATTGGACGTTAACATCGCATAGATGCTCGATCCACCTGGGCTTCGCTTGCATGTACTGAAAACGAAAGTTGTGCAAGGGACGAGATCTTATTCAACCGGGTTTTATGATAATGTCAGGGTTCAGAGGTTTCTCATGTCCAGAGGATGGTGAATGATCCAAGAAAACTAGGCAAACCTCTCTTCTGCTCTCTAAAATATTCCTAGGGACGAGCAATACTGTAAATATTTATATTATTCTAGAGTGTCTTGTATTAAATGTGGATAGTTGGTAGATAGGGAAATAGAATCTCTACTTTTTAGATTGAAAATAGATCTACATTTATAATCTGAGAAACATTTATATATAAAAGGGTCCCCTTCCATCATTTATATCATCTCATAAGTAATAAGAATCCAAAACTTTTATCTTTCTCTTTACGATTCTTATGAGTGTGTTCTTAAGACCACACAAGTAAGAAAACGCCAGATCAACCGACTGTGATAATAACCTATGACTTGCATGTATTGTCTTCTTTACATTTTGGTCAAAGAGAGAGGTCACTGCCTCACTGGGAGATTGTTCAATGCATTCAGAATAATATTGTTTAAAGCTAGGTTGCTAATCTCGTGGCTGGACTTTGTAGATACGTTCCATATTGGCAACTAATGGTATCATGACAATACGTCAGAAGCAGCATAATTTCGATTGAAAAGTCAACTTGGAATCCAGTCCTCCTCGAAAATTTGACAGTAGAGTTTCGCCTTCTTATTTCTTGAAAGATTGATACCAATCGAATTTCATCCGAAATGGCATCAATAACTTCACCAACACACGTAATTGTAGAAATCACAAAACCATTGCAATAGTAGGCCCACCGCAAACTCATAAAGAGACATAGATGTTTAGCACGAAGATTCCTACCTAATTTTTGTAAAGTAGTCTCGATCTGACTGTACGTTCGTGCTCACGACCTTCTTGAGTCCGACCTCAAGCTAGACTACTGGAGGTTCGAAGTTGTTCACATATCAAGAAAACGTCCTTTGTACCTTAGTGCTCCAATGCTAAACTTCGATTGAAAGAACAATTAGGTCACTAAGTAAGCAATTTAGGTTTATGCAAAGAGAAGTAGGGAAGATAATGATGTTTATTCATATGTTACTTTCACCATCCTCAATGATTAAGTTATGTAAGATTAATTTAGTAATTTTTTGCTCTAGTGCATGTGTTGAGCTTATGTATGGCACACTTCCGATTGAATAAAGTGGGGTGATCTTTTTGTTCAAAAAAAAAAAGTGGGGTGATCTTGTTAGGGATATTGGACCATTATGGAGCATAAAGCTTGTTTCGTGGAGTCTTTATCTCCTTTTTACTTGGAGGGGAGATGCTTTATCCTTCTACTTTTAATATATTATCTAATCTCGATTTATCTTTGACCATCCTGATGGTGTATATCTAGAACCATGTAGGGATTTCATCCATGATCTTGTGCTTTTCTCCCACCATCATCTCTTTTTTCAATACTTCGACGGTCCACAATTGAAATATAAAATTCACTTCCATTAATGTGTTCATTAGATGATTGGACTTCAAGGGAGGAAAATTTAATTCTCTTTAAAATTATCGCTTCTCCTTAATTCTCAAATATGGTGATTTAGCTCAGATCAAACAAGGTTGAACTAAAGTTTTTTTATTTGATAGTTTTGAAGAGTAGGAAGTCGTATCGGAATGTTTTATTTTGAGTTATAGTTACCCCTCACTCACTCGGCATAACACATGATATTTAGATGTCCAGGATTGGCGACCGGCCCCATCGACATTTCATCTGTCTACAACTCTCTCTCTCTCTCTCTCTAGAAGGAAGTAACATCAAGGAGCACACGTCGGTTAGGGATTCACCTCGTGACACAACTCAAACTTATGATTTTTCAAATGAGAGGCAAGCATAAGATCACCGAGCCGACCGGGCTCTGAGTGTTAAAGAAACAGAGAAGCTTACAAGATACATGTTTTTAATTGCAATTGCACAACACCCCATCTTTCAAGGAGGATCGGATGTTTTGACATTTTACATTACCTTCATACATTTTATGATTTTACTTGCCCTTTGATGGCCAAAAACAGCCTGTTCTTCTTCTTGGGTAGGACAAGGTCTTTCTGGGTGAGATGGACAGAGGAATGTGGTCCACGTTAGAAACAATGTCGGGACAGATTTGCTTTAGTAAACTAAAGCTGCTTCCACCAAAAAAATGCTGATCCTCCGAGATTAGCGCATATCCCTATTTTCG
Organism: Eucalyptus paniculata subsp. matutina; assembly: GCA_017140255.1. Lineage (NCBI taxonomy): Eukaryota > Viridiplantae > Streptophyta > Magnoliopsida > Myrtales > Myrtaceae > Eucalyptus > Eucalyptus paniculata. Next base: position 10,087,896 of record CM029436.1, on the reverse strand, counting down.
AATCAATGCCGTGGATCTCATTCATCCAATGACTATATATGTTAGGAAAGGTAGTTGAGAATCAGAAGAAATGGAATCGGAATTTATAGCATCACATTCCTTTTAAGGAATCGGTTCCCCATAACGTTGCTAATGATTATTGGCAAAAAATTTCAAAATCTCTCCAAGGGAAACGATTGGCAAGAATCGTTGTTCATCTTTTTAGAAAGAAGAATCGAAAAAGTGAATAAATTATATTAAGACACAAAACTATGAATATATTCATAGTTTTGCGTCTTAATATAACTTTTATATGTCTTTTTAAAACCAAATGCAATCTTTCAAGACAAATTGTGTCCGAACAAATATGTTCTCAAAAAAAAAAATTGAAACAGACATTGAAAATTCAGAATAAAAAAATTACAACTTTTTGAAGAGAAGAAATTATGTTCAAATAAACACAACCCTCAAAAAAATTACAACTTTTCGTATTGACCGAGGAGAATGTTGATTCTGGTCTCTTTCACTCGATCGGTTACTTCATAAGTAATGTGTAATATATCCCAAACTTCTTTGGCTATATCACAAGAAAATATTCTGTTATATTCAGTAGGTGATAAAGCACAATATAAAGAATAGATTGCTTTTGCATCAAAAGCTTGTCTCTTGACTATTTCTTCCTCAGTCATTTCACTAGACTCAACGGTGTCTTTTTCTCTTTCTGAGACAGGTGCAGCTTTAGGAATGATTCCTTTTTCTACAACATCCTATTCCAGAGGATTTTTTGATCTTAGGAACACCTTCATCTTGTTTTTCCATATGTTGTAATCATTTCCATCAAAATAAGGCGGTCTGGTATTGCTTTGCTCTTCTACCAGCCCTGGAGCCAACATACTAACCATGGATCTTTAACTCTGAAGTAAAACACTTCAAACAAAGTGAGTACACGAGCTCTGATACCAATTGATATAGTTAGTATAACCACCTAGAGGGGAGTGAATAGGTGCACAAACAATTTATCGAGATACGGAAGCGACTCTAGGCAATCGATAGAAAGGAAGTTCTCTATTGATTAACAAAATGAAGTACGATCAAAGTAAAGAGAGTAAGGAAGAGAAAATTGAATACAAGGTTTATAGTGGTTCGGCTTATTTCAAGCCTACGTCCACTCTTCCGCACTAACAGCCCACCGGCTGGATTTTACTATGAACAAAAGAGAAGTTACAGCACAGCTTTTCCTTGATTACACAGTGTAGATGTTCTACTACACCTCCTCAAGGTTTCTCACAAATATAGACTCTCTTTTGTATACAAGGATTCGCTCAAAAAAATTGTCTAAACAACAAGAAACTTCAAACTTTGGAATTCTTCTATCGCGCACACCTCAAACAACTTAGAACGTCTTCCTTATATACTCATTTACGCCATCATACCCGTTGGCACTTACTAAATGAATTCCTCCAATCTACCCATTGGACGGAATCAATTAAGAAGATTATTCGAGCTATAAAAGAAACGTGTCGATAGCCCATCAATCCTATTCGCCCATACAATCAGGATCTCGATTTCCATAAATAGAACCTTCCAAGAATATTTAGGCAATCATCGGATCCTTAATCTTCGAGTCAATCTCGATCAATCAAAGAATTCCGTTATGTCTTTTTAGCCAAGAGATCTTCTCCAGTCGATAAGGTCATATCCTTAATGAAACGTCCAGTTCTGGATAACATTTCTTCAACGGATTAGAGACTATCAATGAGGATCGACTTTGAGTCTTGAGTCTGGCTGTCCCGAGATCTTCAAATTTTAAATAGCAGAGTCTGCAAACCTTCATACTAGACTGATGGAAACGTTTTGTCAGTTTCAAAACACTTCAAAAAGATTTCTCCAACAGAAGGAAGTAACATCAAGGAGCACATGTCGGTCAAGGATTCACCTCGTGACACAACTCAAACTTATGATTTTTCAAACGAGAGGCAAGCATAAGATCACCGAGCCGACTGGGCTCTAAGTGTTAAAGAAAGAGAGAAGCTTACAAGATACATGGTTTTAATTGCAACTGCACAACACCCCATCTTTCAAGGAGGATCAGATGTTTTGACATTTTACATTACCTTCATACATTTTATTATTTTATTTGCCCTTTGATGGCCAAAAACAGACTGTTCTTCTTCTTGGATAGTACAAGGTCTTTCTAGGTGAGATGGACAGAGGAATGTGGTCCACGTTAGAAACAATGTCGGGACAGATTTGCTTTAGTAAACTAAAGTTGCTTCCACCAAAAAAATGTCGATCCTCCGAGATTAGCGCATATCCCTATTTTCGAATCAATGCCGTGGATCTCTTTCATCCAATGACTATATATGTTAGGAAAGGCAGTTGAGAATCAGAAGAAATGGAATCGGAATTTATAGCATGACATTCCTTTTAAGGAATTGATTCCCCCATAACATTGCTAATGATTATTAGCAAAAAAATTTAGAATCTCTCCAAGGGAAACGATTGGCAAGAATGTTATTTATCTTTTTAGAAAGAAGAATCGAAAAAACTGAAAAAATATATTAAGATGAATATATATTCATAGTATTCATAGTTTTGCATCTTAATATAAATTATATATATATTTTTAAAACCAAATGCAATCTTTCAAGACAAGCTATGTCTGAACAAATATGTTCTAAAAAAAATGAAAAAGACATTGAAAATTCAGAATAAAAAAAAATTACAACTTTTTGAAGAGAAGAAATTATGTTAAAATAAACACAACCCTCCAAATGTTAAGAGATTATGTCTAAATAGACATAACTTTCCAAAGTTTGTAAAAGCGCCTAATAACCTTTAGGTGAAAATAATAATAAAATTCGAAGGGTACCAATCATGATCCTTTTGTGAACGAGGACAAAAAATGCTAATCTCCCACCCGCACGCTAGTATTGAGGATCTAGCTCAATATTTTCATTTAAATAAATTACAAGACATCAAGACTTATAAAGAGACCCCATTCTCTTAACTTTTCTATGTGAAACAAAGTATAGCGAAGGAACATACTTCTCCTATCTCGTTAACAGATCCCGATATGCATCGTATGTGAACACTTGCCCCTTCCATATATTACATGCAATTATAATTCATTAATGCTAAGAGCGCAGCACAAATTGAGACGTCAATAATGGCATAGAAGATTTATGTTCAGTACACGCAATGAAAGCATTCGATAATTTGCAAGTCCATAAATCCGGACTTGCTTTCTCCGTTGGAATATCACAATTCATTAAAGAAAAACATCGTGCCCGGTTTGCCTTGTCGTTGTCGGCTGGCCGATTAGGGCGAAATTAGAGTCAAAGGCGGAAGATCTAACTAGGGGGGCTTTTCCGGAGTGGGGACCCCAGGAGGATGAGGTGGGGCCCAGGACGAGGGGCAGTTGGGGGATCGGACGGTCCGGATGACGGATGATGGCTCGTGAGGGCGTGGGCAAGTCGGGTGGCAGGCGACCACGTGGCACGCTCCCCACGAGCACCTCGCGTGCCCTCTCTACGCCACCCGAACTCCCCCCGTCCCCCCGACCCGCCGTTGCCCGATCCCCACGTAATTCTCCTCTCTCTCAAAATCAACCTTTTACCAAACGCAGCCCGCAATTTACGGGCACCGATCTCCAACCGTTCGATGTTTCTACACGTGTGAGGATCCATGTTCCTATCGTGGGAACCGAAAAGCGGAGTCCAACGAGCTACAAGTTCAATTTACAATGTAAGTCAACCTTCGTGCAGTTCATGTCGTGTTGCCTAATTACGACATATCTCATATTGGATGACAATTCGTGTTCATTGATCATGTTGTATTGCATCGACGTATGTGTCCATTATAAGACCAATCAACCCGAACATGATGACATCATGGGTTAATCATGTCGGCCTATTTGACACAACGCATGTAGTATTAAGTAACGGATAGACGAGTTAATGGGATTGCATGACTTGCTATGATGCGAAATCAACCCACCAAGATGAACCCATAAAATCTATTGACCAAGTATCATCAAATCAAATGGAAAAACATATTCACATTCAATGAAATATAGTCTTGCCCAATCTTGTCTAAATGCATCATCTGCTGATCTAAACAGGTTATAAGACACAATGGATCATAACTCGTTGCTTCTTAGGATGGCATGAAATTGACCCAAACTCAATTGCTCTCAATCCAGAACCGCTAATTTCTTATCGTGTTAAAGTTATGTTATAATTTCGTGTCAGAAATAGCATACCCCTATCATTAACTTTTGAGCCATAAATAGTGTGAAACAGTTATAATTCAATATATAGTGGATGTAAAATATTTATGGTAATGTCCAGGAGAGGTCTCTAGCACTAATCGTTCATTTTTCGCCATTATTAATAGTTTAAATTAAATAGAGGACCAAAAGTAAAATCAAATACGGTATAATTAACCAATTTTTCTGTCCCCAAGCCAATGAAAATCTGCCTTCCGACGTCATTCGAACATTCTTCTATTGAATTTTTCATTTCGTTTTGCTCCGATTCATTCCGGGTGGCCGATCGCCCAAAGCTGTGGGCGCCGCGCTTTATCACTTTGATTCATTTCGTTTCGCTTTGGTTCTTTCTTTCGATGACCACCCACAAAAACAAATCCTTCTGCTTTTGTACTTTTTTTTTCTATCCTGCTTTTGTACTTTACTCATAAGTGTTTTTTTTTTTGGTAATCCAGAGAACCCGTAAGCTGACAAGCAAACCCAGAAAGAGCGACTGTAGATCCACCACCACAGTACTCCAGATAAGAATCTTTAATAACGCCTTTGAGATTCAAACTCCTCCCCTTTGTGAGGGGGAGAGAGTCCCAAGCCAGCTACGCCGTTGTGAGCGGTGATTATTCATAAGTGTTTCCTAATCCTAAATTAAACTTTTTTTTTTAAAAAAAAAAGGAGTTTTCTCACACTCTCGACTGCGTATCTCGCAAGTTTTCACACGAGTTGAGCACTCTTGCCATGCATAAGAGACCAAACTCAACCACAAATCATTCATATGCAAAATAAAAATTTATGAGCCCTCATTGAGCATCAACACTGGCTTCATCTTCAACAAGAAGTTTGTGGGCATTCCATCTTTGCTTCACCTGCGATCCCATCGACAGGAGTCCAATGCAAATCACGGGTGGTTAGTTCCCGATTTGATCCGATTCCCAAAAATGAGAATCAAAGACCGGACCAAACCATTGGTCTAATCTAGTGCTAGTTTGATCGAGTGGAACCAGTCACTATTTTTTTCATGCTTACATCCGGATATCTTATTGTTCAAAGCATAATTGGAAATAGACAAATCCTATGTAGGCTCCTATTTCCTTGAAAACGATAAACTAAACCCACAAGTTTTTTAAAGAAAAAATTTTAAAAAGAGTATATTTAATCAGTCTAATCCAATCCTTTGGAATTGGAAACCAGGAACAAAATCGTCCGGATACCAATTTCACTTTTAGGAATTGTGAATTGGATCAACACTTCTGAAAAATCGGGCAAAATTGGCCAATTCTTAAATTCAGAAGATCCGTTTTGCACATCTTTAATGCAACCTTCCCCTAATACGACCCGAATTTTCTTACAAATCATCCACGGTTGGATTTCTAATCAATTAGGAATTGCTTTCGAGTCACATCCAACGACATTAGAGGGAAGTGCGAAAACCCATCTTTATTTATAAAAAAGCAAATGTGTACTAAACTTACAGGAATCCCCTTATTATATCCGGGCGTGACGAATGAGAGAGCAACGAAAGCGAGAAAAAGATGGACAGAGAAAATCATTATTGCTTGCACTGATTTCTGTTCATGGCTTGCGGTTCAACGTAAGAAAAAGATAGAGAGAGAGAGAGAGATATCATTTCTGCCGATTTGACCAGAAACCTGGTCTCGCTTTAATGCCTTGGCCATGAACGCGATCGATCGAAGTGACCTGCCAGCACCTCATTATGTCCCGTCGGTAGAACCCTCGTGAGTTCCGTGGAAGATGCACGCTTCTGATGAATGCGGGTACGGAACACTCAAGACATTTATATAACGTGGACCAATCAGGAAAAAACTTAAAATATTATTGTTAGGTTTTTCTTTTTTTTTTTGGCGTATATCCATTTCTAGCGAGAAGGGTAAAAATCGGTTTATCCACATCAAAAAATCTGACATTATACCCACCCGTGGGCCATGGGCAACGGTGGTATTCGCTCTCTTCTGCAAGGCTGCGGTCGAGAATTCAAATCCGCAGTGCATTGCTAGGTTAGTCTCCCCAAAGGTTTTACGTCTAAATAGTAATTTGTGATGACGTCCGACGGTGCCACCGGGCATTAGAGGGTGGCATGACCCCGTAAGGGGTCTCTGACGGTTTCTCGATCACTAAAAAATAAAAAATAAAAATCTGACATTACTTGTTTATGAAATTTATATGTTGGCTAAATTTACTCCCATGTAAAGAAAACTCAATGAATTGCAAGCCTCAAAGTTAAAGCTTATATGATAATCCATATAAAGAAACAAGATTTCTCACTAATTTTAAAAGGTTAGTTGACACACAATAACAAAGGAGAAAGAAAGAACAAAAAATCTGAATTGAGTATAGTATCAAGCTAGCATTGGAGGTCCATTTATGATTGATTGAGTTGAAATTTTGCCAACATGTTCGTGAGACATTCTTCTCGAATCTGAAAGGTTTGATTTTTGCTTGGAGCTCTTTACATCAAGTTTTTTGTGAGTTGAACCAAACTTGCATTTTTTTGTGAAATTTATTATTGATCTGTTGTAAAATGTATGCGTAGAATAATGTTTTTAATGTCTTTGTTGCTATGTATTGTTTATAAGAGAAGAACTTCAATCATCATTTTTTGTTGATAATGAAAATTTTGGGTAAACTCCAATCCTATGATTTTTTATCTCCTCTTATGGAGAAGGTATTGTGTAAAAAGTCGTCTTTTATTTGTGTGCTTGACATATTGCTCTACTACATCATTTCTATTAGGTTTGCACAAAAGGGAAGATTGTTTTACTCCGTTACGCTAATCTAATATTGCTCGAGTTATTATATACATATATACATACATATGTTGGGAAAATTACCCAATCCGTCATAAATCAATTGCACATATACAAATTCAATATTCAAATTTTAAATTTGTCCAATTTAGTCTTAAATTTTTGCGCGAATTCCAATGCTATCCTCCCGACTAATTTTCACCGGAAATCATCCAATCATCATCGGCCATCCTACTTAACATACCAAAGGGCAATTCTACACAAAAATTAATTGGGAGGGCCGCATTGAAATTTTGAGTGAAGGATTAAGACTAAAATCAACAAAATTAGAAAGTTTATAATTGTATTGTTGTTTGCACAATGAGTTTATGATAGATTTGATAATTTCTCCTGCTCTATGTATATATATGACCTCCCTTCATGATATAAGTTTTCATGTTGGATTTCCTAATGCTATATGTATTTGATATCTGATGACACGAACTTATTATCCACCTTTTTACGCATCGGATGCTCGGCAACATATTCAAAGCATGACCCCTCATGCAATAAGTGCATGATGCAGGGCCTTATACAGGCATGCTGGATGGATTCCTCCTGATGATTTTACCTTGCGTTCTCTTCCTTTTCATCTACAATCACCTTTGATTTCTCCATTCCTTATCTCCCAAAAATTCTATTGTGCCTTGATTAATTCGACATGAAAAGAATTAATTCTCATGCTGGAGCATGGTCTTGGAATATTCAATCCGAACGCCGTGTTGCTCTTGGAAAATGTCGAAGCTATGAACAGTGTGAACCAATCCATACGTCTCTCTCAAGCTATTTAGAATAGTCATATAGGATGATCATGTTATATAAGTAACTTACGATTGAAGGTCATAATGAATGTGCCTAACCATTTGATGACACTATGAGGGGTGCCAAAAAAGACCCGGATTGCGAAATCTTGAAAGCCGATTTTTCAACCACCAGTCATGTCTAAATGTGTAAATTCATTTCGACAATTACAGCTAAACATGTAAATTCGTCAAAAAAAAACTGAAAACTTCGGGTCTATTAGCTACAAATGGTATTCTTAATGCACTAAAATAACTTCTCGAAAATAAAAAAATTTCTTCCTCATTAGGACCGCGCGCAAGTAAATGGCTTTTCTCGAGTTCCCTCGTTTCGAATTTCCACTAGTAGTAACTTCTCGAGAAGGAACTCTTTTCCACTTGTATATATTATGTATCAAAATTGGATGTCCACCATGAATTTCTCCTTTCCATTTTCCCAAGTTGCGTCTCCTTCACGGCTCTCATCATCTAACATCCTCATCCTACCATAAATGTCCCGCCTCCATCTTGTAATTGGCCAAGGTTTTTGGAAAGAAAATTATATTCATTGCTCAAAATGATACAAAAGTATAAAATCTTCATGACAAAACAAAGCGAAAGAGAGTATGAGTATTGAAAAACAAAACCAAATCCAAAAAAATAAGAAGGATCAATGGAGTATCATCAAAATCAAACATAAATTCGTTCTACAAGAATAGATTTGTCAAACAAAATCAGCACCCGACCATTGAATTCTGTGTACACGCTGAAATTTCTTTCTCCAATACTTACTTTGTCGCCGGTTGCTAAGTTTAGCTTCCTCTACACTATCGTCATATGGAGACAACTAAAATAGATCAAACAAACACGGATCTAACATACAGAGGAGCAAATCTTCGTAAATCAACAAGACGCCAAAACTCTGCGATTATCATCGATACTGAAAGTAGAGAACCTTATACGAACAAAGCAAAGGGGCATCAGATTTGCAAAAAGCATATTTTTTAAACTCTCTGATCTAGATCGAGAGAGTTCAAAATTTCAAATTGAAAACTAGATCAAAAGAGGAGCTTGTAAATCTAAATCGGGAGAGAGAAAAAAAAAGAACAATAAAATGCAAACAAAATCAACAAAAGAGAGGGGAGGGCGAGACTAGCTTAAATCCTTCCCTATGGCTGAAGGTTGACGAAGACGATGGGAAAATAGAGAAGAAAGAGAAAAGACTTTTTGGCTCACTCATCCGATTGATCAATTGAAATGGACATTTCGAAGCTTTTTTTTTTTAAATGTGATAGCTTAATCTGAAAAATTATGGGGGTCCACATGTTATCAAAAGTTATGTTCGGTAGTCTGGATAATTTAATGCACCATTATATTTATTTTTGCGAGATAAATCCGAATAAAATAATATTTTTTTTTAAACTGAGGCATGTCCTTGAGTAAATGCAAGCCAGCTCCATTCACGTGACAACTTTTACTCCCTAGCGGTCCAAGGGCAGCGCACAAAAAAGTCAAAAGAACCATCACCCTCCCCTTCAACTTTTGACTTCTAGGGTTCCATGATCACCCTCTGGGGTCAGCGGGAAAAACAAGCGAAAAAGGAAGATTTACGACGAAGACGATGATGAGAAGGGAAGAAACCACAGTGGAAAAATCCAATCGCGAAATCCCTTTTCACCTTAACTGGTAACTTTAAAGTGTGGGGATTTCTGTCGGGAAAAAGAAGAAATCTTAAGTTCGTTACGCAGATGAAATGCCAAACATAACTAACCCGTCGGTGCCAATACCATCACCTTCGTGTCATATTCCCATGCGACCTTGATCTTATCATCGCTGCTTTTAATGATATCGGGATCGGTCCAAATCCAACAGTGAACATGCAACGATGAGTCGGGTCATGTTATCTTCTTAACCAACGCTGTCTTTATGATTAGTTGATATCATTGAATGATCGTGTAACTTTCACCTTGCTTTCGAGAAAAGAAAAGTAAGCTGCCAATTAATTTATTTATTTTTTTAAATTTCGCTAGCATGGGATTTTTGCATATATTAGTAGCCTTTTTCTTTTTATAATTTCCCATCTACAATATTTAAAAATTCTACAGGTGGTTTTCATGCTGCCGCAATTCTGGAAGTTAATTGTCGTTATCTAACATTCATAGCAATGGCGACATCTACGGTATTTAAAAAAATTATATCACGCATGGATGCACGGCATCTAAGTATTTAAAAATTAGAACTCTCCTTTATTTAACATTGTAACATTTGGAATTTGTCAGTAATTGACATCCAATATTCACAGAGAATAGGAGATCCTTTCTCTCTTTGAAATGTAAAAATATGATTATTTAAAATTTAAGAAATGACAGAAAAAACAAAGTGTACGGTTTAGTGTTGGCCTAATTCCCTAAAGAAACTCCACCTTTTAGGTTTAATCCCAAATTTACCCCAATTTCTTTTGGCCCCCCTAAAAAATAAAATCTCAACTTTCACTTTAGCTTCAAATTTCCCTACGCGTCTAAAAATCACCACTCATTTCATCTAAATGATCAACATCTGGGCCAATTGGAGGTTCATTATCAGATTTAATGTCTTCATGAGCACACTCACTTTCATATGGAACAATAGTAGCCTCCTGAAGTTAATGATATTAAAAAAAAAAAAGCATTGATTTGTGGGTGTGTAAACAAATTTGGATCTAGAGAGAAAATTGAGAATTTTATTTTAAGACTTCACTCATTTCCCAAAAATATGACTTTTATAGAAAATGCTTTCTAAGAAGCCATTTTCTAGGAATGACTATATTGTTTTATGTTCGACCGAAACTTAAAAATGATCTAGTTTTTGTCATTTGATAAGGAAAATCTTTACTTGCATGCACTCATTTCAATATTTTTTATTATTTTATTTTTTTAAATCGATTTTTTTTTTTTTTTCTTCACTTTCTTTTTTACTTCTTCTTCCTCGGCTAGTCACCGGCTAGCAATAGGTCGAGGAAAAGGAGAAAGAAAGAAAAGGAACAAAAAAGTTAAAACTCAATAAAAAAAAAAAGAAAAATGTATTCAACGAAAGAAAGTGAAGTCTCATAAGATATGAAGGAAAACGTATTTCTCATTTCGAAAAAAAATTTCTCCATTGATGAAAAATATTTCCTCTTATCAATTCACTTATTAGGAACCGAACTCTTAAAAATTCAGAAAATATTTTTTCGAAAATTATGTTCTGCGAGAAGTCCGAGGTTGCCCAGATGCTAGCACAATTGACCTCGTAGGTAGCCAAATCCGATGCACGGGAAGTGCCGAATTAATTATTTTTTTTAACAGAATTTTTTAGTATTTCATGTTAATTTCAAGTCAAATTCCAGATACGGCGAGCGAAATCTCCCGTAATGCCTCCACGTCATCGGCAAACGAGGACGGGATCCGGCCCCCCGCACGCCGTCGACGCGACCGGACGAGTCCAATCACGTGGCTCCACGCGACGGCCCGCGCGCTGACGTCAGCGTCCGACGTGGCGGATCCGCCACGTGGCGGCAGGTCGACTATATATAAAAACGGCCTCCTCCTGCGCCCTTCCTCCTCCTCTGGCTCCGAGGAAAACGCCAAAACGAAGGTGAAGATTGCAGACGGGAAAAAAATTAAACGGAGAAGAGAGAGAGAGAGAGAGAGAGAGAAAGAAGGAGCAGAAAACGAGATAAGAGGTTGTAGAGAGAGAAAGCCTCTGCGGAGACTTTTAGAGAGAGAGAGAGAGAGGGAGAAGGTTGAGGTGAATCCAGAGAGAGAGGGAGAGCGACGGCGAAATGTCGACGCCGTTGGCGGGGAGCGGCGGCGGCGGGGGCGTGGCGGTGCTCTCGAACGCCGTCGAGGGCGGCGGCGGCGGGGGCGTGGATTCGGCCCCGGCGGGGGCAGCGGCGGCGGCGATGTGCGGCCTCGACAAGCGCGAGCTCAAGTCGCCGATCCTGATCATCCTGTATTTCCACAAGGCGATCCTCAACGAGCTGGACGCGCTCCACCAGTTCGCCGTGGCGTACGCGACGGGGCAGCGCGCCGGCATCGAGCCCCTCCTCGGGCGCTACCATTTCCTGCGATCGATGTGCAAGCATCACACCAGCGCCGAGGACGAGGTACCGATTTTTTTCTCTTCCGTGTTTTCTCTCGCCTTCCGATTTCGAGATATGCATTTGCGGGCGCGGGTTATGCGATTTTGTCGAACGATTTTAGCAATTGCTAATCTGAGACGGAGGTCTGTGATTAGCGTATTTGGTTTGGGGAGATGGCGATTGAGATTAGTCTGTTGAATGATTGAATTTGTCGAGAGCATTTACTTTTCCCCTCCGAGTGCTCGGAATTTCGCCTGAAGACGAGGAGAGAACTGGTAGTTTTTAGCTCCTCATTCGCGCTATTGGCAAACGACAGTTTAATTTCTCTCGCGTAATTAGGAGTAATGGAATTGTAAGCTGCCGCTTCCGAGCTCGACTTCTCTCTCTCTCTCTCTCTCTCTCTCTCTCTCTCTCTCTCTCCCCCTCTGAACGTCTTTAAATGTTGTAATTGATGCGATGTGTTATGGCATTCACGTAAGGCACGCGTGCAAGTGTACACACATAGAACAGAGGGATCAGAGAAAGAGGTGTACAAATATGGTTCTCTTCAACATTCTTTGCATTTCCTTTTTCGTCATATTCGAGAAACAGTATCCTGGCTCCTTGTTCTCTTTTCTTATTTAAGGATTTACTCCAGACTTCCGTGGCACTGTCGACAAAAGCAATATTTTCAAGTTCCTTTCTAGTGAGACATCAGGACCACCACTCAGTAGCTTGTGATGTCAAGTTGGCTTCTTAAGAAATTACCCACTCAGATGGCAGCACTTCACACTCGATAGCTTGCGACATCAACTTGGCTTTGCAAGAAATTACCCACTCAGTCAGTGGTGGTGTCTGAAAACCAGATTAGTCTTTGAACTGGCACTGTCAAGGACCCTGTCTTACATGGAGGAGTTGACTGGCCCTTTAACATGCTTTTTGATGAATTGCAATGAGTTGATAATTTAGTAGAGGATGGCAGTGGCACGCTTCATGATAGAACTCCTCTTCACATTATTACTATATTTGAACTTTTTTGTTCATTCTATACTAATGCATGATTTTTGCACTGTTGTGCCACTGCAAAGGCAATCATCATTTGTATGTCGGAATAACTATCTGCAATTCTATTTGCTTGCATAATAGTGAATATGCTCATGTTATGACATGTTCACTTATGAGAGGGTAGGACATTTCTCATCATGTGAGAATCCTCTGACTGAGTTCCTAGAAGTGAGAGGGTTACATAGGAGCTGGGGGTTTGATCTGTAGAAGAAACTTCTGTTTAGTTGCATTGTTATGTCTTCTGGGCTCCTTTCAATTGAAGTTGCCTCTATGGCTGATTGTATATGAGGAAATGGTGCTTGTTTGATGTTATCATCAGAATGAGAGAGCTCTTCTACCACATGAGTCAGTCTCCATTCTGCCCAATCTGAAGTTATGACCAATTTTTCACTTGAGCTGCAGGTGATCTTTCCAGCTCTCGACATACGCGTAAAAAATGTGGCACAAACATATTCCTTGGAGCATGAGGGTGAAAGCAATCTCTTTGATCATCTATTTGACTTGCTAAACAATGTTGCACGGATGGATGAAAATTTTCCTAGGGAGCTGGCGTCTTGTACAGGAGCCCTCCAGACATCAATTAGCCAGCATATGGCAAAAGAAGAGGAGCAGGTATGCTCTTTGCATTCTTGTATCTAATGGTATAGACTACAGAGCGTCAATTTGTTATAAGAAAGCATGTAATTCTATGACTTGACAGGTGGGAAATAAGGTATGTAAGTTGACTGCTTAGAATGTAAGGTGTATATCCATTTGCAGCTTGTCACTCTGTATGACCTGTTTTAGCATTTTATACTTCATGATGCTTTCCACCTAGCATTTGCAGTTAAGTATGGTCTCTACCGATCCCATGGTGTTAGCAAATTTGGAAATAACCAACAACCAATTGCACCTCAAGATGCATGGTCATGAGTTTGAGTGCCATTTTAACGAAGGCAACTTTCTTGGGGCACCCGTAGTGGCCTCATGTCCTGTTAATTAGGTGCAAACATCAATTTCGTTTTATCATCTGGACCTGCCTGATTTGATCCAGTTTCTCAGCTCAGCAAATCTAAAAGTATCCTTAGGTCGGTTCAATTCCAGTTTCTGGCGTAGATACATCAGTTCAACCAGAGGACCAGACCAACCAAGCTGGTTACATGGTTGAACAATCTTTACATTATGAAAATGAAAGAGAAAACTATCCACGTCATGCCAGCAAAGAAGTGAAATTGTGACTTAAAACTTGGGGCCTCGCGCACAGCACCACTCAAGTGATAAGAGTTCATTAGTTGACTACTGGTTGCTTTTTGGAAAAAGTTAAAAACCATGAGTCCCTCAACCTAACCTCTCTTCTTTTCTCAAGTGCATTCTATCTGTCGTTTACAATAAGATAGAAACCTTACTTCATCTCTCTCCCCACCCCTCCCTCTCCACCCCCCCCTATTTGCCGCAGGGGGTATGCACATTGGATTGGATCTCTCTGACTGCAGGTAGACAGAGGAATTTGCTGTTTCAAGGCCTATTCCCGGTCTGCTGGATTCGGTTCCTGATTTTGATTATTGAAAATTGGGACCTGTAGGGTTAGTTTCAGGTTCCAATCTTGAATTAGCCTACGCTGGAATTGATCTTCCCAGCCAATAAGTACTTGTTTGCAGTGGAAGGGGAGTTAGTGGTGACGCAGTGGTACTACTTGCTTGTAATCAGAGGCCTGAACACCCAATTATCTCCATTTAACAGGATCATTTATAAATTATTGTACTTAAATGAAATAATCTGAATCCCAAGGGAGAGTTCTTGCAGTATGGAAGCTACTATGGGTTTTTGAGACTTATATTATTTACTTTTATTTCACTGATTGTTGATTCTGTGAGAAACCACTGCTGGGCCCCAAGCTCAGGAGGGCACAGCTGCCAGTTCAAGTGGGGGTTATTTGGAATATTATATGTATTTGCATGCCACCGTTTTGATGTATTGCCAGAGACAGCTTCACTGCCGATATTGTTCAAGCACCACTATTATTCTTTGAAGAATCTTCTGTAATTAGGTTGCCTCTGCTTTTGCCAGGTCTTTCCCTTGCTTACTGAGAAGTTCTCATTTGAAGAGCAGGCATCTTTGGTTTGGCAGTTTTTATGCAGCATTCCTGTGAATATGATGATCGAATTCCTTCCAT
Source organism: Eucalyptus paniculata subsp. matutina (assembly GCA_017140255.1). Taxonomy (NCBI): domain Eukaryota; kingdom Viridiplantae; phylum Streptophyta; class Magnoliopsida; order Myrtales; family Myrtaceae; genus Eucalyptus; species Eucalyptus paniculata. The sequence goes on along the minus strand of CM029436.1, from coordinate 10,072,775 downwards.
GGTTGTCTTCCTCTATTTCACATGAGGAATATCAAGGTCTCTGTAAATGCTTAAGCAAGATAGTCCCAGAAGAAGAACTTCTTCAACAGGTAATGTCTCAGATTACTGTCAAGTTGACAAGGTCAATCAAATATTCTTTTGGGGACCAGAGGCACCTTATTACAGTGTCTATTTGTTGAAGGTTATTTTCACTTGGATGAAAGGGAGTAATGCCGCCAGTGCGGTTGAAAAAAATGCAGACGGACCTCAGGCACAACATGTTGGAGAGTACGATATCAGCACGTCGAACACTTCAAAGTGTGCATGTGACTCATCCAAGGCAGGGAAAAGGAAACACTCCGAGTCAATTGCCTTTTCTGACTCAACTTCCTCACATCCAATAGATGAAATATTACTTTGGCATAGTGCTATTAAGAGAGAATTGCTTGAAATCGCTGAAGAGGCAAGAAAGATTCAAGTATGTGGTGACTTCATGGATTTATCATCCTTTAATGAGAGGCTCCAGTTTATTGCCGAAGTTTGTATTTTCCACAGGTAGGAAATTTTAGTGTTTCATAATACAGCGGCTGTAATTTGCTATTCCATTTCATTCCCAGAAAAGCTCAGTGATGGTTATCAAGCTCCGGAAGACATCAGAAGAATAACCCTGCTAGTTGATTGATATTTTAGAAAAATTGTCAACTGGCTCATCTATTATGAAAATCAGCTCATCAAAGGGCCAAACTCTAATCTCATGTCCTTTTTTTACTGTTGTGACAGTTCAGGCCTCACTGTATATCTTGTGTTGTATAATCTACCGATCATATTTCTTTTTGATTTTTGTTCTTGTCTAATTCCTGAATTTCTTATGACAATTTTTTTTCTCTCTTGGTTGCAGTGTTGCTGAAGATAAAGTCATTTTTCCTGCCGTTGATGGGGAGTTGTCTTTCATCCAGGAGCATGCTGAAGAAGAAAGTCAACTCAATGAGTTCCGGTGCTTAATAGAAAGAATTCAAAGTGCTGGAGCAACCTCTACTTCGAGTGCTGATTTTTATGAGCAGTTATGCTCGCATGCTGATCAGATAATCGAAACCATACAGAGGCACTTCCATAGTGAAGAAGTTCAAGTGAGCTTTCATTGATACTTAATTGTTTTCTTTTGTCATCTTGAGTCTCTATTTTGAAGTCATGTGGTGACTTCTATAGGATGCAGACAACATTGGGGCGAGAAAAATGTGGTTAACCCAACAATCTGTGAAATTTTGAGGCATATTATAGGCATAAGAAGTATATGGCTACATTTACTAATATCAATTGGGTGGATAGGATTTAATGGAGTTTTGTGTCATAGTGAATCTCCTATTTCGGTACAGTTATACTTTCACTATCAGAAGATAAAATAAGATCAACTGGCTCTTTAGAGTTTCAATGACCTGATGCATGAGTAGAACCCGTTCCACCAGATAATCTGTCTCCATAGAACTCACTAAGCTACTCTCATGTACAGGTTCTTCCATTGGCTAGAAGACATTTTAGCTTCAAAAGACAACGGGAGCTTTTGTATCAGAGCTTGTGCATGATGCCTCTGAAGTTGATTGAACGTGTTTTGCCATGGCTAGTAGGTTCTTTAAGTAAAGAGGAAGCTAGGAATTTCATTAGAAACATGCAGTTGGCAGGTACCAAATGATGGACCCTGAAGTTATAGTTATGGGAAAATTGTGACATATCTGCATGAAGTTACCTAATTGTTTGAGGTTATTCTGACTCTTGATCCATTTGTGTACCAGCTCCAGCATCAGATGCTGCTCTGGTTACGCTTTTCACTGGGTGGGCTTGCAAGGGCCATGGTCAGGGCGTATGCTTATCTCCTTGTGGAACTGGTTGCTGCCCTTTTAAAAGGTCTCCAGACATTGAAGAAGATTATATTCAACCATCTTGTGCGTGTGCTTCTGCATCGTCCGCACATTCATTATCCCCCCAAGCTGACGATGCCAAAAGACCTGTCAAGCGAAATGCAACTGTATCATGTGAAGACTGCAAAGCCCTTGATAATCCGGAAAATTTAAATGCTTGTGAACTGCCCTGCAGTGATAGGTCTTGTCATGTCCCAGGTTTAGGAGTAAACTCTAGCAATCTGGGATTGAGCTCTTTATCCACAGCTAAGTCTCTGCGTTCTTTGTCTTTTAGCTCCTCTGCTCCCTCCCTTAATTCCAGTCTTTTTATCTGGGACACGGACGGTCAATCTTCTGATGATGGATGCATTGCACGACCCATTGATACGATTTTCAAATTTCATAAAGCAATACGTAAAGATTTGGAATTTTTAGATGTGGAGTCTGGAAAGCTCAGTGATTGTGACGAGAAATTCCTCAGGCAGTTCATTGGCAGATTTCGCCTTTTGTGGGGATTGTACCGAGCTCACAGCAATGCAGAGGATGACATTGTCTTCCCTGCCCTGGAATCCAAAGAGGCTCTTCATAATGTTAGTCACTCATATACACTTGACCACAAGCAGGAAGAAAAATTATTTGAAGATATCTCAAGTGTTCTTTCTGAGCTTTCACGACTCCATGAAAAATTGCACAGAACTTCACTATTGGAGCAACGTAGTGGAAATAATGATGAAATTGCTGGTAGTGATTGTACACTTAAGTACAAAGAACTTGCGACAAAGCTTCAAGGAATGTGCAAGTCTATCAAGGTTACTCTAGATCAGCATATATTCAGGGAAGAACTTGAGTTGTGGCCATTGTTTGGTAAACACTTTTCAGTGCAGGAACAAGACAAAATAGTGGGTCATATTATTGGAACTACAGGAGCTGAAGTGTTGCAATCCATGTTACCATGGGTAACAGCTGCACTTACACTGGATGAGCAGAACGAAATGATGGACACATGGAAACAGGCGACAAGAAACACGATGTTCAATGAGTGGCTGAATGAGTTCTTGAAAGGAACTGGAGTATCATCTTTACAAGCTCAATCATCAGAGGCCAGCACATCACACAAAGGTCTGTTTCTTTTAGGGTAGTTGTAAAGAGCAGTAAGATTTTCGTTGTCTGATTGAATTAAATTAGATCTATGATGTTTCGATCGATTCTCTCTACATTATTATGCAGTTTTCCCTTAAAATTGCATGAATTTTGTCCGTAGGCCTTGAGCTTCAAGAGACACTTGACCAAAGTGATCAGATGTTCAAGCCTGGGTGGAAGGATATCTTTCGAATGAACCAAAATGAGCTTGAGGCTGAGATTAGGAAGGTTTACCGGGATTCATCTCTTGATCCTCGGAGAAAAGCATATCTTGTCCAAAATCTCATGACTAGGTAGGTCTCCAGCAGAAAAGCCTAGAAACTGCATTAAGTAGATCATGTGTTATTAAGTTCATAAAGTATCTACAATCCTTCCTGCATACTTCTAACAAGTATTGAGTTATTGACCAATTATTCGCTTGTCATAGTCGCTGGATAGCGGCTCAGCAGAAGTCGCCTCAAGAAGTGATTGGAGAAACTTCAAATGGCAATGAAATAGGGGGGCGTTCACCATCTTTCCGAGATTCAGAGAAAGAAGTGTTTGGGTGTGAACATTACAAAAGAAATTGCAAGATTCGAGCTGCATGTTGTGGCAAATTGTTTCCTTGTAGATTTTGCCATGACAATGTCAGTGATCACTTAATTAATAGGTAAGTAGCTGCTGCCATCAGTTATCATAATCTAGAGCTTCTGTATTTGCATATACATTATACTGCTACTTGACCAATGCAGGAAAGCAACCAAAGAAATGATGTGTATGTTTTGCTTGGAGATTCAGCCAGTTGGTCCAATTTGCACTACCCCTTCTTGCAATGGAGTTGCAATGGCAAAGTACTATTGCAGCATTTGCAAATTTTTTGATGATGAAAGGTAAACTAGATACACTAAATCAATTAACGTACCACAATAGAGGTCACTTGGTAAATTCTGAGTGAACACATCTCTCTGAGGGCTACTTCATGAACCGTAGTTTAGCTACTCGAGCTTTCTAAGACTCATCTATCAATATGATCTTTTATTTTTGCTTCTTTCGGATCATTCACTAAGATTGTCGTCCTTGTTTGTGACTTTAGGAATGTGTATCATTGCCCATTTTGCAATTTATGCCGTGTTGGAAAGGGTCTTGGAGTAGACTATTTCCACTGCATGACATGCAACTGCTGTCTAGGGATGAAGTTGGCAAGCCATAAGTGCTTGGAGAAAGGTCTTGAAACAAACTGCCCTATTTGCTGTGATTTCTTATTCACATCTAGCGCAACAGTCAGAGCTCTACCATGTGGCCATTATATGCATTCATCTTGCTTTCAGGTCTCTCTCTCTCTCTCTCCCTCTCCCTCTCTCTCTCTCCCCCCACTTCCAACAACCACTATCCTTGAGGCATTTTTGCTCTGCTTGCATCTAATTATTATCATTGCCTAATCAGAAATTGAATTGCACTTTTTTAAATTTGTTAGGCATACACTTGCAGTCATTATACCTGTCCAATATGCAGCAAGTCACTGGGAGATATGGCGGTAAGAGAAGTTTCTTGTATCTTTTTTCAGAGTGTGGCCTCCATACATGTATGCTCAATCCTGTATGTTTTCTTATCAATTTCATATGACATTAACTAATTAAAAGATGAAGCATTCCTGGCTGAACTTCTTTAAGATGTCGAGACTACATGGATAAAATAGATCAGTAACATGCACCATAGTATGGAATGTTCTTTGATGTCTAAATTGGCTTAATTCTTGCGGTTTTCATGAGCTCTCTCTCTCTCTCTCTCTCAAGAAGTTGGATGCTGCCGCAAGCTTGTTTGCAACACAAAGTATGTCTTTGTTAATTTTTCTTTGCATTTTGCTCAGGTTTACTTTGGCATGCTTGATGCCCTGCTCGCTACTGAGGAGCTTCCAGAGGAATACAGGGACCGACGTCAGGTACAATTTTAACTGCATCTTCTATCATCATGAACATGGAGATCATCATATGCTAAATGTAGAGATATTCCACGTGTTTCTTCAGAAGAGGGCAAATGTGCATGCCCGACTGCTTTAGATGTATTTCTGTATTTATCAAGTTTTCGACAAAAACTTAAAAACCGAGTTGGTGTTGTCGATTCTCTTCCTCCAATTACACAAACTAAAAGTATTCACTCTCATGCTACTCAGGATATCCTGTGCAACGACTGTGATCGAAAGGGATCAGCCCGTTTTCACTGGCTGTATCACAAGTGCTCAAACTGCGGTTCATACAACACGAGGGTGATCAAGGGCGCGACGTTCGATCCCAACTGCTCGGACTCCCGTCAATAATATGCTTCTCCTCAATAGTTGCCAAAATTCGCCAGGCTTCTCTGTGTATAGTTGTACAGCAAATTCTTTTATAGCAAAAGAAACCATATTTCCTATAGGGACCAAGGAATTTTGGTGCTTTTTTTTTTTTTTTTCTTTTTTCCGGTTTATGCTTTCCCTCATGAGAAGAGAGATCGTGTCTCAGCGAAAGAAAACACTACATAGCAGCGGCAATCATGTATAGACTTTTGCAGGTTCCTGATATCCTATGTTTTTTGGCATCGTGAATGCGAGAGTCCAGATGTGTTTTGATGTCATTCCACTCATCCTAATTCGTCGTACCCTACGCATCTATTCGCCTTCAATGCATGATCTCAATTTCGTTTCGACGTCCCGAGTACTACAAGGGCAGGAGGGACCGGTCCTGGTACAACGATTCTTCGGTTAACTCAACCGGCGATTTAACGGGTACACTATAGACATTTTAGCTGACTCATTTCTTTGTTCTTTTAGGGGACAAGATTGTAGAAATGAGAGCACCAGGGATGTCCTCGATGAAGGTGTCTGTCTCGAGGCCGAGACATGTCCCCCTCTCAAATCGATCACTTTGGCCAAGATATTCCCTTTTATCCCCGCTTTGGTTCCTCGTATTCCGCCCAGACTTCTCCCCTCTTCACTAATTCAAATTAGCAAATGCGCAATCTCAGCATCGAAAGCATCAAAGGAGGAACTTTGAGTAGAATCTCAATTGACCAGGTCAAAGTGCAAATCCCTATTCAACCGGAAAAAAGAGGATTGGACAATACGGAAAAGATGGGCGCCCTGTTTTTGATGTCTTCCATGCTTCCATTGGTAAAAACATTACATGTGATTCACAAATTTTTCGCATCGTGATTGATTCCGTGGCTCGCATCGTCCGACAGATTTCGAGTCTGCACTAGTTTGTCCTCGGCCTAACGTGGTTGCTACGGTGCTTTTGTAACGAGAATGAGAGGAATTGAACTTATGACAAACAACGTAATTCAGACCGGGGAAACAAGGAATCAATCCTTTTCCTTTTTTGTTCTTCTTCTATTCCTTGACTGTGGAACAATCCAGACAAAAGAGGCTGGCAGCCCCCTTGGAAATGCATGAAGTTGGCAAGTTCAGCACCTGAATTGTGCTCCCGTAGGACGGAGCGAGCCCATGATTCTTCTTCGACGGAGCCTTTTGGAGCCATGGATAAGGATGAGCCGTCGACGGAGAATACGAAGGTTTGGGAATGTGACTGGCTTGTCTTCTTTGTGAAGACGATCTTCTCGGAGCCGGCACTGAACCTGTTGACTTGCTTCTTGACAGGAGCTGTGATGGGAAGACTGAATTCTTGTTGATGCTACAATCAGCAGAATTGAGACTAGTGCTTCTCCTGAATCCCCAGAAAGACCGAGACCGAAGCTTTCCTTGATCTGATCCTGATCTTGATGGTGCAATTGCAACCTCTTCTGTTCTCTCTATCTTCTTGTCGTCATCATTGCAAGTCACGGGACTAGGAAGAGGAGTCAGGAAAGGGATAGGTGCTGCGGCTTTGGATTCACTTTTGGAAGCCCTTTTCGCCGCGAGGCTTGACGCCGGTGATGAATGAGAGGACGATGGATGCAGAGGTTTGGGAACGTGACTGGCTTGTCTTCTACGTGAAGATGAACTTCTCAGAGACGGCACGGAACCTGTTGACTTGCTTCTTGATAGGAGTTGTGATGGGAAAATTGACCTCTTCTTGGTGCAGCAATTATCAGAGTCGAGACTAGTGCTTCTCCTGAATCCCCAAAAAGACCAAGACTGAAGCTTTTCTTGATCTGATCCCGATCTCGATGGGATTAATGCAATCTCCTCTGCTTTCTCTATGTTCTTGTCGTTGCGGTTGTCTTGCGTCGGGGGACTAGGAATAGAAATGAGGAAAGGGAGAGCAACTGCTGCTTTGGCTTCACTTCTGGAGGCCCTTTTTGCCGCGAGGCTTCCGCTTTGTATCCGAAATGGAAGGATCATGCCGTTGGCGAAAAGCTCGTCTGCTGAAGAAGACGTGTGCTCAAGCCCACCGGCACTGATACCGAACTCAAATTCGCGGTTCGAGTTTGAACGTGACGAGGATCCCGATCCTGCATTCTGCGTTTCTATGGCTTCCTTGTCCTTTCGGGGGAGATCAAGGAAGCTCAATGTGCGAGTCGGACAGGTCTCCGAGCACATTGCTCTTGTTTCGGGTATACAAAATTTAGAGGAAGAAATCAAGAATTAGTTTTCTGATGGTTACAAGATGAAGTGTATTTAAGCTTCAAGGACAAGTAAGTGTATTGTCTCGGTTCAAGAATGAAGGGCTAGCAGGGATAGGGATGAAAAGAATTCAAATTTGGTGGCTAGGTAGGGCACAGGAAGAATTGACAAAAGATGGGTTTTGGTCTTTGTGGGACTTGCAGGCGGATGGCTGCAGAGGATTTATACTGTGACCAGGAAAGAATAGTCTTTTGGAGCTGAGAAGAATGGGATGATTCTGTCAAAGGAGAAGTTTTTAAAAAGTTGTCAATCATTTGAACATGGAGTGGTAAGTTGAACTTGGCCTTTGTCGGATAAAATAAGAGAGGGCAGGCATATGAGATGCCCATTCAAGAGAATATGTAGGTTACAAGGCATGGAACAAGTCCATGTGCCCATGGCCTTTTATTAAGGAGGGAAGGAGGGAGGGAGAGAGAGAGAGACTTGTCGTCATACTAGGCAAAGGAAAATGCCCAGCAACGCCCTTGCAATTGCAAATCCTAGACCAAAGGAAAGAATTTCGAGGGAACTACAAGCTAATGTGATTCTTTTCTTATAATCGCGAGGGACCCCGTCATCCTTACTTGTGTCAATTGCGATGGGTAAAGCCTCATGAAGCTCTGAAAAGACACCCGCCTCTGAAATTAGGTGAGTCTGGGCACTTTGCAATCAAGGGAATTGAGCCCTAGAGAGAGAGAGTGCTGTAGATAACTCGGCTAATGCATGTGGGACTACAAGCAATATGATCTGAAACATTTCATTTTGGATAAAAATGCTATAGATTCAGCCAGTCGAGATTAACGTATTGATACCACAATTGCTTTAATCACGAAACTCAAAATTTCAAGTATAGTGTAATTGGCACATTACATATAAAAATCTGTTAACAAATGTTTGACATGGCACTCGTTAAGCATCCAGCTAAAGAAATTTGATAGCTCTCAGTGCAACAACTTTTCCTGTAATGGGCATTATCAACAAGGAAAAATCAACCATCTGTACGGAGTATAATCTTCAACACGAACGAATTCTCAGCACCCATAATTGAGGGGTGGGAATGACATGTGAATCACACACCATCTCAGGAAACATTCAACACAAAACAATCAATGCTGACCGGCAAGAAGTTGACAGCTGCCTTGAGCTTGGAGGGTAATTGACTAAATTTTCAGTTGATTTCCAAAGCAGTAGCAGCAGCAGCAATCGCGGTCTTGTGAGTCTTTTCAAGCAATTAATTTGGGCTTAGTTTGTCAAGAGGGTAATCCTAACTTGGTCAAAAAAGGAGGAATCGGGAACAATAATAAAACTCCCAAACCCCACCCCACAGAAAAGATCCTCGTCAAAAACGACAGTCCGTTTGACCTAACTCATATCTAAAGCCCACCCTACATCGAGCATCGCGTGTTGTTTTTCAATTAATGGGATGTTTTTGTAGCGTCATCATGGATTAACATGCTTCTCTAGCATTGCGATTAAGAAAGGAATAAAAATTAGACCTAATTTATTTTAACATGTCAGTGTCTACACACCTAACTTCCCTCTAATTCTCCTGTATATTCGTCTTCCTTAAAAAAAGGGAATACTCTTTATGTGTTTTACATCCAAAGGTTGTCAAGATTCGTAATAATTTCGAACGAAGCAATTTTAGGACTTACTTAGATCTAAACCTAACTTGTATACAAAACCCATCCTACGTCGACTTTATTGTCATCAAGGATTAACAAGCTTCTTTAACATTGCGATTAGGAAAGGATTAGAGATCAAATCTTGCCCAATTCAACCAATAAATGACCTAGTTGACCTGGTATTCTTGCCCCTCAAGCACGCAAGTTCAAAAGACGCATAAATTGTTCTTTTCGGACCAAATTAGTTTTCAGTTTAAGCAAAAGAGAAAGAACAAATGAAGTTTATTTTATTTCTTTCATCTTGATATACTTTCCTTTTGATAGTCGCATGTCGGTGCCACATGCAACGTTCCCATCACTGGTAACGTGGAGGAAGAATTAGACAAAATTCTCATACACAAAATGCCCTCAAAGTTTCGTGAAATTACACCAATACCATTTTGTGAGTGTGTCGAAGCAAATCTCGGCCCATTTCGTTAGCTCCCGTCACTAACCTGAAAAGAGGAAAAATAGAGAGGGTAGCTTTGAGCCACAATCCAATTCGCGAGATTATTTTCAAAGTAATATAATTAGTTGATTGTTATTTCTTCTTTATAGGAAATAGAATATCTAGAACCAAATAAAAGATTTATTTGTCATTTTTTTTTTCAGTTCATCTCTTGACGAAGCCTAGCCTTTTTCTCTAGTTGACGATATTTTCTTCTTTTTTTGTGTGTTTAATTATATTGTGTTAATGATGAATAAGAGTCACACGTGCTTACAACTCATTTTAACCCTTGCAGAAAATTAGAACAACTCATTTTAATTGGCCTGTCTGTTTAATTTTGCACACCTGCTTTTCTTTTTTCTTTTTTAATTTTCTAATATTTGATTTTTTTTTTTAATATTGCTGGATTCTCAATGATATACCAAACGGGCCCTAGTAGGTTATCAAAATTATACTGAAAAAAAATGGGGTCAATGCATGTTAAATGGGATTCTAGGGGCCACCCCATCTATGATCCATCCAAACAAGACCCAACTTGCCTATCTGCCACCTCTATCTTAAAACTAAAGACCTCAATTTGGTTCGGGTCTAATTTTGTAGTTTTCTTTTTACCCCAGAATGGCTTCTCAACCCAAGTTAGGTGGGGCTTAAGAAGGAAATTGCCAACCAATCTAGTCAGACTCAGAGGTGGCAAAATGGACCTAAAACCCATATTTAAACCCATATTTAATGATGTGGGTCATAAATGGATTGTCTTAAATTTTAAAAGCAAGTTTAAGTGAGTCATAAATGGATTGATTAACAATTTAATGAGCCTTACATGTATTTTAAATGGATTATAAATGAGTTGGTTATCTAACCAATTTAAGCTGGTTGTGGATAGACAAGTCTTTTTTTTTTTTTAATTCTTTTAATTATCTGATTTTTCGTAATTTAGAATTTTTTTTTTTTTAGGAAATCTGATAAGGATCACCTATTGATTTAGTAACAAAAAAATAATGAATAAAATAAAATAAAATAAAATAAATCATAAAAATATATAATAAAAATATCCTTAAAAATAAATGTATTTTATTTATTTTATTTTATGAATAAATTTATTTTAAAATGAATAAAAATAAAAAAAATTATTTGGCAAAACACTCAAGGCAAATAAAAATAAATTTATTAAATTTATTTTAAATAAATTTATATTTATTTATCATAAATAAATTTATATTTATTTATCATAAATAAATTATTTTTAATAAACTACAAATAAAATGATCATCCGTGAATAAAATGAATATTTTTATTTTTATTTATTTTTATTTTTAATAAAAATAGGAGAGGCATTCGCCACTAATAGCCGGTCACCGATTACTGCTATTTGCCAACGGTCATTAGTCACCGATCATAGAAGAAAAAGAAAAAAAAGAAAAAAAAAATGAATAAAGAAATAATATAAAAATATAAAGTAATTTTTTTAATTATAAAAATTATCCATAGTGTTTTAGCAATATATATTTGTAAAAATTTATAAGAAACAAGTTTCTCCAAACCGAATTTAATACAAGTCTTTTAGCAATCAGTCGGGTCGGATACGAGTAGCTAGAATTTTATTGTATAGAAATGTATCAAAATGAATTAAATGAATCAATATGGATCCAACCATTTTTTACTCAATCCAAATTCAACTAGACCCATCCGTTTGACAGATGTATTCAGACCCATGGCCAGCTCTAGTGCAAATCTCCATGGAACCAATAGCTGGAGCCAGTATTCTCAATATTGAGAGACAAAAAACTCTTCATTAAGTGACAAGGAGTAGCTTCCCAGATGACTTCATATCAAATTCTCACACAATACAGGCCAGCCGGGACAGTTTAGCTCTTCCTGTCTTATGTACAATCATGGGCTTAATCAGAATTTTCCAAAACAAAAAAGACATCATATTCAATATGTGCTATCGACAATTGCACGTTGGTAGAGAATTACCAGTTCTGATGCCAGAATTCTGGTCATCGCAGATCAATGATGTCAAATTTAAGGTCCGGATTCATGTAAACATCTGTACACGCCTTGTAAATTGGTCCGCCATCTGAAGGCTGGTTGTGAGGGTGAAACCCACGCTGCTGGCAGTTTCTTATGACTGACATGCCACCCGGCGTCGTCAACCGAAAAATCCCGTGGGTTCTGCGCAGAGTTAAAATCATGGCAGTTAACAATATGCATATCATCCAGCAAATAAGGCCATAGGTGAAAAGATAGGCTAACCTCGAACCATCTTTTGGAGCCATTACTATTGCAACAGCTTCTGGTAACATGATCTGGACCAGGGAGAAACAAATGAGTGAACCAGTAAGTAGATACAAAGCCTAATGACACTCCACATTTAATGTGCTACCCAAGCTCAATAGCCTACTTTAGTGGATGAAAGGAAAGGGAAAAAAAATAGATTGTGTTTAAGACGAGCATAATTTCTAGAAGCTACATCTTGGAATCGATGGAAGAATAGGAAAGACTGTATGATAGTACGCATGCATGTCTGGTGCGTGAATAAAATCTTCTCTCAGGCGGAGCTTCACTAGCTATTTTAATACAATTGAACCAACTAGTTCATGTCAACAGAAACTTTCTATAGGCAACGAGAAATTTTCTTCATAGGTAAGGTAATGCGAGAAAAGGTCAACTCAAAAGTCAAGAATTTGAAGATTGGGTAAAGTAAATGAACTAAAAATACACACCGTCTGGTGTGTTGACAACCATATTCCAATAGCAAGAGAGGCACAACTATTATTTTTTCCACGTGTACCACCACCTAGCCAATTAAAAGGGTGACAAAGACCAGAAGAAATACACACCTGATATGAGTAATGGGTATGAAGGTCGATCGAGGACATGAAACAGGACTGCGAAGGATGCGTCTGAAATTAAATATCGATGAACAATCAATCTCTCTGTCAAAAGATAAAAAAAAGTAGGAGCTTCCAATATAATTTAGCAAAACATATGAAAGGTACATGCAGCTGACAATGAACCATGACCAAAGTTTGACCAACAACTGCGAGAGAAGAGAAGATACAAATGACGGAACAAAGTCTTCCCACAAAGGAGTAATTATGTATCTCATTATTTGCAAGGACATCTCGATTATGCTGAACCACTGTGCAATGCAATCAGTTTTATCTGTTCATAGCTACATCCAGAAGAATAACATGCAAACAAGAGTGAAGATTCCTCATCCTTGTCGTGATAGGGGAGACCCAAGAAGGAAAATGCATCTGTTGTTAAGTATCAGATCATAGTGCATTTTGTGAAATACCCTCTGGATGCTTGATGTAAGTGTGGGAAGATACTCAGATTCTAATTAGTAAGTTCTCACATACGCAACAGTTTGAGTAAACTGATGTTCACAACACAACTACTCCCAAAGAATTACTCCAGACTTCCTATTTTAAAGCATCCAAACAATGGATCACTCTTTTGTAGCTCGTTTCAGAATCCCAGAAGTGGGTAAAAGCAAACAACTATCTGTAAGCGAATTTCACCCATCAGAAGTTAAAGGCCCTCCAAAACATGTTGTTTGATCTAAAGCTCTGGTAGAAATTACATGAACCCCAAACACGCTGATACCCCATCCTTCATTTCACAAAGGTAAAAACATAAAATTTCTCCCAACCAAAAGTGACTCTGTATTAAGTTTGCTCAGCTTTCATGTCTTTGAACACATCAACATAATATATGCACCCTATCTAGCAAAAGAAGTAGCCATATTATATGCACCATTATCCACTCTACCAGACATCTTGACTGAATATAGCTCCAAAATAAGTGGAGCTTTTAACACTTCTGATGGGGAAAGTTTCTAAAATAGTGTCATTGCCATACAACTGAGGTGCAAGAACTTTAAATAGTGCATTCCAAATATAACTTTCTAATGCAAGGGAACCGGATGAATTTACTTCATTTCCTCTACAATTCTGTGAAGACAATTCTGAAGCCTGATCATCATAAAACTCATTATTAGATGGAATATAATCCTTCGGCACAATAATGAATCCACCATAATCATAAAAACCTATTATGATTATGGTGGATTCATTATTGTGCCTAACGAACTTTAAATAGTGTGCTCCTAATATAACTTTCTAATACAAGAGAACCAGATGAGTTTACGTCCTCTACAAATCTGTGAAGACAATTCTGAAGCCTGATCATCTTAAAACTTATCTTCGGCACAATATTGAATCCACCATAATCATAAAAACACAAGGCAAGAAGAGTCCACAGGCACACCACAAAATACTCACATGAATCCACCCGAGTGGAAAAAGAGATTGCTTATCTTGAACTTCAAATATCTCTTCTTCATTTGTGGCCTGGCACTGGTTTTAAACAAATGTCAGCAGGTAAAGAACAAAATATGATCAATGAAAGAATGGTGACACTAAAAATTTCCTAGAAAGAGTGAATAGCCTTTTTATGTTTTGCATCCAAAGGTTGCCGAGCAATCAATTTTAGGACTTACCTAGGTCTAAACCTAACTTATACATAAAGCCCATCCTACGTAGACGATGCGTGTTGTTTTTCAATTAATAGGATGTTTTTGTCATCATGGATTAACATACTAACATTGTGATTAGGAAAGGATTAGAGATCAAATCTTGCCCAATTCGACCAATAAATGACCTAGTTTTTTTTTTTTTTTTTGACTTGGTATTCTTACCCCTCAAGCACGCAAGTTTAGACATAAATTCATTTGATAATGCAATTTTATTCTTCTATATTTGGAACAATTTTTTAGTCCAAAAATAGGTTTGGAACATAAACGATAAGTAAAAATTTTCTATACCGCCACCCACCGTTAGCCGCCGCTCCCCCTCTTCTGAAATGATATTATTTAAAGATAAAAATCCTAAATCTAAATGCAAAAAATACAATGAAAAAATGAAGGCATCCAAAAGGGAAAATGGTATCAACAAAATCGACACTTATTCAATGTCTCCATTTTATATGTCCTAGAAAAAAAGGGTTAGGATGGATCCAAATGGACATTCATATATGAGGATGTAACAAATGAATGCACAAAGGAAGCTCACCGACGATCGATCTGACTAAAACCTAAACGTTCGAGTCATATGTCCTCAGGATCAAGTATTGGATTCAAGAACCATAGATAAAATTGAGGGCATAGATATACCAACATAATGGCAAGAAAACGTTAGTGGGCTCACATCAGAGAATAATTTGAATTATGGAAGTACAGAGGCAGAATTGCTCATTGCACTAAGCAAGATGGAGGATAGGATTTAGGAACGACTCTGCTGTTGACCGAGTCCCCTTCTTTTCCCATGATCTCTCTCTCTCTCTCCCACAAAGAAATGAAGGCTTCCTCCGATTTTCCCTTACTATTTGTGAACTATGAGACCCTCCCTCCCTCCCTCCCTCCCTCTCTCTCTCTCTCTCTCACCCCCAAAAAAAAAAAAAAATTCAATCAAACTACTCCCACGTCATTTACTTTTGTAAGATGATTCCTTTCCTAGTCTAGCTCCACTTACCCTTATTTTTTTTTTTCATTAAAAAAAATTACCCTTATTTCAAGTTAGTCTTATTGACGATTAAATTTTATCTTTTTACTCAAGAGTCAATCGAGTAGAAAATTAAAGATTAATTTTTAACCCCTAGCAAAAACAATTTCCATTAGATTGCATTGGAAATGTACATTAGGAACATTCGATCTGCATTACTAGTATTAGTTATTTAAAATATTTGAAATTTTTTAAAATTTCTCTTTTTAAAAAAATTAATAACTAAAAATTGTTATTTTAAAAAAATCGAAAAGAGCCGGGCCAGGGCTAGGTCTGCCCGGCCCTCTCTTCTCTTCCTGCCGTTTCTTCTTCCCGCGAGGCCAGCCCAATCCACTTCTTCTTCTCTTTTATCTCCCGAGTGGGTGGGCCCATAGCCTCTTCCTTTCCAGCCCGGCCTACTCCTCTTTTCTTCTTTTCTTCCAAACACCCCCCACAACACGTGGCCCAGTTATCTTCTCCGCCGACCCAGCCTCTCTCTTCTTTCTCCTCTCCCCCTCTGGCCGCTGGCTCGACGACAAACGGGGAAGGACGACGGCTGTACGTGAAGCGAGGACGGCGACGACGTTGGCGACGAGCATTGCGCGCGACGCCAGCGTAGGGAATATGGTCTGGTACGGGGCTAGCTGGCGTCGCCCTGGAGGAGAGAGCAAAGCCGAGAGAGGGATAAAGGGAGAGAAGGCAGCGAGAGAGGATGAGCTTTGTTTTTCTGTTGGTTAGAACCGAGAGAGGGTGAGCTCGAGAGAAAGAGAGAGCGAGCTCGAAAGAGTGTTTCACCGTCGCCTGAGGTCCGTTCGGTGCTCGCCGTCCCTCGTAGTGCTGCATCCGAACGAGGTAGGTCTTTCCCGAATGCTTGTGCCCTGTTTTTGGGTGGCGTTCGCGCCAGCTTCGGTACCGTCGGTCTTCCATTAAAGCTGCTCCATGTACTAGTATGCGTCGTTAGGAGTTTTGGTCCGCGATTGAGTCCCTGGCAAGTCCGAAGTCCCTCGTTCAGTAGTGTGCACCAAGTGTTCGCTAGAATGTCTGAGTGAGGTCTGGGTTCATGGGATTTGTTTTGGCCGAGATCTGTGATTTTAAGGTTACCGGTACTAAATGCTGGTGGTTCGTCTCTAAGTTAGTCTCGAGTGTTACTCATGTCTGGTATGGCCGATCTTTGGCTAAACC
Organism: Eucalyptus paniculata subsp. matutina; assembly: GCA_017140255.1. Lineage (NCBI taxonomy): Eukaryota > Viridiplantae > Streptophyta > Magnoliopsida > Myrtales > Myrtaceae > Eucalyptus > Eucalyptus paniculata. The sequence goes on along the minus strand of CM029436.1, from coordinate 10,056,366 downwards.
CGAATGCCAAACGAGCCTAGGTCCTTCCTCTACCCAGTGCATTCTATATGTTTGATGAAATGTCAAAGCGAGATTCGGAAATTTATGAGTTCGTTTCTGTGGTGTCGTCTTTGTTCGAGTTTAAGTCCATTCCATCGTGTTGTTTGCTCATGCTGGTGTTAGCACTCGAATCGTTGGAGTTTTGGTCATACGAAATTTTAGGGCTTGAAAATCTTTTGTCAGAAGTATTCTTGCAATGGTGATGACCTCCGACCAACTAGTGTTCAGTGGTGTGGCTTCGGTGCAAGGGAAGCCACCCGGAAAAGAAAAGGAGCCGCATGAAGAAGAAGAAGACCAGAAAAATAAAAGAAAAATAGAATATAAAAAAAAATGCATTAAAAAATTAGTTTATTTGGGTAGTCTGGATCCGAGTCGATGGATCGGGTCAGCGAGTCAAATTAGGTAAACTCGGTCCGAACCATTTTTCACGAATATAATAATATTAAAGATTAAAAGATTTTAAAAAAATAATATTAAAAGGAAAAGCAAAAGAGCATTAAATAATTATAAGAAAAAATACTAAAAAAATCATAAAATAGGTTAAAAATTTTCAAAAATTCAAAAAATCTTTAAAAATCAGAAAATTTGAAGAACAATAAAAATTGTAGAAATTTCTAAACAAATTAATTAAAAATTAATTAAAAATTTCAAAATTTCCAAAAAATTAGAATTTCTCAAAAATTTTAAAAATAGACATTTCGGAGGTTTTTTTTTTTTTTTTTTTTCCCTTTTAATAACAACAGAAGCCTTTTGACTCTAAAATTATGCTAAAAAATTGAACCAACCCTTAAAGCTCTAACTTAGGGTTTCGATTCCTTAAGGACAATTGCCTTCAGTTGCCCGATATCAATACATTGATTTTGGCTTTGCTTTAGTTTAGTTAGGATCGTCATTATCTTATTCCTTAGTGTTAGGTCCTTGCTATCCATGTAATTTATTTTTAATGCATTCCTAGATTGCTGATTGTTATGTTAATGATTGTGCACCCGCATATTCACCTTACATGTTAGCAGATAAATATAAAATCAATCAAGACAGCCTAGTGAAAATCTTTTTTTGAAATGAACAAAATTAGATACCAAAATGGCACTAATTAGCTAAGTAGTGTAATCAAGTCCATAACCCTAAATTCTTTAATTGTATAGGAAGTTAAGTATGCTCTCACACTTCACTTGGTTTCTAGCCGATCCTAACAGATCAGTAGCGACACCTTTTGAAATAAAAATTCTTATACCATCAATTTGAACACTTGACATTGCGTAAAGTATGGATTTGAGAGAACCCACATCTAAATCACGAGCCATAGGCTCGTCCTTTAGCCAATCCCCCTAAACCTACTTTCCTCCCTATTGAATGGTAGGTCACGACAAGCCTAAAACCACACAACACCTAGCGCCATTCCTTGCTATTTCGGAGGAGAGAGAGTAGCCATCACAAGTCGGGGGGGCGGGCGAATGGTTGAAAATGGATAAGGCTGTGGGATCGAGAGAAATCAAGATTAGGTCAAGTTCTGTCAACTCAAGTTGAGCTTTAGACTTGTCTAAGTTTGGCGCAAGATGAATTGATCACACTAAACATGAAGGAATTTCTTCTTCTTTTTTTATGACCTAGGAACCGCCATACAGCCGGTAGCCGGCGACGAAAACCCGGGGCGACACTAGCGTAAGGACCCGCCTCCCATGGCGCCACACTTAAGTCACACAATTGCACACACAGTGACTCGAACCTCCCCCCAACCAAAAGTGGGGGAAAACCTGAATCAACGCGCCCTCAGCAGGGTGGGTAACATGAAGGAAGTTAGTGCGTCTACAATTGTAATATTTGTTGCTTAAGTAATTCTCTAGTGTAGTCTATAATAAGACTTTTATATGAAATGACATCTCTCTCCACTATGCTTATAAATGGATTAGGTCTACTCAATTCAAGAGTTCATGTGAAATGACAAACTATATCCTATATGGACAAATGACAAACTCAACTTATAATATGAAATAATGCCCTTTTCACTTTTTTTTGGTGCATCTTATAGAATTCAACATTAACATTTTATCACAAATTTGTGAAAAGCTCAATAGTCATTAATACATTTACAATTGCCTTTTTATTTTCTATACACTATTTTTTTCTATACACTATTACAAACTATGTCGGTCCCATATACTTGATATCAAATTTACCCAACTCAAGTCACTATTGTTTTATAGAGACAAACAATCACTCAAACAAGCAATGAGCAATCTGGAGGGAGATAACAAGGATGGTCTAGGAGGAATTTGTGAGGCTTCAACACTTCCTTTTAGCATCTTTGCAACTTGGGTCATAGATGGTCGAGCTCTTGAATGGTTCTGAATGTACCATAAGCCTATCACAATCATCTTCTTTGCTATTCCTTCATCCTTCTCATTCACTATCCCATGCAGCCCCTGCTCTTCTCAGAGCTCCAAACCTTGGTGGGCCCAATGAGGGAAGTATATTCGGTTGGTATGATCTATTGTGACTTCAATTTTTTTCCTCCTGCCAACCATCTTCAAAACCATCATAACATAGCTATAGACATTCGATAGTGAGAAACCCAGCCATTGTTCCTCATGATCAGCTTCGGAGCAATGTATCCGGGGTGGCCTCGAGCACCTAGCATTGACATGATGCTTTTTTTTCTTGGGCAAATTTTGGAAAGACCAAAGTCAGAATTCTTGGGACAATAGATTTGGATGAAAAGAATGTTGTGAGGCTTTATGTCAAAGTGCAAATTCCTCATTTCATAGCCTCTGTGTAAGTACTCTAGTCCATGAGCAACGTCAATCAAAATCAAGTACAATGTATCCCAACTCAATTGTTGATCTACACCCAAAGTGTTAGTTTTGTTGAATATGATCTTTTCGTGATTCATTTGGATGAGAAGGAGGAAGGGGATTGCAGAGAATAGGAGAAGGAGGTAGGAGAGTGTGGAAAGCAGTCGTGGAAGCATCAAATGGAGTTGGTTTGAATTGATCCTAACTCCCATCACTATCAGGCGTTGGTTCTTCTATTTCAAAGCAAATACCTGCATTATTCAAACACCCAGTGAAGCAAATTTGCGAAAAATTTGCTCCACAAAATCCTAAGGATCAAACCATGAAACTTCTTAGTAAAAGGGACCTTTAAATTACAATTAGGAACAATTATTTTAAAAGTTTAAGCTATTAAATGAATGCATGATTTAATATTTAAATATTTTAACACTCTCCCTCACGTTTAGTCTGATCTTCTATCTAGTACTAAGCATGGAAATTTATTTAGGGAGACAAAATGGAGTCTGAAATGATTCGTACTTAAGATTTCTAACTTTGATACCATGGGAAATTTTGTCAAAGCATTATCAATTATTCTAAAAGTTTAAGCCGTTAAATGAAGTGTGATTTATTATTTAAATATTCTAACATTTCTCATGAAAAATTCATGGCCAAGCAGTAGATAACTTGAGATTTCCTCTTGCTTTGCACCACCAAAAAGGAAAGTCATAGAAAAGTCATTCTTGTCGCATGATATTCGTAGTTGGAGGAAGACAAAACAAGTACGGCACCATCGAATTTCTAGCAAAAGAAAAAGTGGATCACATTCAATCGACACAAATTCTCGGGTCTATTGGCCATATGATCTTTGAGGCACTAATAGAAACTAACTCCACAAAAGCTCGAGGCTTAGTGATTTTGTGCATATTCTACATGGTCGATAATAGAATATGATGTGCCTATATAAACAAGAACCTGCTTAATAAAGTTGAGAAATATCAACCGGGAATGCTACTGAAAGAAAGTGTAGGGTCATTGCAAGTACGAGCGTAGGGTTGCCACGCAATAACACGTGACACTAGATGTTGAAGAAGAGGAGTGGCTGCCGCAAGATCCGCCAGAAAAAGTGCACGCCGAGCACTCAGCTTGGTCACTACACTGAACATAAAACCCTCGATTCAAAACTGCCTGCAAGCTGATATTGCATCTTCCTATATCATCGAGTGTGTTCTAACATCGGAAGGGAAAGGAGACGACCAGGCTAGGCCAAAAAGGGTTCGGTTTAACGTCAACATGAAAAGGAGACTAGCTTCCTTGGCCTCAAGATCACTAATTAAGCATAGATAACAAGGAATTGCTAACACATTGATTACACTTTATCAGGAAGGAAGTCGGTGCTTTTACAACTCTTAACATTTGTTGCCTAACTAATTCTTTAGTATAATCCATGATAAAGTCTTTAAACAAAATGACAAATCTCTTAACTATACTTGTTAAATGAATCAAGCCCATCCAATTCAAGAGTTCATAATGGAGGTCATTCAATAAAATTTGTTTAACATGTCATCTATTTTGCTCAATATAAATCATATTTGGATAAATGGCAAACTATATTGATATATGAAATAATGCACTTTTCACTTCTTTGTTTTTCCATCATACTCATAGGAATTTAATCTGACATTTGATCACAAGTTTGTGAAAAGCTCAATAGTCATTAATTAAAACGTTGACAGTCTTTTTTTGTGTTTTTTTTTTTTTTTATATACTCTATTACAAACTATGTTGGTCTGCTATTAGTGAAATTGAATAACCCCAACTCGAGTCATTACTCTCTTGCAAAACGAACTTTCACATGGACAAGCCTCGAGTGATCTTGAGGACGATGAGAAGGATGGTTTTGGAGGAATTTGCAAGGCCTCAACACGTCCTTTTAGCATCTCCACAACTTGAGTCATACAGGGTCGAGCTCTCGGATTGATCTGAATGCACCATAAGCCTACTATAATCATCTTCTTCGTGGTTTCTTCATCCCCCTCATCTATGATCCCATGCAGCCCAAGGTCTTCTTGAAGCTCCAAGCGTCGATGGACCCAATGAGGAAAGTATGTTTCGCTAGTATGATCTACCATGACTTCGATATTTTTCCTCCTACCTACCATCTCTAGAACCATCATGCCATAGCTATAGACATCAGATTTGTGAGAAACCCCTCCGATGTTCCTCATGAACAGCTCTGGAGCAATGTATCCAGGGGTACCCCGGGCACCTAGCATTGATACTATGCTCTCTTGTCTCGGGCATATTTTGGCAAGACCAAAGTCGGAAATCTTGGGACAATAGTTTGCGTCAAGGAGGATGTTGTGAGGCTTTATGTCAAAGTGCAAGATCCTCGTGTTGCAACCTCTATGCAAGTACTCTAGCCCATGAGCTATGCCAAGGGAAATCCGGTACAATGTGTCCCAACTCAATAGTTGATCTAACTCCAATGTGTTACTCCTGTTAAATATGAACTTTTCAAGGGATCCATTAGGCATGAACTCATAAATCAAAGCTCTTTTACTTCCTTCAAAACAAAATCCCAAGAGGTTGACAACATTGACATGAGAAGTCCTGCTTATGCTCGCAACTTCATTAAAAAATTCTTCAGCATCGCCTTTCAACTTCTTTAGAAGCTTCACTGCCACAAGTTGACCATCTTTAAGCTTGCCTTTGTACACACAACCATAGCCTCCTTGGCCTAACTTTTCTTGAAAAGAGTTGGTCATCCTCTTGATGTCTTTATAGGTGTATCTTCTCGAAGAGATGAGTCCCTCGATTTTCATTTCGCCATCGAAATATTCACTCCTCTGCTTTATCAAAGCCATAATTCTTCTTATCATTGGTTTCTTCTTGAAGGAAAGCATTAAAATAAGGATGATCCCAATTCCAGCTCCTAATGGTGCTATCCCTAAAAAAAAAAAACATAGGACATTTTGAAATAGCAGTCTCACTTCATCACTTTATCGAGGCTTCCGAGTTGCGAATCTTTATAGAAAATAGACAACGAAAAACACAATTTAACGGATTACCTATGATGGCTTTTCTCCACATAATGCTACGTTTCCCTGCCAGGACACAAATGCTTATCAAATAAATCCTTAATGAAGTTGGGATGAAACTAGTAAAAGAGTGCTTCCTACAATGCAATGGATCATGCATATATCTTGAATGGAAGCATGTGCACATGCTTGGATCCACCTAGAAAGTACGGTTGTATATGTAGAGTTCAAATCTATCAATATTACCTACTTCAACTGCACGCTTGGTGATATTTTAGCGTCACTAGTGGAGGCGGAAGCTTTTTTTTGTTTGGTAACGAGGACAACAAAATTCCACAAAGAAAATGAAGTCACTTTAGTCCGACATCAGCGTGCATCTTCACTCAATACATTAAAACAATTGGATCTTGTGGGATGCAGATGGCAACCTCAAGATCAAACATTCAAGGCCGAGAAGGTTGAGGTGAAGTTCTAATTTGCACCTTCCCTCCACATGTAGAGATGAAAGATCAAGCAAAGCAATAGATATGGAATCTCAGAAAGCAGAAAATTGGATCCCCTAGGAATTTACCATCATTGTAGCTATGAAAATGAGGAGCATCTTGGCAAAGGCAAACAAAATTAGTGTTCTTGAATCCACACCGTCCCTCACTTCCCTCACACTTGCTGCATTAATTACAGTCCAATTCAATAGGAATCCCTTCTTAATCTCAATGTAATCCATAGACATCAAGGCTAGGTTGGCATTTACGTATACAGGTATGCTAACTACAGAGTAGTGGGAGCTGACGGCAAAATAGTAATCCATTTCCTCCAGTGCTTCCTTGGAGGAAAGAGAAAAAGAATGGTGGGTCAAGTTGTTAGCACAGTGCACTAAATATGTTAAGACTTGTTGGCTGCGAGGATGCAATTATAGTAGAAGAAGAACTTGGCATTAGTGCAACTCAGATTGTAAGGCCATCTTTTGAGGTTGATAGTACGTGAAGGAGCATCACAGGATTCCTAGTACACGGGGGCATTAAACAGGAGGTATGAATTGTGTGCATAGAAGATATCCTTCATATTGAACCCCTGTCCGAGAAAGGATAAGGTATATCTCTTTGCAGGTAATCTCGAAATTCAAATTGCCACAATAGGACGCTTGTTCACCAGAAACCCTCAAAGGGTAGCTAATGTTCGGCTAATATTTGCAATTCTAAGGCATGGAGGCCTCGTGTCGTGCATCATCCAATAGAGCCAGATAGACAAAGTTAGCAAAGATGATGATAATGACCAATTGGTGACAATTAGCTACTCACATGAAGTTTTGGTGATTCATTTGGACCGGAAGTAGGCAGAGGACTGCAGAGGATAGGAGAAAGAGGTAGGAGAGAGGATGGAAAGCATTTGCAGAAAAATCAAATGGAGTTGGTTTGAATTGGTCCTAACTCCTATCATTGTTGTGTGTTGGTTCTTCTACTTCTAAGCCAATACCAATCGGGGCACAAAGTGGTCTGAAACGTGCATTTGTATTAGATTGAAGCATATATGGCTTATGCTTGGATCCACACTCATTATAGTGCTTACGCTAATAATAAATGAGGTCATGTCACAATTAAAACCTATAGCGTGATAGAGTTAATTATATGTATGGTTCAAATCTATCAATGTTACCTATTTCAACTTAGCACTTCATCAGATTTTAGCACCACTAGTATAGATGGAAGCTTTCTTTTTTCTTTCCTTCTTTTGTTCTTTCATTCTTTCTTGTTTGGTCGTGTGCTCAAGAAAATCCCACAGAGAAAAGCAAGTTATTTCGGTCCAACATTTACAAATTTTTACTATGAATATGGTGAAGCTTCAGCTTCACTTAATACTTATTAACCATTGGATCTTGTGGGATGCAGATACCAACCTCCACATGTCGAAATGAAAGATCAAGCAAAATAGTAGATATTAAAACTCAATCAACAAGCAAAAATAGAAAAAACTCCCTCATCCACTTACCATAATTGCAGCTTTTAGAATGAGGGCCATCTTGGCAAAAGCATATGAAAGCATTGTTCTCGAACCCACACCGCCCGTCACTTTTCTCGCAGTTGTTGCAATTAATTGCAGTCCAGTTCAAAAGGAACCCCATTTCCATAATCTCAAGGTAATCCCCAGCCATCAAGCTACTGATATTCGCATTAACAGGTACACTAACTGGAGAGTCGCAGGTGCTGATGGTAGAATTCAAATATATTTCCTGCGATACTTCCTCAGGAAAAAATGCAAAAGAGTGATGGGTGGAGTTGCTAGCGCAGTCCACTGGATATGTAAAACCTGACAGTTGCGAGGTGCAATTATAGTAGAAGAGGAAATCGACATTAGTGGAACTCAGATTGAAAGGCGTCCTTTGGAAGCTGATATTATGCAACGGAGCACCACAGGTGGCATGGGACATGAGGGCATCAACCAGGAGGATAGAATGGTTGGCGTAGAAGATATCCTTGATCAAGAACTCACTGTCCGAGAAATTCAGGAAAGGGAGCATCCCTACGCAGGTGATTTCGAAATTCGGATGGCCACAATAGGACTCGGGTTCGCCCGAAATCCAAAAAGGGTAGCTGATGTTCGGGCCATATCCGCAGCTCCGAGGTGCGCAGGCCTTGTACTGCGCATCCTTCGACACAGCCTTATAGACTAAGCCGGCGAAGATGACGACAAGGGCCAACCGGTGACAACCAGCTCCGCAGATGAAGCTCTGGAGATTCATCTGGGACTGGAAGGAGGAGGCAGAGGACAGCAGAAGATAGGAGAAAGAGGCAGTAGAGGGTGTGGAAAGAGCAATTTGCAGAATATTCAGAATGGGGTTGGTTTGAACCGGTCCTGAAACTCCAGTCGCTGTCGTTGTTTTTATTTATTTATTTATTTATTTATATATATATATATATATATATATATATATGTATGTATGTATGTATGTATTTATTTATTTATTTATTTATGCTGGTTCATCGACTTTGAAGCGAAGAATGCCGAGCGGAGACGGAAAGTGGCTCCGGGGCGCGCATTAGTCAAACGCCTCATGGCTTACGCGGGGGAATTTTTCGCCCCTGGAAAAAAAAACCTTAAGAGGAACAAACCAGGAAACTTCCTAATCAAAGGGGACTTAGGTTGGAGTACCCACCAACGTTTTTTTCGAAATGTTGACTTTAATGATCTTACCTAATCATTAAGAACATATCCTAACTAAGCAATGCAACTTGATTATTGGGTCTTGATCTTTTTTATTTTTTATTTTTTTTATTTTCCGATACCAAACTTTAGTGCTAATGAAAAATTAATCACATTTCCCTGGATTCTTAACTCACGTCGAAGTTCCAACAACCCTAAGCGTAGCTTACGACCCAACGGAGTCTTGGAATTAGTCAACGTACGTTGACTTCGATGATTCTATAGTCTAAATTATGGGCCCAAATCCACATCGATGGGCCCATTTTTGGGCTCCCTTTCATGGGCCTGAATTAAGAGTCAAATGGGGGCCGAAAGGAAGTCCAATCTAAATTGCCTTCCTCAGGAGCTCCTCCTCCGTTGACCATTGACAATTCAATTCAACATTGTGACGTGTTTGGCTCGCAACGGACCTTCGTGACTAGTCAGCGAAAACGACTCTCTCTCTCTCTCTCTCTCTCTCTCTCTCTCTCTCGTGAAGAATTGCTGGCCAAGCAGTAGCTAGGTTGAAATTTCCTCTTGCTTTGTGCCACCAAAGCAACGTGTTGGAGGACCCAGGAAACTTCCTTCAAAGGGACTTAAGTTGGAGGACCCAGCAGCAACGTGTTTTTGGAAATGTTGACTTTGATGGTTTTACCTAATCTTTAAGAACATATCCTAACTAAGCAATGCAACTAAATTATTGGTTGTTGATCTTTTTTTTTTTATTATTATTTTAATTTTCCAATACCAAATTGACATGTTTTTCCAATGGAGTGGCCTTGATCCAAATCCAAGAACGTGAAATTTTTTTATCGGGAGTACCCCTTCTCTTCGAGATAGTCTTTTGGAAACTTTGGGGTTCCATATGGGGTTGTTACCTTTTCGTTACCTCTAGATGATGCGTGTTTTTTTTCAATTAATCAGATGTTTTGTCATCATGGATTAACATGCTTCTTTAAGATTGTGATTAGGATTAGAGATCAAATCTTGCCTGATTCGACCAATAAATGACCTAGTTGACCTGGTATTCTTGCCCCTCAAGCACGCAAGTTCAAAAGATGCATAAATTGTTCTTTTCGGACCAAACTAGTTTTCATTTTAAGCCAAAGAGAAAGAACAAATGAAGTTTAATTTATTTCTTTCATCTTGATATACTTTCCTTTTGATAGTCGCATGTCGGTGCCACATGCAACGTTCCCATCACTGGTAACGTGGAGGAAGAATTAGACAAAATTCTCATACACAAAATGCCCTCAAAGTTTCGTGAAATTACACCAATACCATTTTCTGAGTGTGTCGAAGCAAATCTCGGCCCATTTCGTTAGCTCCCGTCACTAACCTGAAAAGAGGAAAAATAGAGAGGGTAGCTTTGAGCCACAATCCAATTCGCGAGATTATTTTCAAAGTAATATAATTAGTTGATTGTTATTTCTTCTTTATGGGAAATAGAATATCTAGACCCAAATAAAAGATTTATTTGTCATTTTTTTTAGTTCATCTCTTGACGAAGCCTAGCCTTTTTCTCTAGTTGACGATATTTTCTTCTTTTTTTGTGTGTTTAATTATATTGTGTTAATGATGGATAAGAGTCACACGTGCTTACAACTCATTTTAACCCATGCAGAAAATTAGAACAACTCATTTTAATTGGCCTGTCTGTTTAATTTTGAACACCTGCTTTTCTTTTTTTTTTAATTTTCTAATATTTGATTTTTATTTTTTTTTAATATTGCTGGATTCTCAATGATATACCAAACGGGCCCTAGTAGGTTATCAAAATTATACTGAAAAAAAATGGGGTCAATGCATGTTAAATGGGATTGTAGGGGCCACCCCATCTATGATCCATCCAAACAAGACCCAACTTGCCTATCTGCCACCTCTATCTTAAAACTAAAGACCTGAATTTGGTTCGGGTCTGATTTTGTAGTTTTCTTTTTACCCCAGAATGACTTCTCAGCCCAAGTTAGGTGGGGCTTAAGAAGGAAACTGCCAACCAATCTAGTCAGACTCAGAGGTGGCAAAATGGACCTAAAACCCATATTTAAACCCATATTTAATGATGTGGGTCATAAATGGATTGATTAACAATTTAATGGGCCTTACATGTATTTTAAATGGATTATAAATGAGTTGGTTGTGGATAGACAAATCTTTTTTTTTTTTTTTTTTGGATTATAAATGAGTTGGTTATCTAACCAATTTAAGCTGGTTGTGGATTAAGTCACGAGTTTTTTTCCTTTTTAACTCTTTTCGCAATTATCAAAAAACCTTTTCATAATTTGGTGACAAGTCTTCTTTTTTATTATTATTCTTTTAATTATCTAATTTTTCATAATTTAGAACTTTTCTTTTCTTGTTTTTTTTTAAGGAAATCTGATAAGGATCGCCTATTGGTCACCAGCCACCGCTGATCATCCGTTGTTCGCCACTAATAGCCGTCATTCACCACCGGTCATTAGGTCACCGATCATCGAAGAAAAATAAAAAGAAAAAAAAAAAAATGAATAAAGAAATAATATAAATATATAAAATAATTTTTAAAATTATAAAAATTATCCATAGTGTTTTAGCAATATATATTTGTAAAAATTTATAAGAAACAAGTTTTTCCAAATCGAATCTAATACTGAAGTCTTTTAGCAATAAGTCAGGTTGGATACGAGTAGCTAGAATTTTATTGTATAGAAATGTATCAAAATGAATTAAATAAATCAATATGGATCCAACCATTTTTTGCTCGATCCAAATTCAACTAGACCCATCTGTTTGACAGATGTATTCAGACCCATGGCCAGCTCTAGTGCAAATCTCCATGGAACCAATAGCTGGAGCCAGTATTCTCAATATTGAGAGAGACAAAAAACTCTTCATTGAGTGACAAGGAGTAGCTTCCCAGATGACTTCATATCAAATTCTCACACAATACAGGCCAACCGGGACAGTTTAGCTCTTCCTGTCTTATGTACAATCATGGGCTTAATCAGAATTTTCCAAAACAAAAAAGACATCATATTCAATATGTGCTATCGACAATTGCACGTTGGTAGAGAATTACCAGTTCTGATGCCAGAATTCTGGTCATCGTAGATCAATGATGTCAAATTTAAGGTCCGGATTCATGTAAACATCTGTACACGCCTTGTAAATTGGCCCGCCATCTGAAGGCTGGTTGTGAGGGTGAAACCCACGCTGCTGGCAGTTTCTTATGACTGACATGCCACCCGGCGTCGTCAACCGAAAAATCCCGTGGGTTCTGCACAGAGTTAAAATCATGGCGGTTAACAATATGCATATCATCCAGCAAATAAGGCCATAGGTGAAAAGACAGGCTAACCTTGAACCATCTTTTGGAGCCATTACTATTGCAACAGCTTCTGGTAACATGATCTGGACCAGGGGGAAACAAATGAGTGAACCAGTAAGTAGATACAAAGCCTAATGACACTCCACATTTAATGTGCTACGCAAGCTCAATAGCCTACTTTAGTGGACAAAAAGAAAGGGAAAAAAATAGATTGTGTTTAAGACGAGTGTAATTTCAAGAAGCCACATCTTGGAATCGATGGAAGAATAGGAAAGACTGTATGATAGTACGCGTGCATGTCTGGTGTGTGAATAAAATCTTCTCTCAGGCGGAGCTTCACTAGCTATTTTAACACAATTGAACCAACTAGTTCATGTCAACAGAAACTTTCTATAGGCAACAAGAAATTTTCTTCATAGGTAAGGTGATGCGAGAAAAGGTCAACTCAAAAGTCAAGAATTTGAAGATTAGGTAAAGTAAATGAACTAAAAATACACACCGTCTGGTGTGTTGACAACCATATTCCAATAGCAAGAGAGGCACAACTATTATTTTTTCCACGTGTACCACCACCTAGCCAATTAAAAGGGTGACAAAGACCAGAAGAAATACACACCTGATATGAGTAATGGGTATGAAGATCGATTGAGGACATGAAACAGGACTGCGAAGGATGTGTCTGAAATTAAACATTGATGAACAATTAATCTCTCAGTCAAAAAATAAAAAAAGTAGGAGTTTCCAATATAATTTAGCAGAACATATGAAAGGTACATGCAGCTGACAATGAACCATGACCAAAGTTTGACCAACAACTGCGAGAGAAGAGAAGATACGAATGACGGAACAAAGTCTTCCCACAAAGGAGAAAGTTATGTATCTCATTATTTGCAAGGAGATCTCGATTATGCTGAACCACTGTGCAATGCAATCAGTTTTATCTGTTCATAGCTACATCCAGAAGAATAACATGCAAACAAGAGTGAAGATTCCTCATCCTTCTCGTGATAGGGGAGACCCAAGAAGGAAAATGCATCTGTTGTTAAGTCGTCAGATCATAGTGCTTTTTGTGAATTAACCTCTGGATGTTTGATGTAAGTGTGGGAAGATACTCAGCTTCTAATTAGTAAGTTCTCACATACGCAACAGTTTGAGTTAACTGATGTTCACAACACAACTACTACCAAATAATTACTCCAGACTGCCTATTTTAAAGCATCCAAACAGCGGATCACTCTTTTGTAGCTCGTCTCAGAATCCCAGAAGTGGGTAAAAGCAAACAACTATCTGTAAGCGAATTTCACCCATCAGAAGTTAAAGGCCCTCCAAAACATCTTGTTTGATCTAAAACTCTGGTAGAAATTACATGAACCCCCTTGGATTTTGGCCAAACACACTGATACCCCATCCTTCATTTCACAAAGGTAAAAACATAAAATTTCTCCCTACCAAAAGTGACTCTGTATTAAGTTTGCTCAGCTTTCATGTCTTTGAACACATCAACAAAATATATGCACCCTATCTAGCAAAAAAAGTAGACATATTATATGCACCATTATCCACTCTACCAGACATCTTGACTGAATATAGCTCCAAAATAAGTGGAGCTTTTAACACTTCTGATGGGGGAAAGTTTCTAAAATAGTGTCATTTCCATACAACTGAGGTGCAGGAACTTTAAATAGTGCATTCCAAATATAACTTTCTAATGCAAGGGAAACAGATGAATTTACTTCATTTCCTCTACAAATCTGTGAAGACGATTCTGAAGCCTGATCATCATAAAACTCATTATTAGATGGAATATAATCCTTCAGCACAATAATCAATCCACCATAATCATAAAAACTTATTATAATTGTGGTGGATTCATTATTGTGCCTAACGAACTTTAAATAGTGTGTTCCTAATATTACTTTCTAATACAAGAGAACCAGATGAATTTACATCGGTTCCTCTACAAATCTGTGAAGACAATTCAGAAACCTGATCATCTTAAAACTTATTATTAGATGGAATATGATCCTTCGGCACAATATTGAATCCACCATAATCACAAAAACACAAGGCAGGAAAAGTCCACAGGCACACCACAAAATACTCACATGAATCCACCCTAGTGGAAAAAGAGATTGCTTATCTTGAACTTCAAATATCTCCTCTTCATTTGTGGCCTGGCACTGGTTTTAAACAAATGTCAGCAGGTAAAGAACAAAATATGATCAATGAAAGAATGGTGACAATAAAAATTTCCAAATGCATGCTGCTGACATACAGAATCTGATGTTGATTCCTGCTTTGGAATGATTAGGGCAGTGATAAAGAATTTTCTGTTTTTCTGTAAAAAAGACATGGAGAAAATATTAGCCTCACAAATAGCAAGGAACAAGTTGAAGATTCTGCAGTGTTAATACTCACGAGTGAACCTGCAAGGATGCCACACGTTTCCAAATTACGGTCAGTATTGACCTTAGCTAGTTTCAGAAAGGTATTCATCAATGCCGTTGACTGCATAAGAAAGCAGCAGCAAAATCAATGAGCATGCACAAATTCTCAGTCTGAACTCTCCAGTTATTTACTGATTGTTACAGATTTATCATTTGCAAGGCTATTCTGTCTCTAATTCATACATTGCATATTTATTAAAGATCCTATTAACAAGTGCCCTGGAGACTTTTTAACACCAAAATCTGCATTGGAAATTCCAACATTTCCTCATTTGCTTACTTAACAACTGCCTCCAAGGCACTCTTTAACACCAAAATCCTTCAAATAAATAGAGGTTATAAACTATCCTATTAACAAGTGCCCTGGATAGTCAAAGAGTTTCAGTTATGCCAATGGCACTTGCCGATAAAAAAAAAAGGAGGTTATAAACTAGAAGGGAACAATGCAACAAAGTAACCATGAGCAAAGGACTTCAAGACTCACAATGTGCAACTGCAGGGGAGACTCCGAACAAATATAATTATCAGATGCTGGCTTGTCCAAGCCACACTTTAAATCGTTATGTTCGTGAGACACTCCTGGAATTAAATCTTGCACTTCTGCCAGAACAGGAGGAGGAGATGGCTGTCGAACGATATCTGCTTGAGCAGTTGTTTCTGTAGTTTCAAAGGAGATCATCAGAGGTTCTTCCTCAGTTTGAGGCACCTTGTTGCCATCGTTAACACTGAGATTTGAATCCAAGCTGGATGTTTCCTTTTCCAAGTCAGTGGAGTCCTTCTTAAATGCATGTTTGTCTTCTACAGATGGTAGCAGCCTGCTTCTTGCATAAGGCACAATTCAGTCAAGGGCACAAGTGAAATCAAGATGAGAGGAAAGCACAAACATGCTACAATGATCATAGAGCTTACTAGACCTTGAAACCTTTCCACAATGTATAGGTATTTAATGAATAACAGAATAGACATTGAATTCGCCAGAGTTCATAGAAGACAAACCTGGGTATTTCAACTGGAGTCAAATCTATGTAGCTTGGATATTGAACCTGGTCATAGGAAAAGTCAGCATCCATCAGGATTGAAGAATGAAGAGAAAATGTAAGACCAGAGTTCCATACCCCTTTATCACTCCTAGGTGGCTGCCAGTGCCCGTTAAGTCCATTAGGCCCTAAAATAGAATGCCTGGAGAGAGTCTCCTCCTTCGGGCGCACCATACTAAGTGATCTACAAAACTCAAGAGAAAAAATAAATAAGCTGAAGAAGTCTCTCATTTGACCGCCTCAACAAACTTCTAGATTTTTTCATTCATCCTAATCCAGCACACAAGAATGTCTCGAGAATAACAAAACAATTTCTTACATGCTCAACTGGACTACATCTCACAAGAATCTGCACATCAAGTTGAGCTTATCTTCACAAAACTTCGCTTATGCATGTGTCATATCTAAGCAACCCTTCATACACGCATTGCAATAGAAGCATAATTTTACCTAGCCAACACATTGAAGAGTGTTTTTAAGAAAATTGTAAGTGTGGCCATCAAAATGATAGCAAAAAAAAAAAAAAAATACAGGTGGTACTAAGGGACATCAGCAGCCAACCATAAGTTCTCAAATGCCCTGATAAGAGGTGCCTAGTGTAGGGTAGGTCACAATTGAATGACCATCTACAGGACCAGTGCACATCACTTTCATTGCATTAGTGGACAGATTAGGCAGAGAACACAAAGAAAGTGGCCTGGAGACCTAACCAAGAAACCAATGTGGGCACCATCATATAGGAACTGTCAAATCTAGACCATCAACAGTATGAGTTGCTTGCACTAGAAAAGCTCCGCTTAAAAGGAGTAAAGTAAAACTCTGCCTGATATAAAATTCAAACTTAACAAGGTTATAAACAAATCAAAATTAATTTATCTTCCAAAATGTGAAGATGTTACCAAGAAACAACCACTTACAATTTGCGGAATTGCTCATTCACTGGACTAAATTGCAGAGGGGGCTGGATCGTTGTACTTTGATAATTTGATAGTTGAGAAGCTGGTCTTGATACCTAGGATAATGCATAGCATTAAGATCAATGCCCGTTAAATCACAAAAATAGCATCACACAACTCACACAACTGAAGACAGTTAGGATAAGTTTGTGGAAGAATAGGCTGCAGTACCACTTTCATGTCGTAATTTGTCAAAGTCTGCTTTCTGACAGGAGTCCATTCCAGAGAATTACTTTGATTACGATAACCCCGGTTGTTCATCTGGTTTGCCTGTTTTCTGTTAGAATCATCAAGTATCTGTTGCACTTTGGGCTTTAATTCCTCCAGCTCAGTCAATGCACTTAGAAATTGCTACAAGAGAAAACATAAACCATGTTCACATGTGATCCAGAATGATGCAGTATTTCTCATTTCCACATGAAGTGACATAGGAAACTAGGAACACACCTTTTTCAGTAAAGCCTTCTTGTTTTGTAAAGACGCTCTATAATCTCGATGGCGAGGAATGGTCTCGGAAACCAAACTGATGCAAAAGAATGGAATCATAAATAAAGCTCCAGTGTAGTTTCTTGCAAATATGAGTAAAATTGCTTCTCCAGTCTTCTCATGACCAAATCAAGTATCTATTCACAGGACAGTAACACAGAAAAACAAGGGAAGACATATTGTACCTTGAAAACCTGAGAAGCATAACATACAGATCTACAATATTATTCTCCGCTCGGAATATATTAGCCTGCATGCAATTGAAACAGGGGAGATAAACAAGCAGTTAAGAACAAAAATTGATCCAAAAATTTTGTGGACGCAGGATTTAGGAGCCGTAGACTTAATAACAAAGAACTGCAAATTCAGTCACGTCATGTTGCAACAATAATCCACGATATATGCAAGAACAGCAGCATGCATCGATCAAAGAATATGGAGCTGATACTCATTCAAACTCTTAAGTGTTCGGGGTCAGCCAATCGAAATTATAGAAGATGTTTTAGACATCCAGCAATCTACTGTAACCAATGACATCAAGTAAGACGTTCTCCATCGCATAAACCGCCGTGCACCACATAGGGAGAAGTTCCGAGTAACAACAAGAGACTCTATACATAGCAATTCGTCAGATGTAGATCAATCAGACAAGATGGAGCGAGCATGTAATGGAGCCAGATTACCTCAATTAAGCATGTTACTAATACCAAGAGATGAATGGCAAAGTCTGGGAAGCCCAGAACAGGCTTTGCTGTCTCATTCCCGTCCTAATACATGCCACGACGAAATCTTTACCTTTTACCAAGACCGATCATTATGTGTAGTACCATTGGCAATAATTATCCAGAAAACCGACTAACACAGCCGACGCATCAGAAGCTTCGCACCCCCGACAAGGCGTCCTAGTCGCGAAGTGAAACGTAATTCGAAATCCTCCGAGCTTCGAAATTGGCTAGTGAACTCTCATAAAAAGCCATGAGGAACGAAATGCTCCAGAATCTAGAACTAACCGACGACTACGAACTAAGAAACAAGCCTCCGCATCCCTCTCGCCTCGCGTTCGATTTACTCAACAATAACCGAACAAGAACTTTAAAAAGCTACCGAGGAATCAAAAAAAGAGCAGTCGGAATGAACTTTAGCACATCGAGAAGAACCACAAATCGAGCAAGGAAAACACCGCGACGGACCTGCTTGAGGACGTTATCGGCGATCCTGAAGTAGTAGCGGAGCGCGATGCGATTGTCGACGTCGAGCCTCTGCGCGCTCGCCGCGATGTTGATCTTCCCCGAAGACGAAGACGACGACGAAGAAGAAGAAGAAGACCTCATTCTCCCGATCGAATCGATCTCTACCGCGCGAGCTTTCGCCTCCGTCTCCCCTTCTCGAGCGAGCGAGCGAGCATCTACCGGGCGCGGCGCGATTCAGGTCTTCCGGCGGCCAATTCCGGTCGGCGGCGGCGAGCTCGGAGGGCGGCCGTCGGCGGCGGCGGCTGCTTCGGCTCGGAGTGGCGGCGAGAGAGAGAGAGAGAGAGAAGAGAGAGAGAGGGGAGACGGGATTCGACAGAGACGGTGATTTCTGGTTTGGCGCGGGGGCGAATTTGGAAATGCGGCGACGCCATTAGAATAATCGCCGGTTGTTTGGTTGTTGGTGAATAGAAAGGAGAGGGAAATAGGAATATGTCGTCATAATGTCGCCCTCTCCTCTGACATGATAAGTCAACTTTAATTCGCGTTTCGGATGGCCATAAGAGGTGGCAAAATGAGTATTAGACACATTTATGACTCATTTAAATCATAAATAAATCATATATAAGTCACTTATTTTTTTGAAGAAACTAGTTAAATAGGTTTAACAATTAAAGACTTAATATAAATGGGTCTTAAATGGAGTCTTAAATGGATTGGATTTAGAACTCATTTTCAACTAAAACCAAACAATCTCTCTCTTTCCTCTTTAACTTTACAAAACGGGTGGATCAGGTTTGGGTCGGTCATAAATGGTCTCACCCAAATCGAATCATTTAACCCATTTATAACCCATTTATTGTAGTGCAAAATTTTTTATTCATGCTCGACTCATTTAACGAAAAACCTAAAAAAGCTTATATATATATATATATATATATATATATATATATTTTAAAATGGTTTTAAAATGGTTTTAGTTGAAAATTTAATAGACAATTTTTATCATTTTTAAAATAATTATTTAAAAAAATCAAAATTTAATTATTTTTTTATTTTTAAAAATTAAGTTTTTAATTATTTTTATTTTTTAAGCCTCTAGCCAGGCCTTATGCGGGTTCGGGACGCCCCCGCGCCGGGTATGGAATAGCGGTATCCCAAGTGGGGAGTAGGATACCGGGGTGGAAGGCCCAGATCGAGTTTGGTGAACGACGAGCCCACGAGAAAATGGACCTGAATGAGAGTGGGTTTGGCTTTTGATTTGAGCCGCTTCGTCTGAAAGCCGAAATCTCATGTGTGTCGAACACGAAAGTCGTGCGCCCACTGTACTCGACATGGAAAAAATGGACAAGAAAGGGACTTTTGTATGGTAATGCGGGCCATTACGCAATCCACTTTTATCACTGCCAACTTAGAAAATGGTATGCCACCACCGATTATGGTTGCTCAATGGTAAATGGATCACATCCCCCTTCCATGTGGTCATAAATTCAGCTTAAAAGCAAACCAATGGTCAATTTATGCCGTGGGCATTCAATGCATCATGTGAAGAGACTACTAACTTCTAGTGCGCGGATAGGGCTGTAATGGTGAGCTCTTACACATATGATTAAATTGAGTAGTTATGACTTAAATCAAAGATTTCATAAGTTTCGACAAAAAAATAGATTTATTTTCCATAACAACTATGGGACTCTTATGGCAACGCCCAAAGGGGTAGTTGCATTGTTCGCCCTACTCACCTATTTACTAATTGAAAAGAAGACCTTGATAGCCATGCAAAATATAATTAGCAACCGCAATTGGAGCATCATTATTGCAAGTTAAGATGTTAAAAGCTTAAAAATTGGGGATTTAGAAAACCTATTGCAAACCAAGTTGACTTACTTTCCTTCCTTCTATAGAAATTCCGCATTCTTTTTCGATTAGAGAAGCAAAAACTAATTGGACAATGTACTGTCAAAACAAATCTTGACATTTCTCCTAAATCTCGTTAATCTCGACTTTTATCAACTTGATATTCTTCGGTTGTTTGTCAGTCTCAAAATCCCTTTGTCTATTTTTCCTTTTTGAGTAATTTATATTTCTAGATGTCAATACTAGTTGAAGAGGATGATACTGCTTCTAGCCTAGCCATTCTCTATTACTCCTTCATTCATAGTCAACATTGCTACCCATTTTTCAGGTTTTATGCTAAATCAGTCCGACAGTCTATCAAAATGGAAGAATAGGATGAAGCTACATCTTGCTTGGCTATTCCCTACAAAATGTTAGGCACATTTTGGTCTGATAATGATATGGCTGTCAAGGAAGGTGTGGCTACTAAAGGTAAACTAAAAGAATGCAAACTCAATTTTTTCCTTCAGCTTCATCATACCCCAAGTTATACTTTCAAGCATTCACAAACACAATGCAAGGCACATTCATTTCACCTTTAAATCAAAGGTCGAGAAGAACTGGGTTTTGAAAATAAGGCCTTGGTCCTTTACTAACCTCTTCTTATTATGGGAAATTACTAAAACGGTTCTAAACCTATTACAATTTTTTCAATTTAGCCGCAAACCTCTTTTTTTGTACAAATTCAATTTTAAACCTTTTGCAATTATGTCAATTCAATCTATCCGGTTAAATTTGGTCGACCGGCACTAACGTAGATGCTAGCCAGTGCCAACCGTCCAGCCGACACTAACATTGCAATTTTTTAATTATTTTTTATTTTTTTATTTTTTTTTTTTATTTTTTTATTTTTTATTATTCTTTCTTCTTCTTCTTTTTTGGCTAGTACCGGCCATTAGCAAGGCCTCTCCCAGCCATGCCGAGGCTCACACCCGCTCACCCATGACGACAAGGCCTCTCTAGTGGCCAATAAGGTTGCTAGATCAGCCATTGGTGAGGCCTCGCCTAGCTATGGCAAGGCTCGCCCTCGCCATCATGATGCTGGGCGAGGCTCGTCCTCGCTCACCCACGACGGCGAGGCCTTGCTAGTGGCCAGTGAGGTTGACCTTGCCAACTGTAGCCTCTCGTCGATCCAGCAAAAGAAGAAGAAGAAAGAAAGAAAGAAAGAAAAAAAAGAATTCAAAAAAAAAATATTTTTAAAAATTGCCATCTCAATGTTGGCTAGCTAAATTTGGCTGGATGGACTTAACTAACATTTTTGTAAAAATGTTTAGAACTAAATTGACAAAAAAAAAAGGTTCAAAACTAAATTACAAAAATTGCAATAGGTTTAGGACTCTTTTAGTAATTTTCTTCCTCTTACTACTAAAACAAACCTAACACACCACCTCACTACTATGGATTTACTTGCAATCCTTAATGGGAACAAACTCATAGTCCCTCATGAATGGTTTTTTGAAGAAGCACTATTGAGAGTAGCACAGAATATCGAGATAGTTTTTTTAGTGATGGTGGAAGCAAAAGAGTTTGCATCTTACAAAATTGGAAGGTTAGGAGTATTTATCTAACTTAACGTCTCAATTATAATCGAGCACCATTAAAAGCCACGGAGGAAAGGAGCTTTGACTGGATTTTATATATTAGAGGTTGCTTAACTTTCATGGAAAAAAAATGGCAAATATTTGGGAATTCCTTAAGATTGGGGAGCCCTTAAGAAGCAAATGTTTAATTGAATTATAGTAAAAGTGAATATGAAACTTGATGAATAGAAAAAAAAATCTAAGGCTAAAAAGGAAATTTAAATTGAAGTTGTGATGCAGGCATTACCACAATATACAATGTCTATTTTCAAAATTTCAGCTTGCATTTATCAAGCAATTGAAAAGAAAGCAACGGGTTTTTGGTGGAAAAATGATAACTAAAAATAGAGTTTGCACTAGGAAATATTAGATGTTTTAAAACTCAAGAAACATAAGGGTGGACTTAGGTTCAGATATATGATTCACCTTTGATAAGCTATGTAGCACCGACACAGACACGCGACACACGACACGACATTTCTTAAAAATAGAGAATTTCCACACGTTCCGACACGTTATATATTAAATATTGTTTTATATATAAATACATAAATAATAATAATAATAATAATAGCCTAAAATTAATTTACACGAAAAATATTAAATAATGTCATTCATTATTTTAATTTGTTACAATAATACATACAACATTGTTTAAAGAAAAATGCTGAAATGATATTTTTAAATTTATTTATTTATCATATATAGCATTTTTTTTTTGCTTCTTTCATAGTAAAAGACTTTTTAAAAAACTAAAACAATTCTAAAAAAATAAAATTGAAAAAAAAAATGACCCCGTGCATGTAAATTTAAAGCATTTTTATTACTTCTTTTATTCTTTCTTTTGTGTATATTTATATTTTGACCCCACAAGTATTAGAAATTTTTAAAATTGACCCTGTGCGTATCGGAATTCTGGCAAATGTGTCGGAAAATGTTGACCACGTGGGATTTTTCACAATCGTTGACTGCGTGTCACCGTGTCGGGACGTGTCGAAGTACATGGCATAGTTGATAAGGTAGAGAAAATGTTCCCATGTGGCATATATGCACCAATGTGGATCCATTAGTAAAGCGACACATGTTATTTGAGGTTGGAATAAAAAATTATTATGTAAACTTATCTTTCTCTCACCTATAGGGTTGGCTGTAGGTAGCAATAGGCAAAGTGAGGCATTAATTGCTCCTCTCTCTCTCTCTCTCTCTCTCTCTCTCTTACACATGGTCTTTTCACGTTTGAAAATGGAGTTCTCCATCTTCCTTCCCAATTTTTACTCACCTCAAGCCCTCTCACTCTCGTTCTCCTTCCACTTCAACTTCCTTCGTCACCATCCTCACCTTTCCGGCTTCGGCGATAGAAACCGTGAGTGGCTCGGTTTTGATTTTGGGTTCTAGCACATCACCATTGAAGTGGAAAAAGTTTGCAACTATTGGATCCTAAGCCCTCTTGGCCTTCACACGCTGCTTGCTTTGTTCGTCGTCATCATCCCCTTTTCGACTCTAATAGTTGAAACCGCGAGTGGCTAGGTTTCAATATGGGGCTCGGGTATATCACTACCGCAGCAGAAGAAGTTTGTAACTACTAGGTCCTGAGCCCTCTTAACCTTCACACGCCACTTGCTTCATTTGTTGCGATCATCACCTTTTTGGCTTCAACAATAGAAATTGCGAGTGGCTCGATTTTGATTTCAGGCTTGGGCACATTGCCACCAATTTTCAAGTGGAAGTGGAAGAAGCTTGCAATTACCAATAGCAAAACTATATGTGGCTTTTCAATTTATTTTCAAGATTTCAATCATCTCTTAATTCTTTTGTCTTCATGTACCAAAACTTAAGTTTGTTATATTGGGGTTTTTGTTCAAGAAGTCTACACTTTTACCTTTGGCTATTATGAATGAACAAGCTTGAAAGTGCCGTTGAAAAAACCATTTTTGGTATTAAAGAAAGTAAAACTCATGGATGCGGAGTGAGTAAAGCTCTAATACTAAGTCAACCAATTACCGAAGGTTGACCTAGAAGTTGTTGGCATTTTCGAGCATTGGATATTGTTGAAGACTAGGGCAATGGCCCTCATTTCCCATAAGCACTTTTATACTGCTACTTTTATTTAAGGCAATTGAGAGCATAATGGATTATTGAAAATTGAAGCTTGAATACTTTTTTGAAGTGATTATTGCTTAACATTACGGAATATTGAAGGAGATAGGCATGTAAAAAATTTAAAATGACAATTAGGATTTACTCTAAAAAGTATTATGGTTGGTTGATTATTTTGAAGAAGATGTGATCTTAATGTGACTTCTATATTGTATTACAATCGTTTAGGACTGTACCTCCACTTCTATGTTGATAAATATAAACTTTGCATTTTTTGCAGGTCAATCATCTATTAGATTTGATTATCCACAGTTTATACAGTCATAATGAAGTGTTTTTTCAATAGCTTGTTAGGTGAGCATTTTACTCACACATACATCTTCATTTCTACATTAAACAGCTTCTATAGTCTAGGTGAAGAATTTAAGCTTTGCATTTATTTGTTGATTTATGATTGAAATTGGTTTCCCTTTTTTCCCTCTATCAACAATACTATCGATGCCCTTGATAAGTTGAGGTTCTTGAGTGTTACCGAGCCTATCTTCTTGGAGATATTGATGATTTGGATATAATAATTAAACCAAATCTTGACAGTGGAAACATCATGATAATATAAGTCTATTATCGATTATAGATTAATATGATTTTATTTTATAATAACTGAAGAATTCATAGGATGTTGATGATGATATTTGAGATTTCAAAGATAATGGTATTGGTGGGAAAGAGGAAGAAATGAATGGATCTGCTAATCCCCAGACCTCTATATTCCACTTGAGGAAATATTTTACAGAGGGAAAGCTCTTTCAAAGTCTTAAGTATATGAATCCACAGAAGGAAAGAAAGACCTAAAAGTTTCCTTGCCTTTTCTTTTAGGTAGCTTAGATCTTCAAGCAAGCTCTTTAGTCCACTCGAGTCAAGCACAAAACTAGAGTTATAGTCAGAGAGTGGAAGATTGGAAATGAGTAGTAGATACTATGAAGTAAATAAATTATATAAATGACAAATGATGAGCTTATTGACCAGTTATTCTCAATGTATAAATAAATTATTATTCCATATATACATAATATAAATGCTTTAACCCGTATGTTGTATCTCAACCTTTTCATTTCCTATTTTTTTTAAAATTTTAGTCTGACTTAAAAGAATCTCTATTATTTTCAGGATTATAAAGGAATGACTTTGAGGTCATTACCATGAAACTAGGTTAAAAGCGGATATTCACAAAATGTGATGTGAATAATATTTTACATCTATGGCTTTCATGAAATCTATTGCAATCTATCATGACTAAAATAAAGTATGCATACACAAAACTTTAATATCATAACTAAAATAAATTAATGCACACAAAAACTTTTGCACTAACTTACATATTTACTAATATTCAGTAAAAAATTTCTAGACTTTTGTAGATAATTCTACTTATTCTCAAGATAAATAAGTATGACTTATCTCTTTAGAATTTAAGTTTATTTTGAATTTATCTTTATTCTCTAAATGATGAGTTAAAAAAAAAAAAAAAAAAAAAAAAGCTTATAGAAGTTACAAAGGATAATATCATCATTCAAGATATTGATAAAGATTTTGAATTTAGAATTTAGAATTGGTATAACATTTGCTAATTACAATGAAGCGTAGAATACATATAATACATATGCAATTTGTAAAGGATTTGGAGTGCGAAAATGACAAAAAGCAAATAATAGTAAATAAATATTGTGAACATACACATTTTTGTGTAATTGTGAAGAACATTATTCATAAATTCTATCTCATGAACAAAGAGAGATATATATATATATATAGGATTGTGAAAAAAAAAAATGAATATAAAGGCTTGCATTAAATTCAAAATTGAATGAGAAGTTTGGGTAGTTGTCAAATTTGAGAAGGTTTATAATCATCATTTTGTTAATGATAAACAAAAACACTTAATACGGTCATATTGGCATATAACAAATACTAATGAAAGTATTTTGACTTCCTTTGTTGGAGTTGGTTTAAGGGCTACTAAACAGTATTTATACCTTAATAGGCAAGCGAGAGGATAATAGAATGTTGACTTTATGATACATGATAAGAAAATGGACTTGATTAATGCAATGGATTGTCAAAATCCCATTAATTATTTTAATTTCTTACAATTAAATGGAAGTAATTTTTCTTAAACATTTGAGTTGATTCAGGAGCAAAGATTGAACAATTTTTTTTGTCTGATTGTGTATCCAAGCTGGATTATGAAAGTTTAGAGATGTGATATTTTAATATTACTTATCATACAAATAAATACTATATGATATGTGTATATTTTGTTAGCTTGAATTATCATTGGAAAAATATTCTATTTGTTTATACATTTTTGTTGAATGAAACTATTACTTCTTTTGTGTGGGTTTTTCAATTCTTTTTAGAGGTAATGGGTAATAAGCAACAAAGACTACTTTCACTTATCAAGATCATGTAATAGAAAATGCCATTAAAATAGTTCTTCTAGACATTAATCATCGTTTATATGTATGGCATATTGAGAAAAATGCTACGCATCATATTATATATATTCTTGGAAAGCGGAGGTTTCACGATAAAAATTGGAATAAACTTTTGTATAAATGCAAATGAGAATTTGAAATAGAAAATATATTGAAAGTTATGCGTCACAAGTGGATGTTGGAGGATAACAAGTGATTGGATATATGTATAGCATACGTCATAAAAAATATCCTACATTTGGCCAAAATATTTTTTCCGCAAGAATTATATCTACTCAAAGAAGTAAAAGTACTAATAGCGTTTTTCAAAATATGACATGTAAGACTATCACTTTATTTGAATTTGTCAATCATTATGCAAAGCAAGCAAAAAAAATACGCAACTTTGAAATTATTGATAATTTTGAGTATACTCGAGAATGCCGTGGATTATGGTTAAAAATAATGAAATATTAAAACATATTACATATATCTACACCTATGTTATTTATATAAAGTTTAAAAATGAGTTCTTGCATTATTTGTCTGAATATGTTCTTCGATCTAAAACTGATGGACTGTTGTACACTTATATATTGGGAGTTGAAAGTAGTGAAAAAACATAATGTCCATTTTTGTCTAGGCAATTCTACAATTATATGTAATGCAATGATAGTTGTGCAGGCATATTTTATATATCTTAACACATGTTGTAAATGTTACAAACATTCCATTATAATATATTTTACAAAGGTGGACAAAAACTATGAAACAAAGTAGTCATTGCGATGATGGTAGATAAAACTCTTGTGATGCGAGAAAGTCAAAGACATTCCGCTTGAAAAAATTAATGTAATTGATTTTCAGTATTATGAACATTAATGCGAATCACGATGTTATAGAGAAGATCACAACTATAACATTAATGGATCTTTGCTCCCGTATTATAAACAAAATGCAATCTTTCACAGGTAAAGATGATATTAATTCTTTGCTGGAAAATGATGAATTTAAATATGCAGCAAATTCTAGAATTCAAATATTTAATCATTTTCAAAGAAGACCAAAAGATGTTCCAAATACTTGGTTAAAGAGTGCTAATGAGATGTAAAAGATAAATGAATCATCATGCACAAAATACACCTCAAACTAGATGCGTGATATGAGAAAAGCATTTTCTTTCCTTTTTATAGCTCTAATATGATTGTATTTAATGTTGTACATGGTATGTTATAAGAATGTACCCCATTTTTTTCATCTTGTAGTTTTAACTAATCCTTATAGTTTGAAATTCGTCCTTTTTTTTTTAGTAGATAAAGACAACAACCGTTAGTTGATTGTGTTTTATGACATTAACAAAAAAGCACGATCCTTAATTCTTTTATTTTTGCATGAAGAGCAATTTCTTACAATTCATACTTAATATGTACTCAATTTTGTTAGGAAATGTGTTTAAAAAATCATAAATCTTTTGTATTTATACCAATTTAGTCTTAAACCTTTTTTTGGTGCCAATTTAGTCCTAAACTTTTGTACTTAGTGCCAATTCAGTCCTTTCCGGCCAATTTTGGCCAGATTTTGCTAACTAGATGTTGGCTGGATGACGTAGCCTGATCGATACTAACGTCGACAACTTTTAATAATATTTTAATATTTTAATATTTTTAAATTTTTATTTTATTTTCTTTTTTTTTTTTTTTTTTTTTTCCTTCCCCTCCTCTAGTCGATTGCTGAACCTCAACGACTGGCCAGAGGCGATGGCCGGCGAGGTCAACCTTGCGGGACCTTGCCAGCCGCCCTCATGGCCACTAGTGAGCTATGTAGCACCGACACGCGACACGACACGACACGACACGTGACACGTCATTTCTAAAAAAAAGTAGAGAATTTCGACACGTTCCGACACGTTAAATATTAAATAAATATTTTTATATATAAACGCATAAATAAGTAAATAATAATAAAAAGAGTCTAGAATTAGTCTATACTAAAAACATTAATCATACATTTGTTAACATCACTCATTCTTTTAATTTGACAAGTTCAACTACATTTCATTGCAATAAACCATAAAACTTGAAAGAAAAAACAAGTAATCCACATTCCACTATTAAATTTAAAATTTAACAAAAA
Source organism: Eucalyptus paniculata subsp. matutina (assembly GCA_017140255.1). Lineage (NCBI taxonomy): Eukaryota > Viridiplantae > Streptophyta > Magnoliopsida > Myrtales > Myrtaceae > Eucalyptus > Eucalyptus paniculata. The sequence goes on along the minus strand of CM029436.1, from coordinate 10,027,738 downwards.
AACAAAAAAACAATCAACATTACATCAAGTAATATAACAAAAAGTCATTCATCTACATTATCAACTTCTTCTGCAAAAAAAATAGACTCCATCTCCGGCTCATCAAGTGAAAGATTTGCAACTCCAAACACCCCAACATCCTCAAACGAGTCAAATGCATCTCCACCAATATCCCACATCTTAGTCTCTCCTTCTGCATATTGTGGGCTTTTTCTTGATAGAAGACGGAGATTGCTATGAATAAAAACCAAATCTTCTGCACGTTTTGGGGTCATCTTATTTCTTCTCGCCGAGTGCACAAATGAATAAGTACTCCAATTTCTCTCGGCACATGATGAAGAAGAAGGTTGTGCAAGAAGCTTTAAGGCTATGCTTTGAAGTATTGGTGCACATGCACCATGATTGACCCACCAAGCCTTAGGATCCATTGAATATCGATTTTGAATGGAATCAAATTCTCTAAAATCCCCATTTTTACTTGCAAAATCTACGTACTCCAAATTCACCTTGTTGCGCTCATCCAAGTTAGGAAAGTATTTCTTGAAGCATTTCAATCTTTCTTGGTTGATCTCCTTATTCTTGTATGGAGAAATTCGAGTAGAATCTTCATCAAGCCATTGATCACTATAGTACCTTTATTTAATAAAATGAAATAAAATTAGAAAACAATAATAAATAAGGAGTATTATATTATCATGTTAAAGAAAGAATAACTACTAAAGTAAAAATCACATACAATTTTAGAACTTACCTAGGATTTAAGGCATGTGCCAAGCAATGAAGTGGAGTGTTGTTCTTTGTCCAACGATCTACAAGAATTGTGTGAATCACTTCATAAAATGTGGACTTCTCATCTAGCCTCTTCACTTCATGTGCATATATAACTTTCTTTACTTTTTCAATCATCGAACCCCACATATCATAAACTAAGTGAAGACAAGGCTTATCGGTGTCACAAACTCTAAGCATATCATAGATAGGAGCCGTGAAGGAAAGTATATAATCAATCAAATCCCACCAAAAATCATCCAACACCTTCTCCTTGACAAGCTTAGCTTTCTCTTGATTAACATCCCGATAGATATTCCATTTGTCACAAATCACCATGTTTTGAAGACCACTTTTTATCAACTTGAATCTCTTAAGCATCACAATCATTGAAGCAAAACGTGTATCCGCTACAGAAAGCAACTTCAAGCTAACAAACTCATTGTATATTGCTAATCTCATAGAATGGTTCATGATGAAATGTTTGATCTGCATAACTTCCTTAACAATATCTGAAATCCAACTACATTCCTCATAAACTATTTGATTGCTCTCCATATTTTTTGTAGCACAAATATTCTTCAAAGCTAGATTAAGGGTGTGCACCACACAAGGCGTCCATATAATGGATGGAAATTCTTGCTCAATGAGTTGTCCCGCGCCCTTACAATTTGAAGCATTATCTGTAATTACTTGGACCACATTCTCATGCCCAATTTCATTGATAACTCCTTTCAGCAAGTTAAAAATGAAATGCATATCTTTTGTTTCTCCCGAGCAATCAACCGATTTTATAAACATTGGTTCTCCATCCGATACCGCCATGAAATTAATAAGTGGTCTTCTATGTGAGTCGCTCCATCCATCACTCACAATACTTACACCTTTCTCCTTCCACATGATTTTGATAGGTGTACACAACCTATCAATATTTGCCTTCTCCTTTTGCAACAAAGTGGTCATCAACAAATTATATTTCGGTGGTACATAACCCGCAATATTATGATTAGCAGCATAAGTGAAAGCGGATTGAAAATAAGGATTCCTTGCTAGGTTAAACGGCAAGCCCGCCGAATAAAACATCCTAGCAATCTCACAATCTAGACGTTCCCGTTGAGTCATATTAAATGCATTTTCAAGTGATTTTCCACTCCCACTTTCACCTTTCCTTTTTTGGAGTTCAATGATAAACCCATTCCATCACCACCATCACCACTAAGTGAATAACTAGCAGGAGGCAAAGGTACATTTCTAGGTGCAATACTCATTAACTTAGTATTGACCTCTTCCTCTATTCTTTCCATCTCCAAAAGATCTTTTTTTTCTACTTTTGTGCACTTTCCAATTCCTTTTCCACTTATCATCATCAAATGGCACCTCACTCTTGTATATGAACTCTTAAAATCTTTTTCACAATAGTTGCATTTCCAAGACAAATTCCCCCGCATCGCTGTGATTAACTAACTTAGTAACATACCTCCATAGTGGTTGTTTTACAACTTCATTGCTAGAGGTAACTTGTGTACTTGAAGTACTACTAGCCATGTTTGAACTTGAAGACATTCTGCAAAAAAAAAAAAAAAAAGGAAAAAATAAACATGTTAATATCAATTGCTATAAGGTTTCAAGTCGGAAGCAAGTGAACTAACATCAACGCCAATCAAACACCAAGAAGAAAAAAAATCAGAACAGAGCACAATCCATATCGCCTTAAAAATCAAGCTAATATGTTGAAATCTCAACAGGATAAGACTCATGAACTCGAGACTATGCGCTTGAGCTCGGGTGGAATATATTATTTCGTGGCGGATTCATGGATCAATGCTGATCGAGCTAGTACATCCCATAGTTCTATTCTGTTTTGGTTCAAATTTAGTTTATTTTGACGTAGCCATTTGACAGTCACCAAGTTTCATTAAAATCTCATCAGGAAATTGAAGAATTACTAACTTCAATCAGTACATCCTATAGTTCTGTTCTGTTTTGGTTCAAATTTAGTTTATTTTGATGTAGCCATTTGACAGTCACCAAGCTTCATTAAAATCTCATCAGGAAATTGAAGAATTACTAACTTCAATCACAGATTTCGCAAAGTGAATTTCGATGGCAAAGTGAGATTATGGACATAAACATGTTGTAACTATTGAAGCAAGTCTAGAGATGCAGCAAGCCGCCTATTTCTACTAAACCATGAAAGCCATATACAAGCAAAAGAAGAGGATCCCAAATGGAGTCCCCACTCGACAAGGAGAGATTAACCAACCAACATATAGTTAGAGACAACAAAATCCATCCAAACCTTACTGAGAAGCTTTCTCTTTCGATATTCCTTCCAGCAAAATCTAGACTCTGCAGCAAAATCAACCGAAGCAATTCCTCTCACTGTTAGCCTTTGCCTCTTTTCACAACCCTAAAACCGAAACATAAGCGCAAAAGAGAGTACCCACCTCGGAATCAATACTTCGAATTCGAAAGGCAGCTCAGATTTATGGCGACGATCGTGATGGTAGAGAGAGTTTCCAAGCAGCAATCGACGTAAAAGAAAATTCACGGAAAATCTCACAATCAAGTGAAAAAACAGAACGGTCGGAGCACCAAAATCTGAAAAAAGAAAGAGAACGCGAAGCATCAGCTAGCGATTAGTCTACCGAACAAAAACAACAACCACCCAGGGAGCGAAATCGGCAAAAGAACGGCACAAGAGCGCCGAAGATAGAGAGACGGAAAGAGGGTCCGAAAATCCCCCTTTCCCCGAACTAGGGTTTGCCAAAAAACTCCCAAATCGCAAGATGCTAACCTGAGGCGCGGGGGCTACGGTGAGTCGGCGACTGGTGGGGTGGGCCGCGCGTCCGGCAAATCAACACCGGCGACACTCACGGTGAAGAAGAGAACCAAAGTGCTCGGGCTCGTTCGCTGCGATTGAAGAAGACAGAGAAGACTGAAGTGAAGATGAATCCGTGCGTGCGAGTGCAATTGTGAAATAAGTTTTAACTTTTATTTTTTTTCTACTTTTTTCATGTATTTATATTTAGAGCCCAAATAACGTTTTAACTTTTATTTTTTTTCTACTTTTTTCATATATTTATATTTAGAGCCCAAAACTTTTGAAAATTTATAAAAATAACCCCGTGCGTGTCGGAGTCACGTGTCGGAATTTTTGACTCGCGTGTCGGAGCGTGTCGAAGAAAGTTGACCGCGTGTCGGTTTTCCCGACACGCGTTGACCGCGTGTCGGAGCGTGTCGGAGCGTGTCGGACACGTGTCGGAGTGTCGGACACGACACGAAGGGTCCCGGAGAGTGTCCGTGCTTCATAGCTAGTGAGGTGGCCGGTGACCGGCTGGAGGAGGGAAGGAAAAAATAAAAAAATAAAATAAAAAATCAATCAAAAATATTTAGAAGTTATCCACATCAGTACCGATCAAGCTACGTCAACCGGTTGGCGTTTAGTCAACAAAATTCTACCAATATTGGCCGGAAATGACTAAATCGGCACTAAGTAAAAATGTTTAGGACTAAATTGAAACAAATACAAAAGATTTATGACTTTTTTAACAATTTTTCCCAATTTTGCCCATTAGAGAGAATATTAGTAATAATTATTTGTTGCACATTTCTTGACTAGACAGATTTAGGTTTGTACTTACCCAATTTCGACGTACATTCACAACCGGATTCTCTCCTACATAAGGTAAGAATCCTTACTCTACTCTCATTCACTTTAAGAAGTTTGTGTTATTTTTGTTGATAAACTTATATGAACTAAACTTTCCGTGAAATCAGAATTATAAATCACTAAACACCGAGTCCAATTTGTGATTTGCAGGGTCGTATGGCTACATTGCTTCGGCTTCTTAAAAAATTAATGCTTCCTAGGTCTTCACCGTTTTGTTCTAATCTAATTATTATTATTTTTGTGTGACTCAGGATCCCTATACAACCGGCAGCCGGCGAGTAAACTTAGGGGACACGTAAGTGAGAAGACCCACCACCCCCAGCGTCCCACTTAGGACCCCAAGTAACTATGAGGGGATTCGAACTCCTTCCCCTTCATGAGGGGGAGTGAGGCCAAACCATCGCGGCTATCAAGGCGATGGTGTTCCAATCTAAATTTTTATTCTTCTTAATACATGGAAAAATAGTACAAGCTCTTCTTACTTTCTGCTTTAGTTTCTCTCATAATATGCATATTCCTTGAAAGCAACTGAGCAAAGTGATGTTTACAACATGGATATTGAGTTGATGGAGCTTGTCAGCAGGAAAATGCCAACAAATGCATCTTTCAGTTTAGATATTGACATGGTTAGATGGGTGGAGACACATATTGAGATACATGGTTTGGCTTTGGAAGAGTTGATAAACCCCCCTTCCCCGGGTTGAGGCCACTTTTAGTAGGAAAGAGAATGTAGCTTTTCAAGTGTTCGAAATTGCACTATGGTACACAAAAACTACCTTGCATGTGAGGCCATCATCCTAACAAGCATGCATCTCCTTTTTCATGTATTCAACAATAGGATGATAGATTTTGAGAAGACTAGTCTCGATCTCTACTTAGAGGATGGACGAGCCAATTGATTAAGCTGTTAGAATAGCTTACTAAATCGACTCTTGTGTATCTAGTAGTTTGACCGCTTGGCTCTCGAGAGTATGTATTAATCTAAGTGAACGATTAATTAAGGGTATCATTGATTCTCTTTGTACTTGAGGAGAGATTTCATGAGCAACCGACCTTGTATGAAATTGTGTTGACTCCTAAAAAACATATATTAGCTAGGCAATCAATTTCACGAAGACTTTGATTCGAGTTCTTGCAGCTAACAATATCACTTAACAATCCTTGCTCTATTTGTGCTTGCAAATCCAACAAAAGGTAGATTGGCTTAATTTGATAATCAAATAGGGTTTCCATATCTTAATTGCCATTGAATTTTTCTTTGTCAAGGTTTTTTTGCTCGCTCTCTTTTGTTTCAAATCATTTTCCTGTTGTGCATAGTAATAAGGTAATCAAATTGAGTCAACTCAATATAGTACCAATTTCGAACTCGAGTTAGATTTAACTAGATAATGGAATCGAAATCAATCGAGCCAATGCCAAATAATGATTAATCATCTCTACATATTTGCATCAAAAAAGACAAACTTTCATAAGTTTCTTTAAAATCATAATAGAACAAGTTCTACATAACCATCAAAATTGACTCCTATAATTACCTATATAGTAATATGGATATCACAATTCCAATAAGATAAGATATGATAACTCCATATAATATTATTATTAACATAATAAAGCCTATTTTTCTTCTAATTAACGTCAAATCTCCTTAATGATTGTCAATTCTTCATTTTCGCTTGATGCCTCTCCAAAATTGTCTATATCCACATTTTTGGGTAAATAAATCCTGCATTCCTCAATATAATCTTCAACCCATTGCACAAACCCTCCACAATTATCTATTTGAAGAAAAAAAATTAGTGTAAAGCAATATAAAGTATTACAAATGTCACTCCATGCACAATATGGTAAATTGATATACTTACATTACAAGTCGGAGCATAATATAATCTTTCTCAATTAATAGGATTCTTTTGCCATTTTTTTTTTACCGTGCATAATTTCCCTTGAAGACATGGACATATCTTCGATAAAAAAATCAACTAAACAATTCAAAAATCCTCGAGATGTCATATTAAAGTAATAAAATCATATAATCAAAATTAGATTAGATTTAATCAACAAAAGTAATCCAAGCAACGGTTTTGGAATAACAAATAAATGTAATAGATAAGCAACAAGTTTTGTAACAAAACTAGCAACAACCTTTTTAGTTTATTAACAAAACCACTTATCTACCAAATATTTATAGAAAAAAAAACTTATTAGCAGGTCACACAACTAAAAACTAGCAAGCTACAAAAAAACTCTTATTATCAATCGTGTCTATGTTATTATCTTATTAAGGCAAGTGAGTTTAATCAAAACTTTGATCTGACCAAAGGCGTTGAACTCCATCTCTAGCCACAACAGTCCTCGGTGTTGTTATACCGAAATTGGCCGATCTCCATTTCCACTGAACAACACCTAATTACTCATTTGTCCATCACTAAACCAAACTTTGTCGATGGTCACAGGAAAAAGCCAAAACAAAGTAAACCCAAAGTCGAAGAAAGTGAACTTGGTTTAAGCATTTCATCGAATAGATGGTGGACGACTCAACTAGATTGTTTAGGTTTAATATTTAGGTAACGATTCACACTAACTACATATAAACAACATAGACATCACATTTTGGGACACGGCACTTTTGGATTTTCATCCTTAAATGAATAGCAATAGCGCAAGGATTCTTACTTTATGTGGGAGAGAATCTAATCGTGATGGCAAGGAAAAACACTAATCTATGTAGTGAAGAAACACAAGTGACGTATGAAGGCAAAGGGCTTGAGACCCAACAATCGCAAACTTCTTCCGTTTCTACTTCAAAATTGGTGGCAATGTGTCTAAGCCTGAAATAAAAAATAAGCCACTCGCAATTTCTATTACCGGAGCTAGAAAGGCGACAACCATGATGAACGAAGTGAGCATATTGTGAAGGCTACGAGGGCTAGAGACCTAACAATTGCTAACTTTTTCTACTCCGGTGGCAACATGCCAAAGCCCAAAATCAAAACCAAGCGACTCCTAGTTTCTACCACTGGAGCCGGAAAGGCAACGACGACAACAAACAAAGGGAGCGGCATGTGAAGGCTAAGAGGGCTCAGACCTAGCAATTACAAACTTCTTCTACTTCAATGGCAACATGCTTGAGCCCAAAATCGAAATCGAGCCACTCGCGGTTTCTACCACCGAAGTTGGAGAGGCGACGATGGCAACAAACAAAGTTGAAGTGGAAGAAGAATGAGGACAAGAGTGAGGGGTTGAGGTGAATAAGATTCGAGAAGGAAGACAGAGAGCTCCATTTTCAAATGTGAAAAGACTGTGAGAGAGAGAGAGAGAGAGAGAGAGAGAGAGAGAGAGAGGGAGCAACTAATACATATGCTCAACCTATCGCCGCCTGCAACCAGCCATATATGTAAGAGAAAGATGAGCTTGACGCATTAATTTTCTATTCTAATGTTAGATGACAAGTGTCACTTTATTAGTGGATCCACATGGGCACATATATGCCATATAGGTGAGTGACATGGTGATTGTGAACCACCAAATATTTTCTTGTAAGCATGGAAAATGACTCACTCGCCATCCTCTTCATAGAGTCGGATTCTTAAATGACTACATTTTCTTCATTGTGGTTTCTAGCATGCTAGAAAGGGAGCTTATGACATCTAAACTTTAAGATATGAAGTTAATATTTAATTGACTTGGAGTTTTGAATGGCATGCATGGTATATCAAGGGAGTCGCTAATTTTGTGACATGTGGAAACTTCGAAGGATAAACTACCACACTCGTAATCGTCGGGAATGCATTGCATTAGCATTAAATTAATATAATGATGATATCTAGGTTGATTTTATAGAGTGGCGATTTAACACATATTGTCATAGTAACTATTGACGGAGACTGATATACATTGATCTACGTATTGGATCATTTTCAAGTTCTAAATTTACTAAGGTGACATTATCATAACATCCGGTCTCTTTTGTTGAATGTTTTAGAGGGTTAAAAATATTTTCTACATTATCAGTATATAAAACATATGCTAATTCCTTCATTTATATACTGAATACAAGATATATTAGTAATCTATCAATATATCTACTCTAGAATTATATAGTTAAGCCATTTGTCATTTTTAATTTGAACACCTCTCTTTTCATTCTTCACCTAGTATTTTTAATCCCAAGTCATCATTATTTTCAACCTTGATTAGTTGCTCTTATCCCTTTGTAACTCTCAAGTAGTTTCCCAAATTCATCCCTTACTTTTCGATTAAAAGTATCCATGTTATTGAGAAAAAAATTCAACTTGTTTTATAAATAAAAGAGATCCCTCATCATATTTCTCTTCAATTTTCACTTTTTGTTGAACAGAAGCGATGATTGGACACTTGTGTTATTAAATCTTTTTTGTTTCATCTTTCAATTGTTTACAAGGTAAAATAATATGCTTCATTACCTTTTTATCAAATTGGTTTTGTTGATTTAGTGTTGGCCGACCAAATCAAAGTTGGACCTAGAAATCACATTCTTATGATTATGACTTGGTGTTGGCCGACCAAATTAAATTGCCTATTTTGATGAGTCATCAATTTCCAATCAATACTAATCTTTGTTTTGTTTATCGATTTCTAACTATTGCGTAAAATTAACCAATTATTGATTCTAGTTAACTACCTCGTTGATTTTCAAACCGATCCGATTTCCTAACCAACTCATTGATTATTAACCTACTGGTTGATTTTCCCAAGTTATCGATTTCTAAGTGCCAATTCCAAGTTATTGTTTTTTATATGCCAAACATCAATTTCAAAGACATTAATTTCTAACTAAAGTTGCCCATTCCAAAGTTGTCCATTTATAGGTGCCTCCAATTATATGAGGATGGATAGGCAAGAAGAAGATGATGGATATACGAAATTATTCATTTATCATTTCCCGTATGAGAAATGGCAAGCTATTATGAACTAACGAATTTTGTGTGAATGATGATATGTGATGAGCACCTTTGCCACCGTCTATTTGCTAGAGAGCGAATTCTCTTATCTAAGTATGTGAGGAAGATTTTGGGAAAAGATATGTTCTACCGGTCTATTTGCTAGAGAGCGAATTCTCTTATCTAAGTATTTGAGGAAGATTTTGGGAAAAGATATGTTCTACCGGTCTATTTGCTAGAGAGTGAATTCTCTTATCTAAGTACGTGAGGAAGACTCTAGAAAAACACATGATATACTGTCTAGAGATGAGTCTATATAAGGTAAAATGGACGTGAATGTCAAACAATTTACACATGATGTGAAATGGCTTGTATAGCCGATATGGCTTGTATAAGTAAGTTTTTGGTGTAGGATCATAGTTGTAGTACTGGCAACTAACTTGACTTTTTCTTAGGAATAATGCATTGTAATATGTTCCTTTAGTACTTGTATTAATACTTGAAAGAGGGAAGTTGAAGGAAATATGCATATGTAAATTAGTAAGACTTGTAAAATTTTTGTTCTTGTATGATATGGTTATTTTATTGTGCTCCCGCATGCTTAGAAGAAAGGATTAATATTACAAAAAATCTCAAACTGATAAATCTATGACCAATCTACCCTAAACTAATTTTTTGACCACCGAAAATCTCAAATTAATATACTTGTAACAAATTTATCCTAAATTAATGTTTTGACAAAAAAAAAAACTTAAAATTGATATGTTTGTAATAAATTTTCCCTCCCTTAGTTTTCATTAAATTGGGTTAATATCACGAATTACTACAAACCGGTACATTTGTGATAAATGGAAGGTAAAATCTCAAACTAGTACACCTATCAATTGCCACGTACTATCCAACTCAACAATTTAACAATATAATTTAATAAAAACTGACGAAAGATAAATTTATTATAGGTTTACCTATTTAAGGTTTTTCATGGTGAAAAGTACCAAAAAAATCATAAACCTATGGTCTTAGTGCTAATTCAGTATTGAACATTTTAATTGGATCAATTTAGTCTTAAACATTTTCATATCGGTATCAATTCAATCCTTCCGACCAATTTTGGCTGATCAACGTTGACATGGAGCTGGCTAGTTGATGAACACTAACACAACAATTTTAAAATAATCTTTTAAAAAAATTTCAATTTTTTTTTCAATTTTTTTTATTTTTTCCTTTTTTTCTTTTTACTTTCCTTTTGCTCTTCTTCTTTTTGGCCTTCTTCTCCTGCAATGGCCAACAAGCCTTAAGTGGCTTACTAGTCACTGGATAAGGGTTGCAAAGCCCTTGATGACGAGCAAAGAGAGTCGCGACTCTTGCCCATCATCAGCGAGGGCTGTGAAGCCCTCACCTAGTGGTTGATGAGATAACTCTATAAAAATAGAGTTATTTTACCTATTTTAGATAACAAATAATGCAATATCTATAAGAAAATATTTGGATTTCCTTTTGATTATTTGAATTTTCCTTATTTATGTGAAATAATGAGATATGGAGAAGATAAGAAAAAGAATGACAAAAATCAGAAATTCAAATCAAAAAGCAATGGATTCCCTAATATTATCTGCAAGCGTTGGGAGATAGATATTAAATCAAAGATCCTCTAATTTATTCCTTAATTTTATGCGCAATTGCTTGGAGATAAGGATCTTGGATATATTCTATAAATAGGAGAACATTAAGAGCTCGAGGGAGCAGCTAGGTTTTTGTTAGATCATTTTTTATTATTCTGAGAGTTTTTCAAATATTTTGAAGAGAATACAAAGGTTGTGACAAAATTCTTGTTTTTTTATTCAAGATACTAGGTTTGATTTATATTTTTATTTCTTCTTCTACTATGTTCTAATTTTCTTTTTTAAGGTTATGATGTAACCTAACCATGATGATGACACATGATTTTTATATTTTGCAATTGATTTCATTCATGTAAATTATATATTATTGTGCATAATGCTTTTAAATAACTGACCATCACTTGAATGATCTTATGTGAATGTTTGAAACTGAGAAGTGATAATATGCAATTGCTTATTATAATATATAACTATAATTAAACATGAATATAAATATACCGCGTTATTTGTGTAGCATTCGGTGATAATGTGATCTAAAAGACTCATTGTAAGTCGGGAATATTCATAATTTTTAATACATTTATGTTTATTTTAATTCACATAAAAATATAGTGAATTAATAAACTGAGTAAGTTTCCTATACCTAGAGATAGGATAGTAAACATATTAGGAAATTCCGCTATCACATGTTTGATATCGTTATTGTACTCACAACAATATGAAATTCATATCTGGTGATTATGGTGAAATCAGATGCTTTAACATGTTTATCTGATTGATTTACTGCATTTAGTCTCCAAATTTTATTTTTAATTTATTTTCAATTATATTTTGATATATTAGATAAATTTTAGAATTAATTTATATTAGTATTTAATTGGTTTATTAATCATCGATTCCCGTGGGACGATATTTTTTCTTATCATTATATTACTTGTTCGACACATTCACTTGCATTTAGAATTTTACGAATAGAAGGCTTGCCAGCTACTAAAGGAGAAGAAGGCCAAGAGGAAGAAGAGGAAAAGGAAAAAGGGAACAATTATTTTTAAAAATTATTTAAAAATTGCAACGTCAACATTCGTCGGCTGGCCGAAATCACTAAATTATTATCAATGTGAAAAATTTTAAGACTAAATTGGTCTAATTAAAATATTTAGGACTAAATCGGTACCAATGTCATAATTTTATGGCTTTTTTTTTTTTTATACTTTTCTCATTTTTCATAATATTAACGCTAAAAGAAAACTAGATAACTTAACAAAAATTTCATATTATGCGTGACATTTAGGAGGTTTCATAGAGTTAGACTTTCGTGGGGATGGAAAAGTTTACTAAAAGAGAAGAGATGCAATCTCTCCTTCTATTATGTGGTCAGTGGGCGATGTGGAAAAAATTTGCATCAATAGAGGACAAATGGCTTCTAGGAAATGCGATTTCGGGGCCAACAACAAGAGCAAAGCTACTAAAGATGGATGACCTTATTACTAAGGCTGAATCAAAGTGGAATGAACAATTCCTGCATAACTTATTTGATAAGCAGTTAGTGAATGAAATTCCCATTGTCCCTCTAAAGTCTCAATTGTCAAAGGATACATTGATGTGGAGCAACACTAAATCAGGTTGCTGTACCATCAAAAGTGCTTACAACAGCAATAAAGAAGCCCTGGACAAACCAAATCAGAATAACACCCCCCCCCCCCCCCCCCCCCCCAACACCCTTCTTCCTATAAGACTCCTAGGATTTTATGGAACAAAATTTGGCAATTAAAGACAATCCCCATGATAAGTTTTCCTATGAGGAGTATGCCAGAATGCTCTACTCACAAAGGAAAATTTGTTCAAAAGGAAAGTCATTCTTGCACCTCGCTTTGAGCTATAGGCAGCATTGTTGTGGCACGTCTGGAGAGCAAGGAACGATTTTGTGTTCCGCAGAAACGACCAGACCCAAAGGCAGCTCCTGGAAGCATCACTTGCATTAGATCGAAATATCGAGAGATTATCATCTACTGGAAGAAGAAATTTGAAAAGGACCGAGCCTCGCATCACCTCAAATCTGGAGACCATCGAAGCTGGGTCGCCTGAAAATTAATATCGATGGCTCGTTCGCGGAGGGCACTGCTGAAGGTGCAATTGCATATGTCGTTGTGGTCACTCAGGTCCTCTCGTGGATGGCTTTGCTCGGTCTGTGAAGGTTGCTTCGGCATCACAAGTGAAATCAATGGCACTCGTCGAAACCCCAAAGCACTTCTGCGACCAAAAAGAAGCAAGTTTGGTACTTAAATCAGACTGTTTTACACGGTGGGCACAAAGATTAGCGGTAAGGGAATTGGGTCAGTGGGACATTTAATTTCAAGGTTTGACTCCTATGCTTTGCAAATAGATAGAGCAAAAATCTGAGGGAGAATGATGGACGAAAAAAAAAGTCAGATTATTTCGATTTGATAAGCTCCCTTACTAGTTCGAGCATAGACCACTTGAAGTGGGATGTGAGAAGACTAATTGAGGAGGACTGATCTGTTATTGCATTTTGCAAATTTAAAACTTGGCCCATTGATTAAGAGAGTCCAACCAGGTCACCAACCGGATGAAAGCCCAACAAACGAAAGCCCTGTCCAGAACCGGAGGCCATTTTGGATTTACTTTGCCCAAAGGCTCCAAATTTGTACTCTCGACTTTTTATCAAGTTAACGCCAAACAACAAAATCCTCTTCTTGTCTTGTGGTTCGCCCCGGGTTTACGCCACCGGCTTCCGACTGTACGGCATTTCACAGGTCACCAAAAAAAAAAAAAAAAATCCTCTTCTCTGAATTTGAAAAACGAGTGTAATCTTTATGTGCCGCTTACAACTCTTTATGCCGGTACGATGCCCCGTCTTCTTGACCATGCCAATCATAACTATCACATTCCTTTGCCAAGTCAAATTTGTCTTTCAATGATGTATTCCTCCCTAATTAAGCGCGTCTTAGTCAAAATTCAAAATCCTCTCTATTGGTATTCTCTAACAATAACGTGAATCTCATGTATAATCCCTATTTTAAGGAGAGGGCGGCAGCTAGGTTCACGACCATGTCAAACCTCGATCACAAGAATGCCTGCTTTTTGTCGAATCCTCTGGTGTCTATGTTCAGGACAACCTTTTGTAGGAAAGTCAAAGTCGAAGGAAAAAATGAATTGTTAATTTGACTTTGGCCTAGCTTTAAAAACCATGTTTTATTTAGTGGTTTGAATTGGTTGATTTGGAGTAGAAGTCGCGATTCTTGAAAGAACAGCTTGAGGTTGCTTTCGACTTGGCTACTCCTACATTGACCCTGACCTAAAGCATTTTTGGTGGATTCTGGATCGAACGCCTTCTAAGTTTCGACCCTATAAAAAGTCAGGATCAAAACGACCGGAATTATAGTTTATGACACGAAATTGGTTGAGATTGTGTTTATCGCCGATTCATATGAAAGGAATTGAAGATACAATGTTAATTTAACAGAAATTAGGGTTAAAGTTTGTTTCACAAAAATAGATGATTTGAAATGTATTTTTTTTTTAAATGATCAACTGTATTACTTACGAAAATAAACAAACGAAAAATATTTTTATTGTTCACAAAAACATTTAAACATGCATTATTGCTGTAATAAAATCTTCTAATGATATAAACGATTATTTTTAAGAAAATATTTTTAAAATTATTTATTTTTCACTTAAACAAACGAAATGGAATTCTAAGCCGGTCATCAACGCTGTTCACCAAAAGCCCCGTTCATTTCATCATGTTTTTTATGCGCTCATAGTTTTCTTCCACGTGCTTCCTCCTTCAAAGGTGATCTTAATACGATGTTTTTTACGACGGCGTGCAATTCAATTAATCTTTTTGGTATACATTTAGCGAGAGACCGTCATGTCCGATGAAAATTAGTAGGACACGAAGGTCTGCCGTCGGGGCATAAACAATTCCTAACTTCCTAATGAGATTGCTCATTTCATAGTTTAATTAATTCATCATAGAACTACGGACACCTCCATTAAATTATGTGATTTCTTTATAGCAATAGAGAACGAATCCTGGAGAATTTGGCGAGGGACGGCACAAATATTATACAATCTAAACTTATAATAAACTTATTCCAATTTTTTTTTTTTTGAGAAGGACACTAATAAGGATAATCATACAATCGATTCTAAATCTATTATATGGATGATAATTTAATCTCGAACTTTTTAATTTTACTAAAGTAGTCATAAACCTTTATGCGAAATTCAAATGTAATCATTCCAACTAAATACTATTAGAAATAGCCGACATAGTGTTGAGTCATCGTTGGCCATCCTTCATGAACAATTTGTAGATTGTCGCCTTAGCAATTTCTAACTCGGAATTTTGATAATTGTTTAGGATTATATCAATGAAATTGAAAAAATTTAATATTGATTTAGCATTTGTATCACAAATTTATGACTAGATAGTAATTCTCCTTACACTAATATGACGTAATATTTTCGTAATTTGATGGATTGGACCAAAAGATTTCCCTCATAGTTATTGATGTACAGTCACTGATATTGGATCGAATGCGTTCTCATTCATGCCAGCTAGAGGTCAAAGATTTCCATGAAGACTGGAAAATTCCAATCCTACATAAGTCAAAGGGAATTGAAAAGCCCCACAACCATATAGTTTTATGACGTGAAAATGATTGACACTGTGTGAATCGCCAATTTATAGAAGAGAGTCAAAGGTTCATAATGAATTCCGTGAAAATTAAGTTTGACCAAAATTTCCTCGTACACTTTATCTTTTTCTTTCGTGCATGAAAATCCATGCTTCGTGATTGTGGCTTTCCTTGACGTGCCCTCTCCATTGAAGGGGTGATTTTGATGGGACGCGGGTCCTTTTTCTCTCTTATTCAGTGCCGTGTATCTTCGGTGTTCATATTGATGTGCAATCACGTTAATTTTTATTTTTTTTCATATGCATAAAGAGAGCCCGTCGTGTTTGGTGAAAATTAGTCGGGCATCGAGTATCCCATACGGCACCTAGATCATTTTTATTGGAAAAAAATCTAAATAAAGATATGGAATATTTTTTCTCAAAAAATGATTCGAAATGGATGTTATTTCAAAAGAAATGCCTAAAGTGTCCAATCTTATTTTAGATAAGGGCCTCAGCTCGTCGATTGACGAGAATGTGATATTCCTGACAATCGAAACAACGACATATTTGTCCAAAAAAATATGAACTTAAAGAAAAGGTCAAAACTCAAAATTAAAAATCTCAAAATCGTTAAACTTTCGTTAAACCATCAGCCAACACTGTTAAATCAATATCTCGGGTTTAAATTAGATGAGGAAATTCACTAGACTCGTGAAAGAATTACAAAATGAGGAAATAAAAGGAAAATGAAGTTTTTCCCTTCTTCTCTTCAGTTACGAATTCTTATTGTAAAGGGGAATCTGAACGTGGGCCAAGAGTCAAAGTTGTTGACTCTGGGCACACCTTTAAGAATGATTTAGGAATTTTCTCCATGGCGTGAAGTTGCTGCAAAGTCGCCGAAGTCTGTGCACGTAGAAGGAAAGAAGAGTCCCCACGCGTAAGAAGCAAAATAGAGTGGGCCCTTGACGTAGTGGAACCTTGACCTGGGCGCATATATATAAGAACAGAATCGTTCTTTTCGTGTGCGCGTTGGATTGCCGAAAAAACCCTACGTAGCCGCATGTCCAACGACCAACGAAGCCGCGAGTCCTCCGCGAGAAGCTTGAAGAGATACGCGATTTCGTACATAACCAAACCAGGCATACATAGAGCAGCGATGTGTTTTGAGTTTAAACGTGTGATAATTTTATGCCGTGAGTTTATACCCAAATGACTTGTTTATTTATAAACATTTTGAGTTTTAGATTAAATTCAGGTGTGAGAAATACTTAAACATTTTGAGCAATTTATTGTAAACTCTAATACTCCGATTATAGTGGATTATTTATTAATGACTCTCCTTGTGGACGTAGGTATCGATACTCGGACCGGACCACGTAAATATTTGGTGTCCTTATTTTTCGTTTATTTCTTTGGTGATTTCGCGTTGACGTAAAATGTAAAATCCTGTCGTTTCCGCATATTATATCTCAACAAACACTTTAAACCATCAGTCAACACTTTCTCACTAATCTCATCTGAATCACATAAGCAAAATAAAAGACACAATGGAAACGATTTTGAATTTGAGAGGATGAAGGTTCACTAAACTCGTCATCCGGCCATCGCCCGATTCACACCGCCATTGGTTGCGCATCGCCAACACCCGCCCATGCTTGCTCTAGTGACACTTTGTCATTCAGGCATTTCTATTCTTTTAGGTTTGTTGATGAATAGGTTGGAGAACGGAAGAAAAGAATGTGAAGAAAAGGAGAAGAGACTTTTTAATTTTGAGTTTTGGCCTTTTCTTTTAGTTTAAAAAATTTTTGGACAAAAATTTTGTTGTTCCAATTGCCAGAAATATCACATCCTTGTTTGCCAGTGAGTTGATGTCCTTATTTGAAATAAGGTTGAATGCTTCATATTATTATTTGAAATAAGACCCATTTTGGATCATTTTTTGAGAAAATAATGGTATTTTAAACTCTTATTTGGAATTTTCTCTTGCTATATAGAAGTTAACCATAGGAGACTACCCCCATAACATGTATAGGTAGGCTAATTTTTTTTCTTGGGAAAATTTCAAATAAAGCTCCAGAGTAAATCTATTTTCTCAAATAAAAACCCAAAGTAAACTTTAGTTTAAATAAGGACTCGAAGTGGACCCATTATTTCAAATAAAAACCTAAAGTGAATTTTGTGTCAAATAAGAACGCAAAGTGATTAAATTAATCTCTAGTGAGGACCTTAGCTCGTCGGCACACATTTTCCGGCAATTAAAATATGGGCAATTTTATAAAAATTTTGTCATTGGAAAAAAATGGAAAATTCTAAATTAATTAAGTTTAGGTTATTCATTTATATGTTTGCGTTTTCTTCTCCCCCGCTGCTCCTCAACCAAATTGCTGACTGGTCATTGTCGCGACTCGATTCTCATCACTCATCGCCTTGCTTGACCCACGGAGAATTTGGGTCTTTGCAAACAAAGAAAGAAGTACCTGGTTTTCTTCTTGTTTTTGAATTCATGCCTCAACCAGCAGAGAATTTGGGTATTCGACTTTGCAGATGATGGATATAATGAATGGGGAGAACTTCGGTCTTTGACTTTGCTGAGGATGGATATAAGGAACGGGAAGATCGTAGAAAACCTAGGGTTTTTTTTTTGTTTCTATTTTAGGATTTGTTAATTTTTCTTAGATTTTTTTTTTTGACAAAATTGCCCAAACTCCAATCGATAGAAAGGTCACATACTTGATAGCCAACAAATATTTGGCTAACTAGCAAGCTTAGGTCCTTATTTGGAATCATTCAACCACTACTTAAATCCTTATTTGAAACAATGATCTATTTTAGGTTTTTATTTGATACAAAATTTATTTCGGATCCTTATTTAAGAAAATCGGTCAACTTCGGATCCTTATTTGAAATTTTTCCTTTTTTTCTTTTCTAACTCCTCTTACTAAAAAAATCACCTCCTTTGAATGGTGGACCAAAACACGTTTCAATTGAAAATTCAACTTCCTAACTTTTTCTCTCTTTTATCTCCTCACTTGCCCACCTTTGATTAGTTGATGCTTTTGTTACGACTTGAAGTAACTTTTTTGATGCCTCAAAAGTTTCAACCAGACTCGTTCTTTCCCTTACCCCCATGCAATAGGACGAGTCTGTCTGCATCTTTGAGGCGCCATCGAGGAGAGTCTATAATTATTTTGTGAGAATTCTTTCAGTGGACCTCTTTGATCACCTTGGTCAAGCAAAAAACAGGAAGAAACTTCAATTTTTTGAAGCAAAAACATCGGTTTGATTACGGCGGGATAGTGAGATCCTACCACGACAAGATGAAGGAAGAACAATCAATAAGGTTGAATTTTTAACTGGGAAATGGACATCTAAATCTTACTCTAGTACGCCCATTTGAGAATTCAACAGGATGAGGATGGGACATCGATGGGGACAAATTGGGACATCGACGGGGACAAATGAAAAAACGACGGAAAGATCAAACAAATCCAAGATTTGAGATCCTTGACAAAAAAACAATTGACTGTATATTTCATTTTTTATTTTTTTATGACCGAAAAACCGGCGGAAATCACTCTTCAAAGATCACACGACTCTCTGCTTGGTAGCATAGTCAAATCTCGCTTCAAGCCGCTTTTTAAACGTAAAACTTCAGAGGATTGACTAGTAATCCACTCTTGGAACCCTCACTTAAGTCATGGCAATGCAATGAGAGAATTTAAACTCTTAACCTCAGCGATAAGGGAGAGCACTCACGCCATCTGTGCTGTCCATGGGTGGGTTATTCTTTATAAATGCCTTCAACCCAAATTAGCCACCTTGAATTCGTTTAGCCAATGTTATATCCCAGGTTAATTTTAAAAAAATGACCATGTTATTCAAGTCTTTGACTTTTCAAACTAATGTCCATTGAAGTGGAAAAAATTACCCAACAAATCATAAACCCTATTACGATTTTATTAATTCAATTTTAAAAACTTTCACTTTTTATTAATTAAGTCCATTTAACTAATTTTGATTTGAAATTATTGATATGAACACCAATAATATTACGTGTCACTGACATAAATAATTTTAAGGTGATATTTTAAGATCACATATCTTGCTTTGTTTATATCTCACAAATCCTGGATTGCGCCAAGGTGACCCCCTCTCACCTTACCTCTTCATTATTGTCGCCAATGTGCTCTCCATTCTGATGAAGAAAGCAGTCCAGGAAGGCACCATTACTGGGATAAAGTTGAACAACCACTGCCCTACCTTATCGCACCTCCTCTTTGCCGATGACTCCATCTTTTTCCTGCACGGGACAATTGTTGAGTGTCAGAACTTGGCTGGCCTCTTGAATCAATACTGTTTCGCCTCTGGCCAGGTAATAAACCTAAACAAATCAGGCATATATTTCAGTAAAGGATGTCCCACAGCCCTAAGGAGAAATATGGCATCAACTCTTCGAGTGCCAGAAATTACAAAAACAGGAAAGTATTTGGGCATACCTTCAGATTGGGGGCAATCCAAGAAAGACGTGTTCGCATGGATCTTAGCTCGGGTCCACTCCAAACTGGATAGCTGGAAGGAAAAACTGTTGTCAAAAGCAGGGAAGGAAGTACTTCTGAAAGCAGTAATTCAAGCGATCCCACAATATGCTATGTCAATCTTTAAGATTCCAACGTCGATATGTAAAGCAATTGAGAAAAAAGTTGCAGCGTTTTGGTGGAAAAGCAATGAACAAAAGGCTGGTATTCACTGGAGGAAGTGGGACTTGCTAAAAACCAGAAAAAGTGAAGGGGGCATGGGTTTCAAGGATCTACAAACTTTCAATATGGCAATGCTAGCAAAACAGATGTGGCGGATAATCACTAATCCAAATCTACTGGTAACTCAACTATTAAAAGGTCTTTATTACTCACAAGGAGACTTCTGGCACGCTGGCAGAGGCTCAAGGCCCTCGTGGGGATGGCAGAGCCTCATCAAAGCAAGGGATTCAGTCGCTCCTCAGGTGATGCACCGGATTGGCAATGGAAAAAAAACATCCATCAGAACAGAGAGGTGGTTGAAAAGCGGCATTATAGGAGGAGAAGCATCAGACCATGAACCAAACAACGTAGCGGATATAATTAACCAAGACACAGGAACATGGAATGAGCCTCTGATACATTCAATGTTCGAAGACACAACGGTACGTGAAATCCTAACCACACCCATAGGCTTACCTGATGAGGAGGATCAACTGGTCTGGATGCACACAAAATCAGGTACGTATACAGTAAAAAGTGGTTATTTCACATTCAGAAACGTCTCAGTCCCATCACAGAACACACAAGCAACAGCATCTTTCACAGCCGATCCCGATATCTGGAAATTTATCTGGCAATCCACAACCCCACCCAAAGTAAAAATTTTCCTCTGGAACGCATGCAACAACGCCCTGGCAACTATGGAAAACCTACACCACCGAAAGATCGTACCTTCCCCGATCTGTCCCCTCTGCAAATTGGAAGTTGAAACACTTGAACACACGCTTCTCCTCTGCTCATGGACAGCCACGGTTTGGAAGGCCGCCCCTCTGCATCTACGAATCTCCAGATTTGGACTTACCCGACTCGAAGAGTGGATCTGTAACATCAAACGAAACCCAGTTACATCGGGAACTTTTAACTACATAGCGGTCGTACTGTGGAGCATATGGAAGGAACGAAATTGGAGTATCTTTAACCATCAAATACCAAGATCTCAAGAAACAATAGCCAGAGCAGAGGCGTTCGTAGAGAGTTTCACAGAACTCAACAAAAAATCGACAAGCAAGAACAGATCTGAAGCCTTATCTGAAGTGTGGTGTCCACCTCCTCCGGGATTGATAAGAATCAACCTTGACGCATCCTTTGAACCAGATCCGGACAGAAACGAAGCCCTCAGCGAAGAAAGAGAAACTCCCCGGCACAGAGCAGCCATCGCCGGTGTTTGCAGAGATCACAAGGGGTTCCTCGTCGATGGATTCGCCAAAACAGTCGATGCCTCTTCGCCTCTTCACGCGGAAGCGATCGCGATGGAGGAAACCCTAAAGTTCGCTCGAAGCCGCCGATTTCTCTCTCCTCAAGTACACTCTGACTGCTTGCCTTTGGTGCACGCGTTGAAGACTTCAACTGAACTGAGTTGGGAACTGGAACCACTTTTGAACCGGGCCCGAGCACACCTAAATCATCTACCGGGCCTAACTTTGGCCCACTGTAACAGGAGCACGAACCGATCCGCGGATTGGATAGCGAAGGCATGCCGAACAAGTAGCCTACCCCAGCACTGGATTTCTAATCCTCCCCCTCCCTTATTTGATCTTCTTTGCACTGACGCTATGAGTGTAATTTTCCCTTGCATTAAATAGTAAATCAAGCGAGGATGTTTGATGATCAAAAAAAAAAAAAAAAAAAAATCTCTCATGGATTCAAAGTTGAAGATTGAATATTTTCTTATCATGCAATTATTTAAAATCGCAAAATTTTATTTCTTTAATAATCCTTTTTTTTTTCTTTTTTTTACCCATGCACGCAAAACGTGGGCAATTTTTCGCTAGTGCACCATTAACCAAATGTTAAATTTTATGCACTAATTGAAGACATCATTGAACAAAAAGAGCAAGCAAACCTTTAAATCGAAATATTTATAAAATATTTATGCGTTCGTAGTTTTCTTCCACGTGCTTCCTTCTTCAAAGGGTGATCTTAATACGACGTGTTTTACAACGGCGTGAAATTCAGTTAATCTTTCTGGTATACATAAAGCGAGAGGCCGTCATGTCCGATGAAAATTAGTCGGGCAACGAAGGTCTGCCGTCGGGGCATAAACAATTCCTAACTTCCTAATGAGATTGCTGATTTCATAGTTTAATTAATGCATCATAGGACTACAGGCAACTCCATTAAATTATGTGATTTCTTTATGGTAATAGAGAACAAGTCCGTGAGATTTGGCGAAGGATGGCACGAATATTATATAATCTAAACTTATAAGCTTATTCAATTTATTTATTTTTTTGAGAGGGATGCTAACGGGGATAATTATATGATTAGTTCTAAATCTATTGTACGGATGATAATTTAGTCCAAAACTTTTTAATTTTGCTATATAGTCATAGAGCTTTACATGAAATTTTAATGTAGTTTTTTTGGTCAATTACCACCAGAAATTGCTAACATGGTATCCAATCATCATCAATCATTCTATGTGAACAATTTGTTGATCGCCGCATCAGCAATTTATAGTGACAATTTGCCAAAATGACCGAATGGGAATTTCGACAAACATTTAGGACTACAATGAAAAAATTGAAAAAATATAGAATTGAATTAGCATTTTTACAACAACATTACACTAACATGACGTAACATTTCGTAATTTGATGGATTAGACTAAAGGTTTTCCCTCATAATTATTGATGTACTTTCGTTGATCTTAGATCGAACGCGTTTTCAATCCTATTGGCTTGAAGTCGGAGGTTTCCATGCTTCGCAATTGTGGTTTTCCTTGATGCCCTGCCGATTGGAGGGTGATTTCGACGTGGGTCCTTTTTCTCTCCTGCTCAATGCTATGTATCTTCGGTAATTATATTGATGTGCAATCCCATTGATTTTTTTTTCTATGCGTAAAGAGGCCATTGCATTTGGTGAAAATTAGTCGGGTATTGAATATCCCATGTAGCACCTAGATCATTTTTATCGCTA